>CM068387.1:46137488-46228579 GCA_034770075.1 Aralia elata | reverse complement strand
TCTCACTTCTCCTTCTAGGTCATCAGCTCGCTCTAAGGCTTCATCCCGCTGTTCCTCAATTTAGGATGCGGTCAGGTACATTCATACCTCTTGCTGGGCTCGCCCTTATGCCTCCTTTTCCATCCGGTAGGCTTCCGTGCCCGCGGCTCGGACTGCTCTAGATTTCCTTAACCAGTTCTACATTCACACTTGCCCATGAGTCGGTTAGGACCATAGCCCCTAATACTGCACCAGTGGACCTCATGTCGTTCCCCTGTGCTTCCCTGTCCTCCAACTCCTCGGACTGTAATCCTCTAGCTCGATGATTGCGATCAGCATACTCCCCTAACAGGTCGTCTTCATTTATCGGTGCCATTATGGGGCACCTCTCCTGGTTCATCTAAGGGTATCACTGGCACTTATGGGGTCTTTCCTCGAAGTCCTCATACGGGTCCTTCCTTCGGATACAGACTCCATCTCTTTTTCTCTCTTCGGATGGGGGACTACTGGCCGTAATAGGGCTCAACTATAAGGGGTGACTCGGACACCACATGGATGTCACGTTTGGCTCACTTCCTCCATGATTTCTGCTTGGCTCGCCCATCTTCATGGCCATTACTTCTCAATCACAAGACAAAGCCCCAAACCAAAACTATATCTATCAGTAATCTCTTAACAAAATATAACTAAATCCATTGCTATGGAATGAAAATATATTTCACGACACTTATTAACTTTTCTAAATCAAAGTCTTGATCTACCACGTTTATAACTCTACATGAGCTTTAATTCTTTCTATTTCTCTTACGTTCTCTCCAAGGTTATAGCCTAAAGGACTCGCTCTTTACCTAAGGTTTATAACCTATTATAGCTCTGATACCAACCTGTGACACCCCCAAAATCCGGGTTTACCTTAAACCTTCGGGAATTTGGTGCATCACATAATGCAAACCTCATTACACTTACCTTATTAACAACTAATCGCGGGAAAGCAATAATAGGAAAATTATTTACATTGATATAACATACATTTCTCTCGTCCCAAGTCTCGCTTCCCAAAACCAAATACTGACATAACATATTACTACAAGGTCTTAATACACAATGTGCTGAATACAAGGACATAACTTAATACCATTAATCCTCTAAATGAGTCTTAATACATAAACATAAATCATTAACATAGTAGGATAAAAAGCTAATCCGTAGCTTTGCCTTTACACTTTATCCTTTACCGAGCTCTCGCCTCTCTATGGGTATACCACTGAAAAATGTTTTTAAGGAAAGCATGGGTGAGCCAAACAAAATTTGCCCAAGCAAGTATAAACACAATTTCTCTAAGTTTTAATACAAATCTCTATGTATTACTGATGGAGTCCACTATGGACTGGGATGGAATATCCCAAACGAATTCAAAGTTATTTCAAATAAGTTTCAATTGCAGGTTGAAGGAATTCACTGAGGTGGCCATCCATGGCAACTTATCCTATTCAGTAGAATTAATTCAGTTATTACACTATTAACTCCAAAACAAACCAATTACTGGTTACAATAGTGTGATCAGCCTAAAATACTCAGGCGTTTATGCATAAGCCTCAAAACGTTCTCTTCTACTTACGTGTCCGCGTGTCGGGTTCCCCGACTTTTAAAAATATATTTTCCTCCTACTATGAGGGTTGTTCATCTCTGCAGAGATGTCCACACCAAAACCATTGGTTTGGGATAGCTTGTACTAAATCCATGGGACATTAGTCTAGCACGATGTTTTTTTTCATCAAATGGCAATTGACACTCTTCGTAAACACGTCTTCCATGCATAATGTGAACTTTAAAATAAGATTTAATAGTTTTATGCCAATAACAATTATCTTGAATACCACTTGTTGCAAATATGAAAGTTCGCATAAGTATGGAATTCACACAAATAATATAAGTATTGCGTAAATATAAACTTTGAACATTAAATAACATTCGTAAGAAATATAATCGAATGAAGTTGATAAAGCTCGGCCTAGAACGAGGACTTAGACAAGGATTAGAAAAACTTGCTCATATTACACCACATTGGGTTGTAATTTAGGAGAATATAGAACCCCCCCCCCCCCCCCCTATTTGTTCAATAGCCGATTTAAACAAGAAATTAGCAAAAACCTGCACAATATACGTCTTTTGTATTAAGATAATAGAAACTTGCATTCAATTTATAGTTAACTAAATGGAGTTAGAGATACTTGCCCAACACAAGGGTTAGACAAGCATATTATAGGGATAAAAACTTGCCTTACGCGCTGCTTACTATTTGACGTTAAGCGCCTTCACAATTATTCTACCACAACATTAAGTACATATGCCACATTACCAATTAGACACACAATTTGATGCTCAAATATAGGGCTAAATACAATACTCTAATGTTATGCAAAAAAAAAGGTTTTCCTTGGTTCATAAATCATTATTATTGCCCACTGACGACTAACCCAAACGAGGGTCTTCTCCGCTCATATCGGGGAGTGCAGACGCGACTAACTACAATTAATAGCATGCTTCATGTATTAGCTTTCTTAAGGAGGCTCATATACACTTGCCTCAAGCTTCAGTTCTCAAAAGACAAACAAACTTGGCGACTCTGCGAGCTCACGGGCGCGGAGTCCATTTTCTTGCTCCTTATGCATAGGGTTTTGATTCTCATTCATTGATTTCATCCACTTTCATTGTATTTATTTAAAGTAGGTTTTTTAAAGAGTTTATCAACCTTCATACATGTTCAAGATACCAACTAAGCAAAGTTCAACAACAATTATTTTACTCCCACAATAAGCAATCAATGAGCAAACTGAATAATTGATAACCACAAAATGGAAATGAGACTAGGCCTCCCATAATCACTAAACCTCTTTGAAGCTCCTTCTAGGATGGAAATTAAGGGATTTGGATACTCCAGCTGCTATACAACACTTCTTCTTCTTCCTCAAATCACCGTACACTCAACTAACACTCAATGAACTCTCAACAATTTTAACGCTCTCATCTTAGCAACATATGAACAAAAGGAATGGATTGAATGACAAAGGAAAGGAGTATTTATAGAATGAGTGAGCTGAGTCTTTCTTGGAGGTGGGAGAGGGATCTGACATAGCCTTCAATTTGTAAGCTCCCCCCCAAAACTTAATGGGTGATTTGAGATTTTGCTCTCCCCATTGTTCGGGGCACACCCCCCCACACACAAAAACAAAAACAACTTTCCACATCTCTTTCTCCCTAATTGTTTCCATGCTCTCTTATTGCTCTCACACAAATGCAAAGAATTTTGGCTTCTCCCAAGATGTTCTTATTCCCCTCTTGTTCCTTCTCCGCTCACATTCCTCTCTTCCCGTGGTGGTCTTCTTCTTCATTCAATTGCAGCCTGGGATGATTTAAACCCTATTTTTCCCTCATGGGTCATGGGTTGTGGTCATGGAAGTTCCGGGGTCGTGGGTCATGGATCATGGGTTTGGAGCCCACCCTTCTTTATAATTCTTTGGGCCTACTAATAAAAAATTCCAATTTGGTCAAAAAATAAAATCCAATACACTTGAATTATTAATCCAATCATATTAACAACGTATGAACAAATTAAATTAGGAAAAATTCGAAATAAACGGAAAAAGACATTTTTGGGGACGGAATAGTTGCCCACACGAATAGTACCAGCCCAGTGAATGAAATTTTAGTGATATTTTCTCCGAAATCATTTTAATAAGGATCCTACCAAAAGACCAACACTTAATAACATTTGCAAAACACCTAATCTAGGTTATTATATAACCTCTTAATTCACATCATCATAGAATAATATTAATAAAAATTCTTTTTATTAAATAATATACATCAGCTTATTTTACAAAGCATACATAAAATTCACGGTCGTTACAAGCCAAAGACTCTGTGTTATACTTTTAACCGGATAAATAAATACAGGAAATTTTGTTGGTGGTAATAGTGACGACCATCGCACAAGGGGGCTAGGGTTGCCTGCTTAATGCAGAATACGGTAAGCGCTATTAAGTATGGCTATCGCGTCAATTAAAAGGAATTAATGAGGAAAAAGGGTATCCGGACCCATGATTTAGAGTTAGCTGTGGCTGGCGGGGGTGTTGTTTGCTTGCTTAAAAAATCTGGCGGCACTATCTCTATGGGGGAGTGAGAAATGTGAAATTATATACATGACCATCATAAAAGTTGTTGAAATATATTATTCACATATAGAAGGATTTGAATTATGCGCCATGAGAAAGTGGTGTTGGAGTGTTTGCCTAAATCTAGTACTAGCCAAAAATACCGCCAAGTATAAACGCAAGTCACATCAAGTAACAGAAAAGAGTAAGTAAAGTAATCGATGATATCCCACGAGGAAATTATGTAAGTTATAATAATTAAAAATCCAATTTCTTATACTAACTCCAATTTAAAGTTAACATAAGAGATCAATTGTGTATTGGTGTGAAAACTTTAATGAAAACTAAGTAAATTAAATATTCTAAAAACAGAATTATTATTGGAAACTTAAGATTACAATTTCACCTTAATGACTTCATTTAAATCCATATACTATCCTGTTTAAATTATGATAAATACTTTTAGATTTGTTAATCAGGTAACTCATCACTAATCTAAAAACCACATCTCAGCTGTTTATTTTCTAGACAAATCAACACCAAATCTAACAATGGTTTGAGAATTAAGTTGAACATCTCTAAATAACTAATTCAACTATAATCTCCATATTGTTAATTACAAAGTTTAAAAGGGATTTAAGGCTCAGGTTTCTTTATCAGATTACATTGCGCGTGTTGGTTGTAGGTTATATCTCTATCCTAAACACAAATTATGAATCCCAAATGTAAAGTTAGAATAATCATTAATCCACATGCTAGTTATGATCAGATCTAAACCTATAAAATCTATCTCTCAACTTTCATATAGATTTAATCACTGGTAATTACTGGCCCCACAGGGCTACTTAAACAATTAAACTCAATTCATATAATAGACAATCTGAAGATACATAGGCAATAATTTAGACCATGAAGCATAAAATAAATAATTTGGATAAAAACTACAACAATAAGATCCACATTGCAATCTTAAAAGAAAATTAGAGTTCATAGCTAAAAAACTTTGAAATTCCATTAATCCTACAAATTAAATTAGCTATTTTCAAAAATTACAAAACTAAGGAAGATGAGAAGAGAAATTAAAACTCTGAAAGTAGCCCTCCAATCTCTCCTTAGCTCACCTACAATGGATTTGTTTGGTGATGCTTATCCAAAATTGCTTCAAGTACTCCCAATTGAATTACACATATATTAAGAATAAGTCTTCTTAATTCATAGATAACAATTAAAAAACTTCTTTAAAACTAAGCTATCTTTATTAGTGCCTCCTTAATCGTGCAAGCCAAAACCACATATAGAAGAGATAAGTTTAATTACAACTCATAATTTCTCAAATTTCAAAACCCTTAAATAATAGTCAAAACTTCAGCTCTGGTCAACTTCCAACCTAGCGCGCTGCGCTAGGTTCCCTGACACCAAGTCCCGGCGGCGCCGATAGAAGGCGCAAGTCATCTTCAACCGAGCCTCTAAATCTTGGCAAACGCAATGCGCTAGCTGGCACCATCCGCGCAGCTCTTCTTTCACATCACATAAACGGGCGCGCGTCCAACGCAGTGCCTTCTTCAGCAACTTCATAACTTTGGCCTTCTTCTTCAGTACTCCCAATTTCCAATCAACTTCAGTTGTCAAATGCAATACGTACCTACAAAAAACACAGAAATACTCTACACATGAAAAGTTAACTAGAACTCAAGGATTTTTAACAATTAATTACAGTCAATTGTGTATCCAATTTGTAGGTACACAAATTCCTACTCATCCAAATACCACTCCAAAACTTGAACTATTGCTTGTCCCCAAGGCAAGTGCAACACAATGCAAAAGAACTAAAACACAATGAATGCAACAACTTAAACTAACAATTCCTATGATAGTGCCAAATCCAACCAAGTAGGTTTGCAAATCCACTCCAAGCCTCTATAAAAATATCCTCAAAGAAACTCAACAGCAATATATCAAAGCAATTATAGAATACTGATCCCTACCAATCAAATTAAATCAACCTGTCATCACCCAAGTTATGTTTTTTTTTGTGTGTGTGTGTTCCGTAATCCATTAAACCCAACTGCACATTCAAATTTTTGGCCACTATAAACACATTTTCCTAACAAGAATATGTTAATTTTCATTCTCAATTTCGAGTGAACAATGGAACAAATTCCCAATTAAAATTAAGAGCAAAAAACTTAAGTATAAAAGGCAAGCCTAAGCGTTTATTTCTACTCTAATTCCTATCGCGAGATTAGTGCGTTTTACGCCTTCCATCTCGTGTTTTATGGTTTTCCCAAGTGCAATTTGCGACAGATCTCTATTTAGGCTTGTTCAATTCAAGTCATCTCATGTAGCGAGTTTTTCATATACAATGGACTTCCCAACCTAAGACGGTTTCTAGGGCACTAAGGTGTTAAGACATCCCCTGAGGAAAAAATTTTTTTTTTTTTTTCTAATTACTCGACATGACAATAGGCAACAGAGTACCAAACTATTCAAAAGCATGTTATTTCCAGTTTTTTATATGATTTTTTGTTTTTTTTTCTCTTTTTCTTTTTTTTCTTTTTTTTAAAATTACCTCATAGATACCCCCTAACTTAAGCTTTTAAGCCACAATTATTGTAATACCGAAAGAATTTTAAATAATATTATTATTGGATTTTTCTATTTAAGTTGCAATAATTCATTCGAATATAAGTAATATGTGATATTGTCACCGATTGAATAAGTGATGGCCAATTAAAAATGATTTCTTGTTTATTTAATAAAGGATGTGATGTTAAAATAAGGAAAAGAAATTTATTAATGTTATCTTAATTAATTATTGTGTGGCTAATAATCTCCTTTCATTTAATTACAATATTAATGTGACATGTGGATATTTTTTGTGTGTGTGACATTTATAATTTGCATGAATAGTCCTATGGTGTAACACCTTGCTGTGGTGATGTGCATTGAAATTATATAAGGTAATTAATATTTTGCTACAGGATAATTATTTCCATACTAAAATGTTATTACAATAAATTGTATTATGAAATGAAATAATAATATGGTATATTGTAATATTTGGGGTGTTTAGCGATTAATTGGGATTTCGCTCCTAATAATTTAATGTACATTGGAATTATATGATTATTATGTATACTGTGAATATTGATACAATATGGTAGCATTTAATTTTTAATTACACCTTATGACAAAATTGCATTATTAAACCTAAGTGTACTTTAGTTGGTCCTCTATTGCAAAGTCTGAGTTCTTTGTCCCAAAAAAGAGTGTTCTCCTTCTTGCCCCAAAATGCCTTCATATCACCTTGAAACACCAAAGGCATAACAAGCTTAGCCCTTCTCCCTTTCTCCCTCCAAATTCAGCCATACAAACCTCAAATTCATGATTGAAACGGGGGGGGAGGAGTGGTTCAAATAGTAAGCTACCAACTTCTCATTAAACCTTCATCCCTTTCTTTCCTTCTTCCATTGGTTTGAAATCAAATGGGTATAAATCTGGAAAATGGAGACACCAAAGGGAAAAAAACTCTATAATAAATTGAGACCTTCCTCTTCTTTATTTTGGTTACTAGAAATCTGGGAATATTGTTTCAAGTCAGAGAGGTGAGGTTTGAAGTGATTTTTCTATTGTCCCTATTAGTGATATTGGAGAGTACTCCAATATAGCTTCAAGTGCCTAATTTCTCATTTATAATTGTGTTCTTGAGTTCAATATATAAATTTCTAGAATGGTTGCCATGAATACTCTTGTTAGTTGGGTTAGTGCTGACGCCCCCAAATCTCTAACCACTTCCCCATTGTAGCAGATCTGGTGCTCCACGTGAAAACTATACAACTATAAATATTCAATATAAATATGACTTCTATCTATCCAAAGATTCACAGTATCTTCATAATAGGTACTAGTTCTCTGGCCAGAATGTTGTCTGTGTTTGGGATAACCCTCACTTAGATATTATAGGATTGTTCATATCTTGATGAATACTCTCTTTCATATCAATAATTCCCCTATCTATCTGGACATTCACAGTATTAATGATAAGATTGTCCATAAGAATACTGAGGGGCGCATTCCGGTAAAGATGGCACCTTACCGGCGCTCATTAAGTGTAACCCCAGAACTTATAGGACTCTCAACATCATTTAGATACCCTCATTCAGATGTATAGTTCATATTAGACACTGTATTTAACTTAGTACAACTATTCTAAAGGATTTATAAGATCAGAGTATAACGCATTCTATGACATAAAGGATCATAATATATTACATAACAGTTTGTTCGGTTACATCATTCGTTATTATACTAAGTTATTACAAGAACAAGTCTTTAAAAGACTTAAAGTATTCAACAACAGAAATAAAACTTAATAAGCATGGCTTTTCCCCTTGTTAGTCCCAGACGTGCCACGGATATCATTTATAGCTGCAAAAGAAAAGAAGATATGCGCAAGAATGAGCTACAAATGCTCAGCAAGTTCATTTGAATTATATAAACACCATGTGTTTGATTTAAAAGATATCAACAATGTATACTGAGGGTTCTGTATAAGAAACCATATATTTCATTTAGTTCTATCAGTCTTTAAAGACTTAGAACCATTTGAGTTTTGGATATCTGGTAGGTGATCAGCCTCACCAATATCCTATGAGTATGCATATCATCCTACCATTTGTGGTCAATATATTATCGACATTTCATGGCCTTCCTATGAAGGAATTTCCATTTACTCAGTATAGATGTCTTACCAAACAATTTGGTTTGACACAACAATTTAGCTCGAATAAACAATATATGAACAATGATTCATTTCTTAAGTTATGCTGAACAAGAAGCAATAACTTCACAATAATTGATAGCAAGATGTATAATACTTGCTTAATATAAGTTGAGTAAGGTTAGGACACTTGCCTTAGCGTAGCTCACTATAATTTAGTACAATCGGTCAATGCACGTAGTCTACGTATACCAATAATAAGTGTTAGCAATGTATATAAACATGTATCACGTTAATCTAAACAAGTTTCCATTAAGGTTCGATGTTGATTCGGTATCTCGGTCACGTCCTTAATGGCTAATCACATAGATTGTTCGATAAACTTCATTTGGAAGTCGTATTACTAGTCTAAATAATTTAATTATTATTTATAACATTTTTAGAAGATTGGTATTATTTTTAAATAATTTTCAGAAGCTTGGAAGTATTTTTAAATAATTTTACAAGTTTAGAAATATTTTTAAATGATTTAATTATCATTTAGGAATAATTTTAAAACATTTAATATGTTATTTAAATAATTTATTTGTTTA
The DNA here is from genome assembly GCA_034770075.1 of Aralia elata. NCBI lineage: Eukaryota > Viridiplantae > Streptophyta > Magnoliopsida > Apiales > Araliaceae > Aralia > Aralia elata. The sequence continues at coordinate 46,219,133 of CM068387.1, read as the reverse complement.
TTTAGAATATTTCTAGATAATTAAAATATTATTTAAATGATTTATTTATCATTTATAATATTTTTAGAAAGATAAAATATTATTTAAATGATTTATTTTATCATTAATAATATTTTTAAACTTTATTTTATCATTAAAATAATTTATTTATTACTTATAATAATTTTTAAAACTTAATTTGATATTTAAATGATTTAAATTATCATTTACAACATTTTTTTAAATACTTAATATATTATTTTAATGATATATTTATCATTAATAATATTTTTAAATATTTAATATTTTATTTAATTATTATATATAATAATTTTATTTACCTAAATATCATTTTTAAATGATTAATATAATTATTTAATAATTTAATATCATTTTTAAATAATTAAAACAATTATTAAATGATTTATCATAATTATTATTTATTATTTAATTAAATTAAATAATATATCAGAATATATAAAAATATTAAAAATAAATTTTTATAATTTAAAAATAAATTTTCGGATTTATTTATTAATTATTAATAATTATTTAATATTTATTTATTATTTTATAATTTATTTAATTAATTTTTATTTTATTTTTATTTAAAAATCGGTCGCTAAAGGGCTTTAGCGACGGTCTACAAAAAATCATAGGTTTCTGGGTTTGCTTATGAATTTCGTCGCTAAAGGTGTTCTTCATGAAGAACACTTGGTCAATGTCCAATAGTGACTTTTGACCTCAAATTAATCTCAGCATGTTTGATCCTTTGTATTTGATGTTTGTTTGTTGTTATAGCCAACATGGCATAGTACAACGACATATCAATTTTCATCTCAAAATATACCATATCATGATCTAAAATGCATGGTCAAACTACCCCGTTCATGACTGTACTTGAGTTTCTGGGTAACCCAGAAACTCATCCAGTCATAACGGTCAACGCCGTTTGACCGCTAAATCCGATCGATTGATTGTTTGTTTATATGTTTTAATGGTTCAAGATTAAAGTCTATATAGCATACTACAACCTTAAACAAATAATTTACACAAAACATGATATCATAGATCAATTTCTGGGCAGCATGAATTTCTGACAAATCTTGTTAGAGTTCTTCAAAGGTTTCTGGGTTACCCAGAAAAACGTGTAAAAATCAGAGCGGTCAAAGGACTTTGACCACTTATACCTTCTTACTGTGACATAATTTTGGAACTTCTCTTACCAATTGGGTATTTAAAGTTAACATGGCATTACTATAGATTCAGGCTTTAAAACACATCAAACACCCATTTTAAGCCGATCAAAAGCTCTAACAAAAAGGGCTTGTCAGACTGTTCTTGGACTGCCAAGAACAGTTTGAGTTTTTGGCTTGATTTTCATATCTAGATGTTATGTAAACATGTTTTAACCGCCCAGATCACTTAATAACATACTAACAAGTATTCCTAAACATCTAAAACACAAAAATTTTGCAGGCTTGAAGATCAAACATAAATTAGGGTTTTGTGCATCTTTTTCTTTAAAATTTGATTTCTGGCTTCTGATTCTGAGCTTGTGGTTGCTAGGGCTTGTTTAGGCTGGTAATATAAGTGTATAGGTTTACAATTTTCGTAGGTTTAAAGCTCAGCATCTCATTCTACTTATAGCAACTTGGATTTAGGGTTTCCTAGGCTAATTTCCAATTCTTGCCTCCAAAAATATCTAACCATTTAACTTGTGCTGCTTATGATCTAGCCTAATCCACCTACTTGTGTTGGAGTGTGCCAAGCACAAGCTTTGCACACTCCTAGCTTCATTTTCATTGGCTAGGATTTTAATTTTGATTTATTTTACTTACTAATTAAACCTAGATTTTTACTAATCATGATTAGGATGTTAATTTAGGTTTAGTAATACCCTAATTAGGTTTATATATCATAATTAAAGTTTTTACATTACATAAATTAGGGCTATTAAATCAAATTAGGGTTTTAGGATTCCAATTTAGGGTTTAGGGTTTTCAATCCTACAATTAGGGTTTCAATCTTTCGTTTAGGGTTTAGTTTAATCTTAATAATTCATAATTAATAATATGATTCATCATTTAAATCTTAATTACATCAATTAAGATTATTGTACAATAATTAGGGTTTTAATTAATCAATTCGGATAATTATTATCAATTAGGGTTTTCAAATTAGGGTTCCTATTTTAGTTTAACATTTTAAACCCTATTTAACTTATTTTCGAATTTTACCAGTTAATATAATATTATATTAATGTCGAAGCACGACAAAGCACTTTGTCATTTCTAAGCACGACACAGCAGCTTACAAAAATAATTTGCCGAGACGCTTCTCCGTGAATTCGCCGGAAGCACGACAAATCATTTTGTCCGATTAAGCACGACACAGCTGCTTGGCGAATATTTTTTATTTGACCTAATTGTTTATTAAAATACACAATCACATAATATCCAAGTCAAAACAAGAAATTTCATTTCATAACCACACATAATTTACATTTACAAATCTTATTAAGGTTCGGAATATTACATTCACCTCCACTAATAAGAATTTCGTCCTTGAAATTTACAGGTGCAGTCTATGAAAATAAATGTGGGTTGTTATCTCGCATTTTACTCTCAAGCTCCCACGTTAGCTTCCTCAATATTCTGATATCTCCAGATAACCTTAACCGAAGGTATCTTTTTATTTGGCAAATTTTGTTCTTTCCTATCCACGATTTCGATAGGAACTTCCTCATAAGATAAATCTTTCTCGATTTGAATGGGCATATAGTCGATAACGTGTTTATAATCAGGTTTGTACGGTCGTAACACGGACAACATGAAACACGTTATGAATATGTTCTAGTTCAGGAGGTAGGGCTACCTCATAGGCTACCTCACCTATCCTCCTTAATATTTGGAATGGCCCAATAAATCTCGGACTCAATTTGTCTTTCTTGCCAAAACGTATTTTTCCCTTCCACGGAGATACCTTTAAGAACACGTGACTACTGACATCGAAAATCTTGTAACTTTCTGTGTTGATCAGCATATTTCTTCTGTCGATCCTGTGGATGCTTGTAATCTTCCCCGTATAATTTGAATTACCTCCGCGATTTGTTGCACTATTTCGGGGTCCTAGCATTTGCCGTTCCCCAACCTCGTCCCAACATAAAAGGCGTCCTACATTTTCTTCCATACAAGGCTTCAAAAGGTGGCATTCCTATGCTTGCATGGTAACTATTGTTGTAGGCAAATTCTGGCTAAAGGTAATTGATCTTCCCAGCTTCCCTTGAAATCCATGATGCAAAGAGCGCAACATGTCTTCCAACGTTTGAATGGTTCTCTCACTCTGACCGTCAGTTTGTGGATGGTATGATGTTGTACTTAGTCTCAACTGAGTTCTTAAATTTTTCTGGAGACTTGTCCAAAAATTTGAAGTAAATCGTGGATCTCTGTCTGATACTATAGAAACAGGGACTCCATGTCTAGAAATAACTTCATTGATGTAAAGTCTGGCTAACTGGTCTAGACTGAAGTTGATTTTGATGGGTAGGAAATGAGCTGATTTGGTAAGACGATTCTACAATTACCCAAATGGCATTGTGACCCTTTTGTGTGGTTGGAAGGCCAACTATGAAATCCATGGTAATATGCTCCCATTTCCACTCAGGAATTTCTAAGGGTTGTAATAATCCACTTGGTTTCTGATGTTCAGCTTTAACCCGTTGACACGTTAAACATTTACTTACCCATTCCGTTATCTCTCTTTTCATGTTAGCCCACCAAAAATGTTGGCTTAGGTCTTTATACATTTTTTGTACTCCCTGGATGTACAGCGAACTTAAAACTGTGGGCTTCATTCAGTATTTCGTTTTTTAGTTCTTGTACTGAAGATACCCAAATTCTATTTTCGTATCTTAGTACTCCCTCCTTATCCACTCTAAAACTTAACATTCTTTTTATGAGTTATTTCAATCTTACACTTTTGACATTCTGCATCCGTCTTCTGTAGTTCTTTGACTTTATCCAATAAAAGTCGAACTATTCTCCATGACAAATAACTTTTGGGTAGAGTTAACTGAAACCCTTACCTCTATCTCAAGTTTGTCAAACTCTTTTATCAGTACCTAGTTATTAGTCATCACATTCAATTTCTCCTGGTTCTTCCTACTTAGTGCGTTTGCTACGATGTTGGCTTTCCCTGGATGATATAAGATCTCACAATCAAAATCTTTTATCAACTCTAGCCATCTCCTTTGTCTCATATTTAACTCCTTCTGTGTGAAAATATATTTCAGACTCTTGTGATCTGTGTATATCTCACACTTCTCTCCGTACAAATAATGCCTCCAAATTTTCAAGGCAAATACTACAGCGGCTAACTCAAGATCATGCGTAGGATACCTCCTCTCATAATCTTTGAGTTGTCTTGATGCATATGCAATCACTTTCCCATGTAGCATTAACACACATCTTAACCCCTCGTGTGATGCATCACTATAAACAACGAGACCTCCTGTATCATCTGGTAAAGATAACACTGGTGCCATACTTAACCGCTTCTTCAACTCTTGGAAGCTTTCTTCACATTTGTCTGTCCAGACGTACTTTACCGTCTTTCGAGTCAAATTGGTTAGCGGGGTCGCTATCTTTGAAAAATCTTGTATAAAACGTCGATAATACCCTGCTAAACCGAGAAAACTTCTTACTTCTGTTGGAGTTGTTGGTTGTTCCCAATTCACAACCGCTTCTATCTTGGTTGGATCTACCGCTATTCCATTCTTGTCAATTACATGGCCCAAGAACTGGACTCGTTCCAACCAGAATTCACACTTGGAAAACTTTGCATAAAGTTATTCCTTGCGTAATATCTCCAATACGCTTCTTAAGTGTTCAGGATGCTCCTCTTTTGTTCTCGAGTATACTAAAATATCATCGATGAACACTACGACAAATTTGTCCAAGCATGGTTTAAACACTCTGTTCATTAAGTCCATGAATGTTGCCGGCGCATTTGTTAATCCAAAAGACATCACAAGAAACTCATAATGTCCGTACCGTGTCCTAAACGCTGTCTTCGGCACATCTTCTTTCTTACCTTTAATTGATGATAACCCGATCGTAGGTCGATCTTTGAAACGTATTCGGCCCCTTTCAACTGGTCAAACAGATCATCAATTCGTGGTAAAGGATATTTGTTCTTTATTGTTAACTTATTTAATTCTCTATAATCAATGCATAACCTTAACGTTCCATCCTTCTTCTTTACAAACAACACCGGTGCTCCCCAAGGTGAAACACTGGGTTGTATGTACTTTTTGTCTAAGAGTTCTTGTAGCTGCACAAGTAACTCCTTCAACTCTACAAGTGCCATTATGTACGGTGCCTTGGAAACTGGTGTCGTACCAGGTGCTAGATCGATAACGAACTCGATCTCCCTATCCGAAGGTAGACCCGGTGGTAAGTCATCTGGAAACACGTCCGGGAATTCTCTAAATACATGTATTTCATCTAGCTTTACTCCTTCCTTTTCGAGTATCTACTATGTATGCCAAATATCCTGTACAACCCTTCCTAAGCAATCTGTCTGCTTGCATTACTTTCAGACAGTGATATCGTTTAGGTGAACAACCCCCTTTGAAACACTACTTTTGACTCTGAAGCAGTCACTAGATTTACTCGCTTCCGCTGGCAGTCAATTATTGTATTATAATTCACCAGCCAATCCATGCCTAAGATTATATCAAATTCCCCTAGTTGTATGGGAATGAGGTTCACCAGAAACTTGTGTCCTTTAATCTCTACGACACAATTCTTATATATGGTTCTGACGGGAATTATTTCATTGTTTGCGATTTCCACATTAAAAGGTATGTCTAAGTCTTCGCATGGCATTGACAATTTCTTAGCAAAGCTATTAGACACAAATGAACAAGTAGCACCAGAGTCGAACAACACATATGCATTTAAAGTGTCGATAGGGATGATACCTGTTACCACGTCTGGTGCAGCAACAGCATCCCTTGTCGTCATATTAAACGTTCTTGCGGTTGGACGACCTGGACCCCCAGCTCCTGCTACTGTTGGTTTGGAGTTATTGTTTGGGACTTGGTTTCCTCCCCCAGATTGGTTTCTGTTCCTCGGGCAACTCCTAGACACATGCTCAGTTGCACCGCAAGTATAGCAGGTGACATTCGGGTTACTCTGACGAGTATTATCATGACCCTTTTTAGGACAATAAGAGGAATAATGTCCCTCTTGGCCACAATGGTAACAAGTAACCACTCTCTGGCGACATAACCCTATGTGATTCTTTCCGCATATGGCACAATGACCCACCTTATTGTTATTGTTCTGGGTTTCTGTTGTTGTTGTTGTTGTTATTATTATTGTTGTAATTGTTACCCCTCCTCACAAAGTTTGTAGGAACAGTGGCATCCCACTTCCTCTTGTTATTATTAGTACTCCCTTTACTAACTTCTCCTTTCAACTTCCCTCCTTCACTCAGACTTCTCTTTTCCTTATGAAATTTTATTAAAGCTTCATTCTCATTTTCAGCTATGATAGCTTTCTCGAGAATTTCAGGAAAAGTTTTCATTTGAAACACTGACAACTTACTACGAATTTGGGGTTTCAATCCCTCTTCGTACCTTCTGGTCTTCCTTACCTCTGTATTGACCTGGTGTGGGGCAAACCTGGCTAATTCATTGAACTTAGTCGTATATTGGGATACGGTAAGCTCTCCTTGTTTCAATTCTAGGAATTGTACCTCCATACGATCCTGCATTGATTGGGGAAAATAATTTTCGAAGAATAGTTCCTTAAACCTAGTCCAAAGAATTATATCTTCACCTGCACGAATTTTTGTATTTTCCCACTAATGGTTTGCCTCACCCTTGAGGAAAAAGGTGGCAAAGATCGTCTGTTGATCTTCGCCAACATTAGTTACCCTGAAAAACTTCTCTATCTCAGTAACCTATGTTTGTGCTTCTCTGATACCAACCTGTGAAGCCCCCAAATCTCTACACTCCCCTGTAGCAGATTTGGTGCTTCAATAGGTTCCGCAGCTCCCTTAAATTCCGGTGGTCCTACAAGTTTAAAGTCTTTGAAAGTGCCTTGTGGATTAACTGGGGTGGGTTGAGGTGGTGGACGATTTTGTGAGGTTTCTAAGAGGATATTTACTAATTATTGTGTGGGATTTGGTTCGGTGGTCTCAGTTCGGGCTTGGGCTCTTCGTCCTGATGCCATGGTTCTAAAATAAAGAAAAGCAAGTATAAACACAAAGATATGTTTACATAGAACTAACAATTTGATTATATAAACACAACTGGTATATAACATGCCACAACGATTACATATTGGACTAGTAGTTATACTACTACTAGTCGGTACAAGGATTTCCTATTTATAACTCAAAATTTTGATATCGTACAAAGTACAACACATAAACTTAAACACTACTAAACTACGCTATCACGCATCCCCTTAGAAGCGTCTCGTATCATATGACCAACTACTGCTCTATCGATCATATAATCATCCTTCCCCTCTTCCACAGGATACCTAAATACCCTTCGTTCTAGGCCATCCATTGCAACCTTACACTTCCTATCGGCTCTATATGCCTACATCTGTGCCTCCTGTTTCTCCCTCTAAGTGTTCTGGAGAAGTGCCCTCAGACGCCGAGTCGCATCTCGCTCACTCTCCAGTAACCCTGTCGCTATGACTGCCCGAGAGTTAGCAGCCTCTAGCTCTACCGTCGACTGTTGCACCAACTCAATAACTATATCTTCGTGTCTATCGACACTCATCATCTGGCCTGCTCCAATATCCTCCTCAGAATCAGGGTCTACTAACTGCCCATCTACAGGGTGCTCTGCCTCCTCTGCATCTAATATCTCCTCGTCATGGATAAGTTCCTCCTCCTCTGGGTCTTCATCTTCTAAATCTAGCTCAGGGGTAGCCGGCTCGTAATCAGGCACCTCATCGGGCTCACTGTCTGATAACCATCCTATGTGTTGATTTACTCTTGCCATCCTACAAAAGAATTTTAATTTATTTAGTATTTATGGGAAAACAAATTTACACATAAGATAAAGCTTTTAAGATTATTTTATGTATGATTAAGTATTTTACGGACTCAAAGACTATATCCTAAGGTATTTCCTAACTACCTTAGAGCTATAATCTACATCTCTGATACCAACCTGTGACGCCCCCAAATCTCTACACTCCCCTGTAGCAGATCTGGTGCTCACGTGAAACTATACAACTATAAATATTCAATAAAATATGACTTCTATCTATCCAAGATTCACAGTATCCCATAATAGGTACTAGTTCTGGCCAGAGCGTTGTCTGTGTTTGGATACCCTCACTTAGATATATAGATTCATATCTTATGAATATCTCTTTCATATCAATATTCCCTATCTATCTGACATTCACAGTATTAATGATAAGATTGTCCATAGAACTGAGGGGCGCATTCCGGTAAAGATGGCACCTTACCGGCGCTCATTAAGTGTAACCCCAGAACTTATAGGACTCTCAACATCATTTAGATACCCTCATTCAGATGTATAGTTCATATAGACACTGTATTTAACTTAGTACAACTATTCTAAAGGATTTAAAGATCAGAGTATAACGCATTCTATGACATAAAGGATCATAATATATTACATAACATTTTGTTCGGTTACATCATTCGTTATACTAAGTTATTACAAGAACAAGTCTTTAAAAGACTTAAAGTATTCAACAACAGAAATAAAACTTAATAAGCATGGCTTTTCCCCTTGTTAGTCCCAGACGTGCCACGGATATCATTTATAGCTGCAAAAGAAGATATGCGCAAGAATGAGCTACAAATGCTCAACAAGTTCATTTGAATATATAAACACCATGTGTTTGATTTGAAAGATATCAACAATGTATACTGAGGGTTCTGTATAAAAACCATATATTTCATTTAGTTCTATCAGTCTTTAAAGACTTAGAACCATTTGAGTTTTGGATATCTGGTAGGTGATCAGCCTCACCAATATCCTAGGAGTATGCATATCATCCTACCATTTGTGGTCAATATATTATCGACATTTCTTGGCCTTCCTATGAAGGCATTTCCATTTACTCAGTATAGATGTCTTACCAAACAATTTGGTTTGACACAACAATTTAGCTCGAATAAACAATATATGAACAATGATTCATTTCTTAAGTTATGCTGAACAAGAAGCAATAACTTCACAATAATTGATAGCAAGATGTATAATACTTGCTTAATATAAGTTGAGTAAGGTTAGGACACTTGCCTTAGCGTAGCTCACTATAATTTAGTACAATCGGTCAATGCACGTAGTCTACGTATACCAATAATAAGTGTTAGCATGTATATAAACATGTATCACGTTAATCTAAACAAGTTTCATTAAGGTTCGATGTTGATTCGGTATCTCGGTCACGTCCTTAATGGCTAATCACATAGATTGTTCGATAAACTTCATTTGGAAGTCGTATTATTAGTCTAAATAATTTAATTATTATTTATAACATTTTTAGAAGCTTGGTATTATTTTTAAATAATTTTCAGAAGCTTGGAAGTATTTTTAAATAATTTTACAAGTTTAGAAATATTTTTAAATGATTTAATTATCATTTAGAATAATTTTAAAACATTTAATATGTTATTTAAATAATTTATTTGTTATTTAGAATATTTCTAGATAATTAAAATATTATTTAAATGATTTATTTATCAATTATAATATTTTTAGAAAGATAAAATATTATTTAAATGATTTATTTTATCATTAATAATATTTTTAAACTTTATTTTATCATTAAAATAATTTATTTATTACTTATAATAATTTTAAAACTTAATTTGATATTTAAATGATTTAATTATCATTTATAACATTTTTTAAATACTTAATATATTATTTTAATGATTTATTTATCATTAATAATATTTTAAATATTTAATATTTTATTTAATTATTATATATAATAATTTTATTTACCTAAATATCATTTTTAAATGATTAATATAATTATTTAATAATTTAATATCATTTTTAAATAATTAAAACAATTATTAAATGATTTATCATAGTTATTATTTATTATTTAATTAAATTAAATAATATATCAGAATATATTAAAATATTAAAAATAAATTTTTATAATTTAAAAATGAATTTTCGGATTTATTTATTAATTATTAATAATTATTTAATATTTATTTATTATTTTATAATTTATTTAATTAATTTTTATTTTATTTTTATTAAAAATCCGTCGCTAAAGGGCTTTAGCGACGGTCTGCATAAAATCATAGGTTTCTGGGTTTGCTTATGAATTTCGTCGCTAAAGGTGTTCTTCATGAAGAACACTTGGTTAATGTTTAACAGTGACTTTTGACCTCAAATTAATCTCAGCTTGTTTGATCTTTGTGTTTGATTTTTGTTTGTTGTTATAGCCAACATGGCAGAGTACAACGACATATCAATTTCCATCTCAAAATATATCATATCATGATCTAAAACGCATGGTCAAACTACCCCGTTCATGACTGTTCTTGAGTTTCTGGGCATCCAGTCATAACGGTCAACGCCGTTTGACCGCTAAATCCGATCGATTGATTGTTTGTTTATATGTTTTAATGGTTCAAGATTAAAGTCTATGTAGCATACTACAACCTTAAACAAATAATTTACACAAAACATGATATCTAGATCAATTCTGGGCAGCATGAATTTCTAACAAATCTTGTCAGAGTTCTTCAAAGGTTTCTGGGTTACCCAGAAACGTGTAAAATCAGAGCGGTCAAAGGACTTTGACCACTTATACCTTCTTACTGTGACATAATTTTGGACTTCTACCAATTGGGTATTAAAGTTAACATGGCATACTATAGATTCAGGCTTTAAAACACATCAAACACCCATTTTAAGCCGATCAAAAACTCTGACAAAAAGGCTTGTCAGGCTGTTCTTGACTGCCAAGAACAGTTTGAGTTTTTGGCTTGATTTTCATATCTAGATGTTATGTAAACATGTTTTAACCGCCCAGATCACTTAATAACATACTAACAAGTATTCCTAAACATCTAAAACACAAAAATTTTGCAGGCTTGAAGATCAAACATAAATTAGGGTTTTGTGCACCTTTTTCTTTAAAATTTGATTTCTGTCTTCTGATTCTGAGCTTGTGGTTGGTAGGGCTTGTTTAGGCTGGTAATATAACTTAACTTGTGCTGCTTATGATCTGGCCTAATTCACCTACTTGTGCTGGAGTGTGCCAAGCACAAGCTTGCACACTCCTAACTTCATTTTCATTGGCTAAGATTTTAATTTTGATTTATTTTACTTACTAATTAAACCTAGATTTTTACTAATCATGATTAGGATGTTAATTTAGGTTTAGTAATACCCTAATTAGGTTTATATATCATAATTAAAGTTTTTACATTACATAAATTAGGGCTATTAAATCAAATTAGGGTTTTAGGATTTCAATTTAGGGTTTAGGGTTTTCAATCCTACAATTAGGGTTTCAATCTTTCGTTTAGGGTTTAGTTTAATCTTAATAATTCATCATTAATAATATGATTCATCATTTAAATCTTAATTACATCAATTAAGATTATTGTACAATAATTAGGGTTTTAATTAATCAATTCGGATAATTATTATCAATTAGAGTTTTCAAATTAGGGTTTCTATTTTAGTTTAACATTTTAAACCCTATTTAACTTATTTTCGAATTTTACCGGTTAATATAATATTATATTAATTTCGAAGCACGACAAAGCACTTTGTCATTTCTAAGCACGACACGGTAGCTTATAAAAATAATTTGCCGAGACGCTTCTCGGTGAATTCGCCGGAAGCACGACAAATCATTTTGTCCGATTAAGCATACGACACATCTGCTTGGCGAAAAATTTTTATTTGACCTAATTGTTTATTAAAATACACAATCACATAATATCAAGTCAGAACAAGAAATTTCATTTCATAACCACATAATTTACATTTACAAATCTTATTAAGGTTCGGAATATTACAGTTAGTGATTGATGTATATTGTTTGTCGATTTAGCAATCAATAAATACGTGCAAGTGTACACGGTCAACAAATAATAAAGTGATAAGAGAGTGTTGAATCCACAGAGAATTATTTAATAATAATTACCAAATACTAACTCATAATCAAATTAATTTTATTTAAACAATTCGATAAAAGATTGTGAATTTTAGATAATAAAATACTAAACTAACTAATCACTAACTACCAAGAATTGAATTCAGATAAAAAGGCTTAAGATTATAATTTCCCTTAATGTTTCACTTGAATTAATACACTTCCCGTTAAGTTATATTAATTATTCCGGATTGTTAATCAAGAACTCATCAATATTTATAACCATCTCTCGATATATCATAAACGAATCAACTTAAATCCACAAAATATAGAATTAAGATGAACACCCTAGTTAACTAATTCACTATATCTCTATGTGAATTATAATTAAAAAGGATTTAAAGCTCAGGTTCTCTTTCAGATTACATGCGGCGTATAGGTATATCTATATCCTAGACACAAATTATGAATTCCATCGACAACAGAATACACAATCACATGCTACTATGATTAGGTCTAAATCTATAATCCATCTCTCGAGTTCATATAGATTACCACGGTAATTGTTGATCAGACAATTGAGCAATTAATCACAAATCATAATAGACAATCCGATAATAATCAATAATAATTAACAAGGAGCATATCAATAAAACCTACGCAATAAGATCCATTGTAATCTTAAAAAGAAATTAGTTCATGATTGAATTAAAATCCATAATCCACAATTGATAAAGCATTCAAGAATACAAAATAAAAGATTAGGGAAGAGAATAGAATCTGTAATTGCAATCCTTGAGTCTCTCCTTTAGCTCTTGTGATGAATCCTTCTTGCTTGCTCAATTGCTTCAAGCCTTCCTCTCTTTCTCCCAAACTAGGGTTAGCAAAAAGTAGCAAAATCTCCCCTATTCTATGCCTCACATCATGTATTTATAGGTTCTAGTTAAAGTCCTAAACCAATTAGAAGTTACAATCCTTGTTCCATTCAATGAGGGTCAAAAATAAGCATTTTAAAAACCCGACCCAGCGCGGCCGCGCCCATATTTGGCCTAGGAAGCAGCGCGGCCGCGCCCAAGTGCCAGAAATCATGTTTTCACTCTGCAGACTAGCGCGGCCGCGCCCAAAATACACTAGGAACCGGCGCGGCCGCGCCAGACTATTTTCTGCTCGGACATCTGTTGGTAAAATGGTTATAACTTTTGATCCGGGAGGAGTTACGGGGCCAGCCACCTATGAAATCGAAGCTATCGACGAGATCTACAACTTTCTTTCTTTGAGAATTGAGAGATTCGGACATGAGGATGGTTGAAATTGAGCTTCAAGTGACTGCTATGTAAATGACAACTCCAAACCTTGATCTCTGTTGATAAAAATGTCATAACTCTCGCATTTGAACTCCGATTGGGGTGATTCAAGATGTTCCGGAAAGATAAGAAGTAAATTTACAATAAAATCCAAGTTCCAAACCAAGAACATGCATCCATTTTAATGTTAAAAGCCCTGCAATCTTCCCTTCTCGCATTTGCTCGCATGTTGTACTCTGAAAGATTTTCGGATTGCGTTTCCTTGCTCATTTCTACAAAATAACATAAAAACACTATAAATATCTACTACTAACTTAAAATACTTAAGAACTCACAAATTATCAAGCCAAATGTACTCAATTCGTAGATGTAAAACCCACTCATCAAATACCCCCAAACTTAAATCTTTGTTTGTCCTCAAGCAAACACTAAGAACAATAACTATAACAACTAATTCTAAATAACAAGTCACATGACTCGAGCAATGAATCAATACAAATTTGCATAATAGCCTCAAAGATTTTCTTCTAATGTTAACTCAAGAAAAAATTCTGAAAACATGCAAAGTCTAAAATTTCAACCTAATCATCAGTTCCACAACTACTCATGATCTTTTAAGTGCGTGTGTGTGCATCCAAATGTTCAACTAGCCGTAACTCACACTAGATCATATAATCAAATACTCATAAAAGATTTTCAAATCAACTCTAAAAACCTGGTTTCACATCAATCTCCGCTAATAAAGGCAAAACACAAAATTTAGAGGATCAAAAGGATATTTCATACATTTAAGCACATTTGAACCCTTCCCAAGTATTTTAAAACGCAATTTTTCTTTCCTTTTTTTTAGTGAGTGCGTTTTACGCTCCATCTCACTTCTCATTGAACGAGTGCGTTTTACGCTCCCTCTCGTTTTCTCTCGCACGAGTGCGTTTTACGCTCCTTCTCGTGCATGTGTTTATGGGTGAGTGCGTTATACGCTCCATCTCAACCCACCACATGATTCATCATTCTAACTCAGGAAGGTTTCACAATTTTTAAAATTTTCAATAACCCAAGATTTCCCCCAAACTTATGTTAATGCCTAAATTTCGCTTTCAATGAAGCTCAAATAAGATTTTAAGGTTTCAATGATATCTTTCACAAGTATTCAACTAAATTTTTTTTCCTTAAGACACAACTAGCTAAACAGATGGATATATGCTTTGAAGTTCAAAAAGATCGCAAATAGTGTCAACCTAACTTATAAGTAAAAATATAAACTAAGCATGTTTTTCAACTTCACAGGAGTTAAAAAAAAAATTAATCCATTTTTTTCTTATCATTGGCCATAATCAAATTCAAATCAAACCATTGCTCATCTAACCTAAAAACATACTAACTAACATGCAAATATAATAACCTAAACGCACAAGTACTATATAAGAACACACCCCCAAACTTAAGCTAGACATTGTCCTCAATGGCTAAGATAGGAAAAAGTAAAGCATAGGACTTCCTTGAAAATATAGCAATCTTCCTCCTTGTCTGCTAAGTCTGAAGAATAGGTTAGGCACATCGGAATGAATAAGGTATTGCACTTGAATTGGACTCGAATAACCTGTAAATACATTAGAAGCAAATTTATTAACTACTATGAAACCTAATAAAATAAATAAAAACTAAAACTAAAAATTAAACTTGGGTTGCCTCCCAAGAAGTGCTTGGTTTATAGTCGTCAGCCTGACTTCACCATTTACTATCCAATTCCCCTTCGAAAATTGAGGAACCCTCCATCCATTAATAACCATGTAACTTTTGAAGGTTTTGCTGCAGTAGGGGCCATTGTTTCAAAGTCACCTAGTTTGCGTTTTGTAGATAAGTTTCTAATTACGACTATCCAATAGCTAGGTGCTTCCTCTGTTGTGTTCATGATTAGATTGGGGCATTGAATCTTGTCAAACACCACGGGCTCTTGTTCTATCTCCTCTCTCTCATCCCACCATGGTTGTAATGTAGTCTTAGTTCTCATGTCATAAAGAGCTTTACCAAGGACATGACTACCAAGTGGACACGGTTTTGCAAAACTGACTGGATTCTTGAACTTCGGTGGAAAAGGTACATGGGGCACTAACAAAATTGGTACATCAGCGTCGAAACTCACGGCTTCGGCTGTATTTTCTTAATCCCCACTATTCTCCTCCATATCAGAATTATCATCAATTAGCACGTCCGGTTGTAGCTTTGGCGCGGGCAATCCATCAGTCTCGAGAACCACGTCATTGGGCCATGCACAATGATAACTATTCTTGAAGGCGCTGATAAGCTGTCCCATCTGATTCTCAAGATTTCGAATCGACACTGCTTGGTTTTTTATATTTAACTCCACTTGGTTCAACAGCCGATCCTAATCACTCATTCTTTTGTCCGTAGCTGTAATGAACTTTGCCAAGACCTCCTCTAAACTTAAGTTCCTTTCTTTTTCATGTGGAGGGGCTGGATCCTAAAATTCTGCAGTGCATGATTGGCTTGGAGCAAAGATTTGGCCTTGATTATTATGGCTCCATGAAAAATCCGGATGATACCCCTAACTATGATGATAATTATTAGGATATGCATAGTTGTTGGGGTAGTCACCGCCACACTGTACCGACTCAAAACTGATAGTACTTTGGTGACTCAGATGGTTTCCAGCACAATAATCACAAATCATCGTTACACTTTGAATAGATTGTGTTGCTAAAGCATCAAACTTCATCGAAAGTGTCTCTAACTGCGCTGATAAATCATCGAGTTCATAAATCCCTGTCACTTTTGGCTGAGTCATTCTCGTATAAGGCCATTGACAGTCAAAGTTGGCCATGGTGTACCTCAAAAAGAAGTAAAACAGAAAAAGAAATAAATAAAAAATAAAAATAAAATGTTTAAATTAAGATTAATTTGATTGAAATTAATATTGGTAAAAATTATTAAATTAATTCCCCGGCAACGGCGCCAAAAACTTGTTTGTCGATTTAGCAATCAATAAATACGTGCAAGTGTACACGGTCAACAAGTAATAAAGTGATAAGAGAGTGTCGAACCCACAAAGAATTATTTAATAATAATTGCCGAATACTAACTCATAATCAAATTAATTTTATTTAAACAATTCGATAAAATATTGTGAATTTTAGATAATAAAATACTAAACTAACTAAGCACTAACTACCAAGAATTGAATTCAGATAAAAAGGCTTAAGATTACAATTTTCCTTAATGTTTCACTTGAATTAATACACTTCCCATTAAGTTATATTAATTATTACGGATTGTTAATCAAGAACTCATCAATATTTATAACCATCTCTCGATATATCATAAACGAATCAACTTAAATCAACAAAATATAGAATTAAGATGAACACCCTAGTTAACTAATTCACTATATCTCTATGTGAGTTATAATTAAAAAGGATTTAAAGCTCAGGTTCTCTTTCAGATTACATGCGGCGTATAGGTATATCTCTATCCTAGACACAAATTATAAATTCCATCGACAACAGAATACACAATCACATGCTACTATGATTAGGTCTAAATCTATAATCCATCTCTCGAGTTCATATAGATTACCACGGTAATTGTTGATCAGACAATTAAGCAATTAATCACAAATCATAATAGACAATCCGATAATAATCAATAATAATTAATAAGGAGCATATCAATAAAACCTACGCTAAAAGATCCATTGTAATCTTAAAAAGAAATTAGTTCATGATTGAATTAAAATCCATAATCCACAATTGATAAAGCATTCAAGAATACAAAATAAAAGATTAGGGAAGAGAATAGAGTCTGTAATTGCAATCCTTGAGTCTCTCCTTTAGCTCTTGTGATGAATCCTTCTTGCTTACTCAATTGCTTCCAGCCTTCCTCTCTTTCTCCCAAACTAGGGTTAGCAAAAAGTAGCAAAATCTCCCCTATTCTATGCCTCACATCATGTATTTATAGGTTCTAGTTAAAGTCCTAAACCAATTAGAAGTTACAATCCTTGTTCCATTCAATGAGGGTCAAAAATAAGCATTTTAAAAACCCGACCCAGCGCGGCCGCGCCCATATTTGGCCTAGGAAGCAGCGCGGCCGCGCCCAAGTGCCAGAAATCATGTTTTCACTCTGCAGACC
This sequence comes from Aralia elata, assembly GCA_034770075.1. NCBI lineage: Eukaryota > Viridiplantae > Streptophyta > Magnoliopsida > Apiales > Araliaceae > Aralia > Aralia elata. Next base: position 46,201,555 of record CM068387.1, on the reverse strand, counting down.
AGCGCGGCCACGCCCAAAATACACTAGGAACCGGCGCAGCCGCGCCCGACTATTTTCTGCTCGGACATCTGTTGGTAAAATGGTCATAACGTTTGATCCGGGAGGATTTACGGGGCCTGCCACCTATCAAATCGAAGCTATCGACGAGATCTACAACTTTCCTTCTTTGAGCATTGAGAGATTCGGGTTTGAGGATTGTTGAAATTGAGCTTCAAGTGACTGCTATGTAAATGACAACTCCAAACCTTGATCTCTGTTGATAAAAATGTCATAACTCTCGCATCTGAACTCCGATTGGGGTGATTCAAGATGTTCCGAAAAGCTAAGAAGTAAATCTACAATAAAATCCAAGTTCCAAACCAAGAACATGCATCCATTTTAATGTTAAAAGCCCTGCAATCTTCCCTTCTCGCATTTGCTCACATGTTGTACTTCGAAAGATGTTCGGATTACGTTTCCTTGCTCATTCCTACAAAATAACATAAAAACACTATAAATATCTACTACTAACTTAAAATACTTAAGAACTCACAAATTATCAAGCTAAACATACTCAATTCGTAGATGTAAAACCCACTCATCATATATAAGTTGTCAAGCTCATATACATGTTACTAAAGTGTTAATCATGTTTTATGTATCAAACTTGAGTTTCATGAATTCTCAGAAAATAACATGTATACATGCTCATAATGTACCAAAAATGATTAAGCTAAGTTATGGTAATCGGTAAGTGGATGATATACATTGTTAGTATAGTCAAATACGAAAACAACGAAAGTTAAACGAACCATTTTGGTTCAGAAACGAGTTCATAGCATGATCAATCGCTAAGTATGTTAAAATATGGAGAAATAGCATTAATGTTGAATTTGATTCTTGAACTTAGTTAATTACTTGTCTTAAGTTGTTAAAATCATGCTAGGTATGCTTAATATCATGGTTATAAACTTTATGTGAGATGGGTATACACAGATTATGGTTTGAATTAGTTTTGGTTTTGGAAAATTTCGCCATACAGGGAGTTTCCGGGTTCTGCCGAGGAGCAGCGCAGCCGCGCTACTCCCTAGGCAAAACCAGGTGCGGCCGCGCCGTGCCCCAGAATGAAATTCTAACTTTTGATTCTTCTGATGTCATGAGCATGTTAGTTTAGCTTAAATAAGCCTATGTGTGTATCTGGTACGTGATCTAGTAGGGTCTTGCATGAAATGTGTTGGGTTTACGAGATTTTGAAGTAAAACTTAGAATTTGAAAACTAAACCTTATGAAAGTGATGCCTTTTTGACTCTGATCCTTTGAGCATATGTAACTAGCTTCGACATGTATAAAAACAAGTCCAATGTATTACCTAGGGTTACCTTGCATGACATGAGTTGTGTTAGCTCGGTTCCAACGACGTTTTAAAAGAGTACTTGAAGTGTTGAAAGTAAAACTTAGCGAACCTTGTATCTTTGATGTTCTGAGCTTACAAGCATGTATATATGATCTAATTATATGTGTGAATGCATACGGAGAGTCACATAGAGATATTAAGCAAGTTTAGTTAGTCTAATGTAAAATTTTCAAGAAAAACTTAAGACGTGAGGACTATTGTTGTCATACGTTGTGTTAATTTCGTTCCAACCTTGCAAGCATGAATAATAGGATTCATTATGCCTCTAGAACATGTTGACATGAGCACCATCTAGCTAAACATGGATTCTATCTATGAACGCATGTTCAAGAAAGTGACATTCCAATTGTAAGCTATGTGATTAATGTGTACATGTGTTATATATGCACGAGCATGCTTATTAAGTATGGTTTAGTCTCATTATGTGGTGTCATGACTATAATAGTTGATCCTTTGCGAGATGAATTTGATTGGTTTAAAACATAGAAGTTTCTAACATAACACCTTATAACTTTGGATTGTATTTGGCATGAGCATGTTAGGTTTTGAACTCAGACTAATAACCTTATGAGCATGGGTATTTGAGTTATATCAGTAGCCTGAATGTTGGATAATAGACTCGGATTCCCAACTGAATAAAATTTCATTTTTAGTCTGCCCAGAGGGTGGCGTGGCCGCGCCACTCCTAAGGCAAAAACCAGCGCGGCCGCGCCGGTCGCTAGAATTGCCCAGTTGTTTTAATTTGTAAATAGAGTCTTACAACATGTATGTATGAATGTTTTAAGTTGTATTGCATGATTGAACTGATATACCATGTGTTTGAGCTTATGTTGATGCTTAGAGTCGAGGTATTCTAGGTTTGCTAACTCATTTAGCTAAGATGAGAAATTACGAATATGGACTTAGTAATCATGATTCCACCTACGTGACTATGTGTTTAAAACTATGTGGTGCGTAACCACTTGTAAGAATGTTATACTAACTAAGGAACTGACTTATTAATGATTAGGTCGTTTCAACGCAATTTAAATTAAAGCTAAATTTCTTGTAGCTGAGCAAACATGCAAGTTTCCCTTAACCCTACTCAATTTACATTCGAGCAGTATGTGGTATATTGTGCAAGTATTCAAACCCTTTCTCTTTATTGAGCAAGCATGTAAACTTGTATATTCATGTATCATACAAGTATGTGCCAGTGACTCTTATGCTTTATAAACTGTCATTCATATTCTAAGGATTGGTTTAAGATTTATATCCCTTAAACCTCATTGCGAGTATTTGTATTCATTATGTCATTGAATATGATTATAAAAGCTGTCTAAACCATTGTTTCGGTTAGACTATTATACATGTATTAGAAAGCTATTCCAAACCAATTGTCTTGGTGCGGACTCTTATCTATTGAGATGAACAACCCTCATAAAAAGGGGAAATTATATATTGTCGGGGAACCGACGTGCGCACTTATAAGCATGTGACAGTTATGCATAATCTGGGGTACTATAGGCTGATCACCTGTGTACTTGTTTTTATTGGATTTTCAGTATAAAAACTGTTAATTCTAGAAGGAGTTCTTAGTCCTTTAGTGACTACTCAGTGTTCATATTTTTGGACTTGAAATGACTAGATGCAAGAATCCTATTGATATTCTTCAGTCCATAGCGACTCTTATGTATAACAATTGATTTTCCTTATTATTCTTGAATTATCCTTTACTGTCATATCCTTGCGATTTGAACTTTTTATTATTCACCCTCATTGTATATACTGCCTGGGCAAATTTGTTGCTCATTCTTGCTTCCTTTAAACCTTTCAGTTAAGGCAGAGCGAGGTGAACCTTCAGGCAAGGTGTTGGTATATTTGTATGTATAACAAATATAACTCATACACGCAAGTGCACGCGATCCACAAGTAATATAAAGTAAGTAAAGTATCGATCCCACGAGGAAATGAATTGCATTTATGACTACAAACACCGATTTTGTAATTAGTTTGGTTTCTTTAAACAAGCGGTTTTAGTGATGAAATAGTCTAATAATTACTAATGAAACAATTAAAACAAATTTAATGGTAAAAATTATAGATTTTATAGGCTTGGGATTATAATTTCACTTAATGCCGATTTAGATTTCCATGCTTCCTATTGTTGCTAGTTGGTTATTATGGAATGTTGGTCAAAAACACGAAAGTAAAATATGGCCATCTCTCGATGCACCATACCCATATCACATTAAATCCACAATTGATAGAATGAATGTGAACACCCTAAATGACTAACGCACTATATTTCTATGTGAATTACAATCAAACGGGTTTAAGAACAAGTTTTCAAATGACCACACATGGTGCTTCGGTATATCTCTATCCTAAGCACGAAACATAATTTCACGAGGAATGTAATAATTATGAACATATGCTAGCATAATGAGATCTTAATTTCTACTTCCTTTCTCAATTCCTTATAAATTATCACAGTAATTGTTGATCAAGCAATTAAACATGGAGTATAAATTATGCTAGACATTCATTTCACAGCCAACTTAGTAAAAATAAGGAAGCACTTCAATTCTTAATCAAGCAAAAGATCCATTATAATCCCAAGAATTAGATTTAGTTCATAATAATAATAGAGTTCATCATGCACAATTGGTTCATCATCATAATTATAGAATAGAAAAATTAATCAGAAATAGAAAATATTCAAGCTCCCTGTTCCGTTCTGCAACTTCTGATGATTTTCCAAGTTGTGTAGATAGTTGATTTCTTGCTCCCAATCTCCAATTCAGCATCCATATAGCTCCATTCTTCAGTTCCCAAATGCAAATTATGCTCAGCTGATGATTTTCCTGTTTTTAGCTAGAATACAGTAACTATTCTAATTTCGTGTAGGAGCAGAGCTACCAAAATGAATTCCCAAAATTGGCTAATAATACAAGCATAAATTGTCTTCTTTTGACTTATTATTATTCCCACTAATAAAAGCTAAACCCACTGATCCCTCAAAATCTGGCATTGCATGATTTCTGGATAATGCTGCTTCGCTGGATGGAACGTGTTGCATGGCTGGCTGGCGACAGGCGCAGCTGCGCCGCCCTCCTTTGTAATAGGGGCGCAGCTGCGCAGGAGTGGCATGGCATGGGCAGGATGGGCGCAGCTGCGCCGACGCCCTTTGTAAAAGGGGCGCAGCTGCGCCAGGTGCCAGTTTGCTGCAGTGCTGCTATTGCAAAAATTCATCAACTGTTATGACCTGCACAAGCAACAAACAATCAAATAACACCCATCCACAAATGCTCAACACCACGAGCCAACATTATCAAAAACAATGCAAAAGCCGAATAATGAGGCTAGTGAATCAAAAACCGAACGAGAAGGGGAAATGCATGAATTTACACTAGATAACTATTAGAAAAGCATCAAATGAAACCAAATAGTATCCAATAAGTAGGTACGAAACCTACTTATCAAATACCCCCAAACTTGAATTGTTGCTTGTCCTCAAGCTAATACAACGAAATGAATGCAAACATGAATGCAATGAAATAAGAATGCACCATGATCCTCATCAATTAGCAAGCAATTCACAAGATTTGCCTCAGAAGAATCTAGCGACACATCAAAACTTGGTCCGTGTACCGTGATACCCGTGCAACTCAAATTCCGTGGTGAATGATAAAGTGTGTGTGTGTGCAGCAGTCATCAAACTATAGTAATCCCAATCGATTCTCATAATATGTTTCTTAGGGAAAATTTATATAATCGAACCTCTAAAAGACAATTGGGGTAAATATAGTTAAAACCACGCTATGTTCCAAATGTGGGGATCGACTTAGACATTATTCGGATCATGACGCTTGGTCGTGCAATGCCTAGTTCCCATAGGCTATTCAATGATACCCATGTAACGAGCTTTCGGCCAACGACTCCCAAACCAATTGGTCTTAGGGCGCTAGGTGTAGAGACATCCCCTAGGGTGTACTTACTCGAATATCAAAGGCCACAAAACTAAGCTGACCAAGTCTTTATTAACACACAAAATTTTTATTTTTATTTTTATTTTTATTTTTATTTTTTTTTATTTTTTTTTTATTAATGAATGCGTTTTACGCTCCATTTCGCTGCATAAATAATCTACTAAGTACCCCCCCCAAACTTGAACACGTATGATTTCAACTAATATTTCCCACAATTGCCACAATTATTAAAAACACAACTAATTTTCTCCAGAACTCAATTATGCGAATCTTGGGGCTACATAGTTAGAAAACTACTGAGAACGTGCAAACCGGTTTTATCACAGCAAACGCAAGATAAGAGTTGCAATGTATCATGGCATCCGACCCAAAGTCTTAACAGTTAGCAAAATCAAAAGTTTTCATCCTAGGCATGTGGGGATGCATACTAATCAAACTAAGAGGATCATGCAACTAAACTACATGATGTGATATGATATGCATGAGAATTTCACCATTTTTTTTTTTTTTTACGAAAATAAGGAAACAAATACCTAAAATGACAATAAATAACAAGAACTAACAATAAAAACAGATAATTTAAAGCATCATAAAATAACTAGGCAAGCCTAATACCCCCAAACTTAAAATATGTAATGTCCTCATTGGAGATAATAGGGTAAAGAGTACTCCCCTAAGAAGCGTCCTCGGCGCCGCTAGGCGGCTTGTCGGGCGGAGGATAAGGGATGCCGGAGCCGAATGTGGGAAACTCAATGTGGACCCCCTGCTGACTGAACGCCTCCGATAGTGCACCAGCGAAGGAGATGCTGTAATCCCTGAAGCTCGTGTGCAACGCGTCCATGCGGCGCTGCAGGCGGCGCATGTCGCGCTCATGTCCACCGACGCCCCTCTGCTGCACTGGCGGGGCAGGCATGCCCTCCGCGCTGGCCTCCTCCACCTCATCAGCCACAATAAAACCCAACCCATTTGGCCGGGACTCTCCACCGCGCCAAACATTATACTTTCGGATCGTGGCGCTATCGATGTCTCGCATAGGTAGCTGGAGAGCCTCCTCGCCCCATTCCACGTTTGCTGCTAAGCATAGGCGTGTGATGATCGAGGCGTGCGGAATGGCACCGGAAGTGACAGCCCGCATGAAACGAAGCATGGACTGGTTGATGATATATCCCACGTCGATGCTGCCTCCACGCAGAATACGGTGCAAGAGTACCGCGCGGTCCCGTGTCACGTCCTGATGATGGGTGGTTGGCAAGATACTCTCGCAAATGAAGGCGTACCACGCCTTGGCAAATCTATTCAGCGCGGTCTGAGGGAAGTGCACCTTCAAGGTGGTGCCTGGCTGAGTCTTCCACTGCGTGCCCGGCTGGCACATCTCATGTATCAACGCATCAAGGTCGGTTTCGTAGCGTTCATGTACCACCCAGTCGGTAGCCTCATCAGTAGCAGATGGTAGGCGAAAAAGTTCATTGATCGCCTGCGCCGAATAGGATACCTGCTTGCCCCGCACGAAGGAAATCCCATTCTGTGTTTCCCGGGCGTTGGCATAAAACTCTCGAACAATGGCTATCGGGGCTGACTTCGGTGTTTCAATGAATAGCAACCAACCCAAACGCCGGATTTGGTCAAGAATACGCCCATCCTGTGCTTTGGGCTTCAAACCCCTCTTCTCTGGTATGAAGGATTTGACGCTAAGCACCTCCCAGTAGTAATGTTGTGCAGATAGATTGACAAATTTGGTGGCATCCAGAGTATTGATGCCACCACCAGTAGATTCGGATCCGCTGCTGCTGGAAGAAGAAGGTTGGGGAGTGCGTGCGCGCTTCGGCATGGTGGTATGTGATTGGGGTTTGAAGGTAGAGTGTAGGTAGTTAGGGTTTTGAGAGAGTGGGTAGGGATGAGAGGAGAGGGTTTTGTGTTGCTGCTAGAGAGTCAGTTAGGGTTTGATGATTGTGACTGATGGGGACCGACTATTTATAAAAAAAAATTTCGCGATCGGCGCAGCTGCGCTGCATTTGTACTGGGAAGGGGGCGCAGCTGCGCAGTTGCTCAGATGTTGCAGACGAGGGTGGCTCGGCGCAGCTGCGCTGATATTGAACTGAAGAAGGGGCGCAGCTGCGCTGGAGCTCAGGAATCCTGGAAAAACTTTTTCTTTCTCTGAACAACAGCAAGTGTTTGCAATGGAACAATGTACCCCCAAACTCAAAGAGTGATCAAGTCAAACGCTTGAGGGCAAGATTAGACACCTGAAATAAAAACAAACACGCATGTTAAAATGAAATCACACAAACTAAACAAAAATCACACAATAATAGAAGTAATAAAAGTAATCTCGGGTTGCCTCCCGAGGAGCGCTTTGTTTTAAAGTCGGTTAGCTCGACTCTCATTGATGCTCAATCCATGGTCAGGTCAACTGAGGATTTTTGGCGATCAATTTCGCCTCCCCAATAGTGCTTCAATCTTTGGCCATTAACCTTGAAGGGCTGCTCGCTGTCCATTCCAACAATCTCGATGGCACCATGTGGGAATACAGCAGTGATGGTAAAGGGACCCGACCATCGGGATTTGAGCTTTCCCGGGAATAACTTGAGCCTGGAGTTGAATAGTAAAACCGCTTGGCCAGGTTCAAATTTTCTCTCGATGATTTTTCGGTCGTGCCATCTTTTTACCTTCTCTTTGTAGAGTTTCGAATTCTCATAGGCTTGCAATCGGAACTCATCGAGTTCATTTAGCTGTAGGAGTCTCCTTTCTCTTGCTGCAGATGGGTCAAAATTCAACTTTTTAATGGCCCAGTAAGCTTTGTGCTCTAATTCAACCGGTAGATGACAAGCCTTGCCATAAACTATGTGATAAGGGGACATGCTGAGAGGTGTCTTGTATGCAGTTCTATAAGCCCACAAGGCTTCATTTAGCTTTAGAGACCAATCTTTTCTGGAATGATTAACAATCTTTTCCAGAATTCTTTTTACCTCTCGGTTGGAGACTTCGGCTTGACCATTGGTCTGTGGATGGTAGGCAGTGGCAATCCTGTGTCTTACTCCATATTTGGCCAAGAGAGCTGTGATCTATTTGTTGCAAAAATGGCTCCCCTCATCACTAATGATCGCCCGAGGAGTGCCAAATCTAGTAAAAATATTTTTTTGTAGGAACCTCAAAACTACCTTAGCATCATTGGTTGGTAACGCCGAAGCTTCCACCCATTTGGACACGTAATCAACCGCTAGAAGGATATAGAGATTGTTGCAGGATGATGGAAATGGTCCCATGAAGTCTATGCCCCATACGTCAAAGATCTCCACCTCCAAGATCACATTTAGTGGCATTTCATTACGGTTGGAGATGTTGCCCACCCGTTGGCATCGATCACAATTCTTTATGAAGTGGTGGGCATCTTTGAACAAGGTGGGCCAATAAAATCCGGCCTGGAGTACCTTTGCTGCTGTTCTCTGCGTTCCATAATGGCCACCATATAGAGAAGAATGACATGCATGTAATATACTAGTACTCTCGACATCGGGGATGCATCTTCGGATCACCAGATCTGTGCATTGTTTGAACAAGTAAGGCTCATCCCACATGTATCTCTTTGTATCATGCAGAAATTTCTTCCTCTGCTGAGAAGTTAGATCCGGTGGTAGCACATGACTCACAAGATAGTTGACAATATCAGCGAACCATGGGATTTCAGATGTGACTGCAAATAGCTGCTCATCAGGGAAACAATCGTTTATCTCAACCTTCTCTTTGCTCTCTAAATCCGGATTGTCCAATCTGGAAAGATGATCGGCTACCAGATTTTTCGTACCTTTCTTATCCTTAATTTCCAAGTCAAACTCTTGGAGCAAAAGGATCCATCTGATTAATCTAGGCTTGGCATCTTTCTTTGAGATCAAATACCGAATTGCTGCATGATCAGTGTACACTACTACCTTTGTTCCAATGAGATAGGATCGGAACTTGTCGAATGCATAGACAACCGCGAGTAGTTCCTTCTCGGTGGTGGTGTAGTTCATTTGGGCCTCCGAAAGAGTTTTGCTAGCATAGTAGACTGCATGTAGAACCTTGTCTCTGCGCTGTCCCAATACCACGCCCACAGCATAATCACTAGCATCACACATAAGCTCAAATGGAAGAGACCAATCCGGAGCCACTATCACAGGTGTTGTTGTCAATTTTTGTTTCAACAACTCAAATGCTGCTAAGCAATTTTCATCGAATAGAAACGGAACATCTTTTTCCAATAGATTGCACAGGGGTTTTGTGATTTTGGAGAAGTCTTTGATAAATCTCCGATAGAATCCAGCATGGCCCAAGAAACTTCGAACTCCCTTTATTGAAGTTGGTGGAGGCAATTTCTCGATAGTTTCCAACTTTGCTTTGTCCACCTCCAAACCTTTGGCTGAGACTTTGTGACCCAAAATTATTCCTTCATGAACCATGAAGTGACATTTCTCCCAATTAAGCACAAGATTTGTTTCCACGCATCTCCTCAATACCATGACTAAATTCTCAAGACAGCTGTCGAAGGAATTTCCAAACACTGAGAAGTCATCCATGAAGACCTCCATGTTGATTTCCACCATGTCAGAAAATATTGCCATCATGCATCGCTGGAATGTGGCAGGAGCATTGCATAGACCAAAAGACATTCGCCTGAAAGCAAAAGTTCCATAAGGGCAAGTAAAAGTGGTCTTTTCTTGATCCTCAGGAGCGATAGCAATTTGATTATATCCAGAGTATCCGTCAAGCAAACAATAGTACTCATGCCCTGCAAGTCGGTCCAACATTTGATCAATGAATGGGAGTGGGAAGTGATCTTTTCTTGTGGCTTTGTTGAGCTTTCGATAATCCATGCAAACTCTCCACCCCGTGACTGTTCGGGTTGGTATTAGCTCGTTGTTCTCATTTTTTACCACGGTTATTCCTCCCTTCTTTGGTACACATTGCACTGGGCTCACCCATGGACTGTCAGAAATGGGATAAATGATTCCGGCGTCTAGCCATTTCAAAATTTCTGTTTTCACCACTTCTTTCATGATAGGATTCAGCCTTCTTTGATGCTCTATGGTAGGCTTGCTGTCATCTTCCATCAGGATTTTGTGCATGCAAAATGCGGGGCTGATTCCTTTTATGTCTGCAGTGGTCCACCCAATAGCCACTTGGAATTCTCTGAGGATTCTTATCAGTTTGTCTTCCTGCAAGGATGTTAGTGCAGAGGAAATAATGACAGGTAATGTATCTGAAATGCCTAGGAATGCATACCTGAGATGACTAGGCAGGGGTTTGAGATCGAGTTTAGGAGGTACCTCACTGGATGGTTTTAATTGAAATGAGGCATCGTTTGAGCTTTTCAAGGGCTCAATAGGTACCTTGAATCTTGCCAACTTGGGTGTTGCATCTAGAAAATTAGCATACTCACAGTTCTCGGGTTCGTCCAAGTCGATGTCTCCTGTTAGTGTCTGCTCAAGCAAGTCCCTATGTGTGGCCTTCATGAATTCCTTGGTTACTGCTTCTTCAATGATGTCAACTCGGAAGCACTCTTCCTCCTCAGTTGGAAATTTCATAGCTTTGAAGACATTAAAGGTGACCTCTTGGTCTTGAACCCTCATTGTCAATTCTCCTTTTTGCACATCAATGAGAGTTCTCCCGGTAGCTAGAAATGGCCTCCCAAGTATGATGGGGATGTCCTTGTCCTCCTCAAAGTCTAGGATTATGAAATCAGCTGGGAAAATGAACTTATCAACCTTAACCAAGACATCTTCCACAATACCTCTCGGATAAGTGACTGAACGATTAGCTAGCTGAAGAGAGACATTTGTTGGCTTGGGAGCTGGTAATCCCAACTGAGTAAACACGGACAATGGCATGAGATTAATGCTTGCACCAAGATCACATAAACACTTCTTGAACGATAGGTCTCCAATGGTGCAAGGAATGGTGAAACTGCCTGGATCCTTTAGTTTTGGAGGTAGCTTCCTCTGTAATATCGCACTGCATTCCTCTGTCAAAGCAATAATTTCAAAATCTTGCAATTTCTTCTTTCTTGACAGAATAGTTTTCATGAACTTAGCATAACTTGGCATTTGTTCTAAAGCTTCTGCGAATGGTATATTGATTTGAAGCTTTTTGAAAACTTCAAGAAACTTAGAAAATTGCCTGTCCATTTTCTGCTTTTGCTGCCTTTGAGGATACGGAACTGGTGGATAATACCTTGTGGGGGAAGGTTGAGTTTTTTCTGTGCTTTTTATGAGTGGGGATTCAGATTTCTCAATGCTTTCTTCTTCCTCAAACATTTCAGCAGTGGCAGTTTCTGGGGAGGGGCGCAGCTGCGCCGGTCCCCTTTGTAAAATGGGCGCAGTTGCGTCGATAGGTTCCAGTGCTGATGACGGGCACAGCTGCGCTGTCTGTTCGTGTGACATTGGCGCAGCTGCGCTGTCTGGCAGGGTCTGCTTTCCACTTCTGGTGGTAACAGCTTGGCATTGCTCCTTCCCATTTCTCCTTGGATTGACTTCTGTATCGCTAGGGAGGGCCCCTTGAGGTCTGCTAGACAACAAACTGAACAATTGACTCATTTGATTTTCCAAATTCTTGAAGCCTAATGTTTGGCCTTGCTCCAACCTGTCAGTTTTGGCCATGTATTTCTCCAAATTCTCACTCATTTCCGCGACCTTCCTATCTGTGGCTGTGACTTGCTGCTGATTGTGGAACCCCGGAGGATTGAGAGGTTTTGGAGCTTGTGAATTATCTTGACGGTTGCTCCACGAGAAATTTGGGTGGTTCCTATTCCCCGGAGTGTAGTTGTTCTGATATTGATTTGCTGGTCGCTGATAGTTGCTCACAAAGTGCACAGATTCAGCGTTGATGGCACATTGCTCCGAAGCGTGAGAACCTGCACAAAGCTCACAAATCATGGAAACTTGTTGACCTTTACCTTCACATATGTGGTCAAGCTTCTTGGCCATAGCTGAAATCTGTGCTTGAAGTGAAGTGGCTGTGTCAACCTCTAGTATTCCTGCCACTTTTGGTTGAGTGGTTCTGGAGGATGGCCATTGATAGTTGTTTGCAGCCATAGTCTCCAAAAGTTCATAGGCCTCGTCATAGTTTTTTACCCATGAATGCACCACCTGCAGCCGCATCGATGCCTGCTCGTGTCTGAATATTCAACCCATTGTAAAATGTGTTAAGCTGCATCCATTGGGGCAAACCGTGATGTGGGCACTTTCTCAATAGTTCCTTGTACCGCTCCCATGTCTCGTACAAGGATTCTCCACGATGTTGCTCATATGAGGATATGTCATTTCTCAACTTAGCAGTTTTGGCCGGTGGGAAGAACTTTGCTAAGAATTTCTGGGCCAAATCTTGCCAAGTGGTAATGGACCCGGGTGGTAGCGAGTGCAGCCAACTTTTTGCTTTATCCCTCAATGTGAATGGGAATAACCGCAATCTCACCGCATCTTCCGAGATCCCGCTGAATTTGAATGTATCACATATCTCCAAGAAATTTATCAAGTGCTCATTCGGGTCATCAACCACCATTCCTCCGAATTGGACAGAATTTTGGATCATATGGATTGTCCCTGGTTTGATTTCAAAGGAATTGGCTGTTATGGCTGGCCTTGAGATACTTGATTGCAAATCATTGATTTTTGGTTGTAACATAATCTCTTAAGGCTTTTTGTGCTTCGCCTGCCATAGGTTGAGGTTGTTCTAGATCCTCTAGAGTATTTTCAGCACACTTCCTTGATTGTTGAACCCTTTTTTCAATGTTGTCCACAAAAGGCAATAGGTTAGGATTCTTCGACCGAGTATGCATACACTACTCAAGAGTACCTATCACAATGTAGAAGAAAATAAAATAGAATTAGGATAAGAACAGATTTGTTTAACTAAAACCAATCTAATTTAAATTGATGATGAAAGTTATAAACGCAATTGCAATTCCCCGGCAACGGCGCCAAAAACTTGTTGGTATATTTGTATGTATAACAAATATAACTCATACACGCAAGTGCACGCGATCCACAAGTAATATAAAGTAAGTAAAGTATCGATCCCACGAGGAAATGAATTGCATTTATGACTACAAACACCGATTTTGTAATTAGTTTGGTTTCTTTAAACAAGCGGTTTTAGTGATGAAATAGTCTAATAATTACTAATGAAACAATTAAAACAAATTTAATGGTAAAAATTACAGATTTTATAGGCTTGGGATTATAATTTCACTTAATGCCGATTTAGATTTCCATGCTTCCTATTGTTGCTAGTTAGTTATTATGGAATGTTGGTCAAAAACACGAAAGTAAAATATGGCCATCTCTCGATGCACCATACCCATATCACATTAAATCCACAATTGATAGAATGAATGTGAACACCCTAAATGACTAACGCACTATATTTCTATGTGAATTACAATCAAACGGGTTTAAGAACAAGTTTTCAAATGACCACACATGGTGCTTCGGTATATCTCTATCCTAAGCACGAAACATAATTTCACGAGGAATGTAATAATTATGAACATATGCTAGCATAATGAGATCTTAATTTCTACTTCCTTTCTCAATTCCATATAAATTATCACAGTAATTGTTGATCAAGCAATTAAACATGGAGTATAGATTATGCTAGACATTCATTTCACAACCAACTTAGTAAAAATAAGGAAGCACTTCAATTCTTAATCAAGCAAAAGATCCATTATAATCCCAAGAATTAGATTTAGTTCATAATAATAATAGAGTTCATCATGCACAATTGGTTCATCATCATAATTATAGAATAGAAAAATTAATCAGAAATAGAAAATATTCAAGCTCCCTGTTCCGTTCTGCAACTTCTGATGATTTTCCAAGTTGTGTAGATAGTTGATTTCTTGCTCCCAATCTCCAATTCAGCATCCATATAGCTCCATTCTTCAGTTCCCAAATGCAAATTATGCTCAGCTGATGATTTTCCTGTTTTTAGCTAGAATACAGTAACTATTCTAATTTCGTGTAGGAGCAGAGCTACCAAAATGAATTCCCAAAATTGGCTAATAATACAAGCATAAATTGTCTTCTTTTGACTTATTATTATTCCCACTAATAAAAGCTAAACCCACTGATCCCTCAAAATCTGGCATTGCATGATTTCTGGATAATGCTGCTTCGCTGGATGGAACGTGTTGCATGGCTGGCTGGCGACAGGCGCAGCTGCGCCGCCCTCCTTTGTAATAGGGGCGCAGCTGCGCAGGAGTGGCATGGCATGGGCAGGATGGGCGCAGCTGCGCCGGCGCCCTTTGTAAAAGGGGCGCAGCTGCGCCAGGTGCCAGTTTGCTGCAGTGCTGCTATTGCAAAAATTCATCAACTGTTATGACCTGCACAAGCAACAAACAATCAAATAACACCCATCCACAAATGCTCAACACCATGAGCCAACATTATCAAAAACAATGCAAAAGCCGAATAATGAGGCTAGTGAATCAAAAACCGAACGAGAAGGGGAAATGCATGAATTTACACTAGATAGCTATTAGAAAAGCATCAAATGAAACCAAATAGTATCCAATAAGTAGGTATGAAACCTACTTATCACAAGGATAAGGGAAAGGGCAAAACTACAGAGTAGCTTTGTTCTTCCTTAGGAAGGAAATTATTTACTATGTTGTTTTATGTTTTCTAGATTTGGTTATGTAATAAGCTTAGTCATGGATTATGTATTAGTACTATATTTCAGTTTAAATTAAGACTTTTGGATAGTATTGTGGTATCAGTTGCGAGACCTTGGGGCGAGAATAATTATATTAAATCAATGTAATTTATTCTATTTTTCCGCTGCATTAGATTTATGTCATTATTGTGTTAGAACGTGACGAATCAAATTCGAGATAGTGGTGTCAGAATTTGGGGGCGTCACAGGTTGGTATCAAAGCATTAGGTTATAAACCTTAGGAGCGAGAATCCTTAGACTATAACCTTAGAAGAATTTAGGAACTAGGAAGAGATAAAACTCATATAGAGTTTTCGTGAAGATTTAGTAGAATTATGAAATATATTTTCATTCTATACAATGAACTTATGTTTTGTTTGACCTTCTGATGGAGTTTGTTGTTTTGTCTTGTGTTTGTGGCTGTAGGATGACAAGTGTGGGAGGAAATGGTTAGATTGTCGAGGAGGAGCCATGTGATATACACGTGGTGTATGAGGCACCTATGATAGATGAAGAGGTGGAATCTAACCCTAAAGAACCAATAGAAATATAGTCTGACCCCGAGGAAGAACCCATGGAGGAGGAGCCTGAGACAAACCCTGACGAGACTCCTATCGAGGATCGCATATTAGGAGAGTACGAAGAACGGATCTTAGAATTAGAGACCGAAGCTCAGGATCGAGAGGCGGAGATCCAGAAGTTGAGGGAGGAGAATGATCAGCAAAAACTAAAGATGCAGGAGATGGAGGTGGAGCTTGCACATCGCAAAGAAGCCGGTATTCAGATGGGAACCCTTTTTCACCATTCTATAGCTAGGAGCGTAGAATTGGTGGGAAAGCTGGAGGAGTCCGAGCAGAGGGAGTTGTCCGAGAAGGCAGAGAAGGAAGCCTTTCGTGCACAGTTAGAGATGGAGGTGATGGATAAGATCCACTTCCAGGAAAAGTGGGAGGAAGCCAATGACAGAGCTAACGACCTAGAGGATGAGGTGAGGTGTAAGAAAAGGAAGACGAATAAGATGGGTTATGCGTTTCGCACAGCTATAGAGAGGTTAGTGGATGGTGTGTACCACTACCCGGCGGAGCAGGGGCAGACCCGATACACTGTGAGTCGGGATTTGGTGGCGCATATCACGCAGCAGGAATTTATCAGCGTAGTGGAGCGCAGAATGTTGGGATAAAACCTAGTGATTAGTAGTCTAGTAGTAGTAGTAGTATGTTTAGATGTGCATCGTTATGTAAACTCCGATCTACTGTGTGAGATACGGAATAGTTATGTGAACCCTTTTGATGTTAAGGGTAGTATATAGATGTTTTCCCCACCTTTTGTAATACTAGGAGATAGACGTGACATTTATAGCAGTATGCAAGAAGTCAACATGATGTAACAACTGGGCATATAAATATAAATGTTTTTGTTTCATCACTGTGTTATTAAATTTCTGCATTAGAGAAATATTTGAGTTATATGCTTAGAAAATAAGAGTAAAATCTTGTGTTGCAGAAAATGCCGCCCAGACGTAGAATAGCCGAGTTGGATGAGTCAGTCAATAACGAAGAGAACTGGAAGGACCCCATTCAACGACTAGTAGACTTGTTAGGAGAAGCCCGGCGGGGAAGGAACAATGAACCAGTACACCCCAACCCCCTAGCTGCACCAGTAGCAAACTTCAAAGATTTTAAGAGTGTAGGACTGCCCGAGTTTAGGGGAACTGCCGATCCTATTGAAGCACAAGCCTGGATCAAGGAAATGGAAAAGGCATTTACTATTGCTTGAGTGGGAGAAGACTAAAAGACGATATTTGCTACGTATATAATGAAGGGTGAAGCGAATTACTAGTGGGAAGCCAATCAGCAGAGAGCAGGTGAAGGAGTGATAGCATGGGATAGGTTTACCACTCTGTTCTTCGAGAATTACTTTTCGAAGAGCATGAAGAATAAGATGGAGGTTAAATTCTTGGAACTGAAGCAAGGTGAAATGACAGTAGCTCAGTATGCGGCAAGATTCAACGAGCTCGCACGATTCGCTACACACTATGTCGACACCGAAGAAAGGAAGGCTAGACGCTTTGAGTTAGGGCTGAAACCTTGGTTATTCAACAAGGTGTCAGTTCTTCAAATCGATTCATTCGCCACACTGTTGGAAAAGGAGATCATTGCTGAGGGAGGTAGTGAGGCGTTAACTCAGTACAACAAGGAGAAAAAGAATAAGAATTCTGGAGGAGAAAGTCGTGGGGAAAGTAGCAGTGGAGGAAGCAATTTAGGAAAAAGGAAGTGAGATAACAACAAAAACCGAAGCAACCAGTCGGGAAGTGATCAGGGAGGATTTAAGAAAAGGGCTGAGGTATGCTCTAAATGTGGAAAGAACCATCAAGGGGAATGCTGGAGAGGACGCAGTGTCTGTTTCAACTGCGGCCAAGAAGGGCACATTGCACCCCATTGTCCAAAGCCGAAGAAAATTCGGGGATGTTTTGGTTACGGCTCGACTGAACACTAGATCAAGGACTGCCCGAAGAAGGGAAACACCGGGGGAAAAGGCAACCAAGGGGGAAGCAAGCTGATGATAGGTGGACCAGCACAGCCCAATCGCTCGACGGCCCAAACTTTTAACATGACCGTCCAATACACAGTTGTTGTAAAGGACGTGGTGTCAGGTATTGTACCAATCAATAATATAAATGCATATGTATTATTTGATTCGGGTGCTACCTGTTCCTTTGTGTCTGAAGATTTTGCTACACGTTTGAACTTACCCCGAGAACGTTTAGAGAATCCTTTGAACATAGAGATTGCAAATAAGGAAGTAATTTTTGTAGAGTTCGTTTACCGAAATTGTTCTGCAAGCATTAGAAGTCACAAACTAAGTGTAGACTTGATTCCGATAAGACTGGGAGAGTTTGATGTGATATAAGGAATGGATTGGTTATCCAGCCACGCTGCAATGATCGATTATCGAAAGAAAAGTGTTAACCTTCATACTTCAAATTGGTCTAAGGTAGTATTTTATGGTAGCTCATCGCTTAAGCAGTCCTGTTGTCTTACGATGATGCAGGCCAAGAAATTGTTAAAGAAAGGATGTGTGGGTTATTTAGCCTATATTGCGGATACTCAAAAGAAGGGAGTAGAAGCGAAAGATATATCAGTAGTGAGAGAGTTTCAAGATGTGTTTCCTAATGATCTGCCTGGCCTTCCGCCAGACAGAGAAATCGAATTCGTAATAGACTTAGCACCGAGAACTGCACCGATTTCGAAAGCTCCGCATCATATGGCACTGGTGGAAATGAAGGAATTGATGATTCAATTGCAGGAATTATTAGATAAGGGTTATATTCGGCCGAGTGTGTCTCCTTGGGGAGCACCAGTGTTATTCGTTAAAAAGAAAGACAGATCGATGAGGCTTTGTATCGACTATTGAGAGTTGAACAAAGTAACGATCAAGAATAGATATCCATTACCGAGGATAGATGACCTTTTTGATCAATTTAAGGGAGCAAAGTTGTTCTCTAAGATAGATCTACGAACGGGTTATCATTAACTAAAGGTACGAGAGGAAAACATTCCGAAGACGGCGTTTCGAACCCGATATGGACACTATGAATTTTTAGTGATGTCGTTCAATTTGACCAATGCTCCAGCAGTATTCATGGACTTGATGAACCGAGTTTTCAAGCCATACTTGGATAAGTTTGTGGTAGTTTTCATCGATGACATCCTAATCTACTCAAAGACCAAATAAGAGTACGCCGAACACTTGAAGATGGTGTTAGAAGCACTAAGGAAGGAGAAGATGTACGCAAAATTCTCCAAGGGTGAATTCTTGATGGAGAAGGTTCAATTCTTAGGACACGTGATTAGACAAGAATGGGATTTCAGTAGACCCCGAAGGTGGAGGCTATTAGTGGTTGGGAACAACCAAGGACGCCGACGAAAGTAAGAAGTTTTTTAGGGTTAGCTGGGTACTATCGGAGATTTATCCAAGATTTCTCTAAGATAGCAACCCCGTTAACCAATTTAACAAGGAAGACGGTGAAGTTTGTGTGGACAGATAAATGCGAAGAAAGTTTCCAAGAATTGAAGAAGAGGTTAAGCGAAGAACCTGTATTATCCTTACCAGATGGTACGGGAGGATTTGTGGTGTATAGTGATGCATCGCATAAAGGACTCGGTTGTGTGCTTATGCAACACGACAAAGTCATTGCATATACGTCACGACAATTGAAGATTACGAAAAACAATACCCTAACCATGACTTGGAGCTAGCGGCAGTAGTTTTTGCGTTAAAAATTTGGAGGCACTACCTGTACGGAGAAAAATGTGAGATATATACGAACCACAAAAGTCTGAAATATATTTTCACACAGAAGGAGTTAAATATGAGACAAAGGAGGTGGTTGGAATTAATCAAGGATTATGACTGCAAAATTCTTTATCACCCGAGAAAAGCCAACGTAGTAGCTGACGCACTGAGCAGGAAAGAAAGGGAGAAACTATTCACATTGACAACTCAGGAGGAGTTAATAAGAGACATGGAAAAATTGGAAATAGAAGTTGGGGAACCTCGAGGGCTCAGTGTGAAGTTGTTTGTAATGGAAGCTCGTCCAACATTATTGGATCGAATCAAAGAAGCACAAGAAATGGATGAGGAGTGTGAGAAGATAAAGAAGCGGATAACAAGAAGTGAGGAAGAAAATCGAGTGTGGGTGCCAGCTACAGTAACTTAGAGAGGAAATTTTGTGCGAGGCATATAGCACGGTATATTCTGTCCATCCTGGAGGAATGAAGATGTACCAGGATCTACGACAACATTTTTGGTGGCTCAATCTGAAGCGAGAGGTTGCAAAGTACGTCAGTAGATGTCTCACTTACCAACGAGTTAAAGCAGAACATCAGAGACCGAGTGGTCTACTTCAACCACTGGAAATACCAGAGTGGAAATAGGAGCACATTATGTGACGCCCCCAAATCCGGGTTACCTTAACCTCGGGTCTGGTGCATCACGATACATCTCATTCTACACCTGTCAACAACTTATTGCGGAATAATAAAAATATTAACATTGATATGATATAAATATTGTCGTCCCAAGCCTCGAAACCATAACTAAAACATGATCTTACTACATGAAAGTAATTACAAGATTATTACAACATATCCTCATCTAATCCCCGGCACGAAAACCTTAAATAATATACTTATGATCAAGGTTGAATAAATACCATGATCCTTTACAATATCTCATGTGTGAACGCAAGGTTCAGATTCCGACTTTATTCAATCACTGAATATACACAATGTTATTCAATAACTATATATTTGTTATAAAAAATGTCCTTTATACATCATCGTCATTCTTGTAGTTTACTAAAACAGGTAACTAACATAGTTACATCTTAACTATTATAAAGGATAACCTTCATCTTTAACTCAAGGTTTACATAGTCAAATTCACGTATATCGTATACCGTCATCACAGCTAAATGATTTCAATAAAGGAATATTTAGTAACTTTCCTATTCCCATGCGCCTCTAATCCATTGTCATCATGATATCAAGATAATTGCATTGCATCGTAAATCTGCAAAAGTTTTATTTTTGCAAGAATGAGCACGACGGCTCAGCCAGAACTAACAGTTTTCACATTTCATGCTTCACGTAACACATAAGTTTGCATTTTTATCCATGCATCATGATTCTCATACTATGCATCTTACTCATGCATTATAAATCTTATGCAATTCATCTATATATATGCATCATGCATCTCATAGTATACCTCATGCATCTCACATTGTATGTTTACAATAATTCAAGTTCCACATTGAGCAATACAGTCACATAATTGCACATTGTGCACACTTTAATCATGCTCGCAATAATTCACACAACAGTAGAAGATTTAGCAATCAATTCATGTACATCAATACATTTAAATAAGTCAACAAGTTACTGAAAGAACTTGCCTTAAGCGTTCCTTGCCAAATTATGATGGCTCGTCCTTCAAATATCCTACACAATTTATTTAACAATAAAATACCAATTAGCCACTAAAAAGGCTTTATATAATGGTTTATATTATAAACCCACTTCATATCTTATAATGTTTGTTTTGTTTAAATCAAAACACTATTTAAGTTCTTTAACACTTTACGCGGCGTTTCGACGTTTACATGTCACACGCCTAATTCGCCGCTTTTGCATGTGCTTAGCATGCTCATACATTAGTTTATAATACACTATCATGTTTTATTATTATTCGAAACAAAATATTAAATAAGGTTATACATACTTGTTACGGCGTTACGACGTTTGCACGTCCGTACATCACATTTGTCTATTCGAACGCCCAAGTGACACGTGATTGCGTACGCTTGGCACGCCCAATTAAATTTGTCTAATACTCAATGGTTAATATTAATTATCATTATAAATCATAATCAATCATGTTTTAGAACTTAGAACATCATTTACCATTGTCGGGAGCATTACGCGTGCTTACGCGCATGCCCGACACTCGCCGATTGCCCTAAAAAACACATCAGTCACACAAATGGTCAATTTGGGAATTGATCCCGACCTCAAATGAAAAAATGTAAAGAACAAAAGTTGTAGGTCTACTCGTCCTCTTTCCAAATCATATTGAATCACCTCAATCCAAGTTCATATGAGAAAGTTATGCTCATTTTACTAAAGGACGTCAGAGCAGTTTTGCACAGTTTCTTTACCAGTGCCTTAGGCGCTCAAAATGGCCTTTGTGCAGCGCTCTAGGCGCTCTCTCATAGTAGCTGAGCCTGTGGCCAGCGCCTAGTCAGCGCCTTAGGCGCTCCGCCTGAGTCTCCAACCCGTTTTGCTTCCCGGAATGCTCTGTTTTTTGTGTTTTAGACCTATCTTGCTTCCAATCACCATAACTCCCTCAATACATGTTCAAATTGGTCCGTTCCAGACTCTATAGACTCCTAAGACATAGGGCTACAACATATAAAAAATTTAGAGCTATCCATTAAGATTAACATGGCCAAACCTTAGGCCAAAGTATCAACTCATGCTATATTTTCGTGTTCTTGGTGTTCTTCGTGTTCTTCACAAAAATCTTCACCAAATCTTTGTTTGAACTCCTTTCTACTCCGTTCCAACTGGGTTAAACTCATAACCCATGAAAGTATAATATCATAATAACAAATGAATTAATTAAGCAAAAATCATAGCTGCAAGGTCCTCTAAATCGTCCAAATGTCCAAGTTCATGTCCAAAGTCCATTGTTCTTCATGTTCTTCATCCTCCTTAAGCATAGGTACGGATTTATTGCGTTTTTGTTCCACTTTGATATTATTAATGGATTATATAACCTCTTAACAATATTTACAAACATCCAACACAAACAAAACCAACAAGAATCGCAAGAAAACCAACCCATGAGCATAAAGGCTCTAAAACCATGAAAAGCTTGAAAATCTTAACCAAATCAAATGGAAATGGGTTCAAGTTAATGATTTACCTCTGTAAATCCCTTTTAGATGATATGAAGCTTTGCTAGGGCTTGGCTTGTGTCTCCTTCTTCCTTTTTGGTTCACCCGAACCTCTTCTTCTCTTCCTTTCTTCTTCTTCTTTTTCGGGCAACTCTTCTTCTTTTCCGACGACTTTTCCGACGACCTTCTCCTTCTTTCTTCTTCCTCTTTGTTGCAGATTTTTCCCTCTCTCTCTCTATCAGCTGAAGCAATTGGAATGGAAGAGCAAGGGAATGGAATGGTTTGAATGATTTGGGAGAAGTGGATGAGTGAATTTGGGGAGAAGTGGGAGAAATAGGTTAATGGCTCAATGAGCTTGCCGGCAATACTACCCCGTGCTCTCATTTGATTGGTCTAAATTGGGGATTGATTCCCTCTTGGAGTAACAAGTCAAAATAAATACCCAAATATACCAAAATTATATCCGAAAACTCCCACTTTTATACCAAAACTGGTAAATAACTCCATCCAAAATTAAAATGGATATTACCATAAATATTGGGATGGGTAAAAATAATTATTATGGAATTTGTCCATTTATTCGGAACACTCATATTATATATTTCGGATACGGATAAAATCACGTATCAGCTCAAATAAAATTTTTGACACTTGGAAAAAATTATTCCTACGCGTACACGTCTTAACAAAATTAATAGAAATCGAAAAAGACGTAAAATATTTGGGCGTGAATGGTGCCTCGAGAAACGTGCCCTGTGAATAGTGATTTTGCGATCTTTCGCAAAATCAATTATTCACTCCTACGGTTCAACAACGCATAAAACTTCATACATTTACATCATCCAGGTTATAAAATAACCTTAAAATACGTCACCTAAAAATATAATATTTGATCCACTTAATAATATTAGTAAACCCAAATTACAAGGGTATTCACAATTCGCGATCGCTGCTCTTCACGATTAGCTCCCCATAATCACATACATCATCGCACATATATCTCACCCATAACTTGGGTTAATGTCTTTACAACAAATAACTCATTCAATAATATTAACCATCAACTATTTATTTAATCCAATAAATAGTACTCTAGCGATATTTCTCGAAACCACCAAATTAGCTTATATGAAAACTTTCATACATATTAATTATCGTCTACACATAATCTAGGCTATAATATAACCTTTAAACTCTTAACACATAATATTATTAATAAAAGTCTATTTTATTCAATAATATCCATAAGCTTGAATTACCAAGCTACCCACGACTCGCGATCGTTACAATAATTAACTATTAACTCATTCATTCTGAATCTACGTATATATTTCACATTTATATATATACATATTAAGCTCACCAATTAAATCACATAAATATATATAACACATATATATTCAAACGCGACTCATAATAAGAATTATTCTATATTAAATTCTTATTATAATTATTCTCAAAAATTCGGGTTGTCACATCCTTCCCGCCTTATAAGGATTCCGTCCTCGGAATCACAAATATCAAACCTCTTACTCAGTTTTCGTCTAATTTCTTTTGAAATTTTATTGTTGAATAATTTCAACGTATTACTATAACATAGGTTTTACATCGCCTATTTAATCCGCTTCCTTAACAAATTCTTGTAGGTTTTATTCTATAACCTTTATCAACTCAAATATACTCTGAGTATTATCCTTTCTTTAACCATCAATTTCCTTTTCTAAGGATCATTGTATGTCATAATCATCATAATAATTTAATATCATGATTTACTAACTTATAAACATTCGGGATATTACACATTACGATGGACTTCGTGGTGGGACTTCCAGTCACACAGAAGGGTTTTGATGCCATTTGGGTTATCGTGGATCGACTAACGAAGACAGCTCATTTTCTACCAATCAATATTCGTTTTAACCTTAATCAATTAGCAAATTTATACGTGAAGGAAATAGGTTCGCGACATGGAGTACCAGTGTCAATCGTCTCCGATCGAGATCCGCGATTTACGTCAAATTTCTGGAAAAGCTTACAAGAAAGAATGGGAACACAATTAAGGTTGAGTACCGCTTATCATCCTCAGACAGACGGACAGAGTGAACGAACTATGCAAACGCTAGAAGATATGCTTCGAGCTTGCGTAATGGATTTTAAAGGGAATTGGGATGACTATTTACCCTTAGTAGAATTCGCTTACAATAATAGTCATCACGCGAGTATCGGTATGCCACCGTACGAAGCCCTCTACGGGAGGAAGTGCAGAACACCGTTATGTTGGGATGAAGTCGGAGAACGATGACTTTTGGGACCGAAAATAGTTCAACAGACGGCCAATGTGGTGACAACAATAAGAGCCAGATTAGTAGCCGCTCAGGATCGTCAGAAGAAATATGCAGACTTGCATCGTCAGGACTGAGACTTTAAAGTCGGTAGTTTCGTATTCTTAAAAGTATCTCCCTGGAAAGGAAAGATCAGATTCGGCAAGAAAGAGAAGTTGAGTCCGAGGTTCATAGGACCATTCGAAGTCTTGAAACAAGTGGGTGAAGTAGCATACGAGGTAGCTTTGCCGCCTGAGCTGGAACACATCCACAACGTGTTTCACATCTCCGTGTTACGTCCGTACAAACCCGACTATAAGCACGTGATATCCTATGAGCCGATTCAAGTAGAGAAGAATTTGACCTATGAGGAAATTCTTGTCCAAATACTAGATAAGAAAGAGCAGACCTTGAAAAACAAGAGTATATCTTCTGTAAAGGTAGTTTGGCGGAACCATGACGCCGAGGAGGCCACGTGGGAGTTAGAGAGTAAGATGAGAAGGGATTATCCCCATTTGTTTGTGTAACCTTGTATCAATTTCGAGGACAGAATTTTTATAAGGGAGGGAGGATGTAATACCCGAGAATTTTAAATAATATTATTATTGACTTTTCTATTTAAGTTGAATATTTATTCGAATATGAGTATATGTGATATGTCACCATAATAGTGATGCAATAAAATAATTTCTTGTTTATTTCATAAAGGAGTGATTTAATAAGAAAAGGAATTATTAATGTTATCTTAAGTAATTATTGTGTGGCTAATAATCTCCTTTCATTTAATTAAATATTATGTGACATGATATTTTTTTGTGTGACATTTAAATTGCATGAATATCCTATGTAACACCTTGATGTGTGATGTGCATTGAAATTATATAAGGTAATTAATATTTGCTACATGATAATTATTTCCATACGTAAATGTTCTTACAATAAATGTATTATGAAATAATAATGTATATTGAATATTTGGGTGTTAGCGATTAATTGGATTTCACTATAATTAATGTACATGGATTATATGATATGTGTATATGTGAATATTGATACAATATGGTAGCATTTAATTTTAATACACCTTATGACTAAATTGCATTATTAAACCTAAGTGTACTAGTGGTCTCTATTGCAAAGTCTGAGTTCTTTGTCCCAAAAAGAGTGTCACTTTCTTGCCCAAATGCTCATTCACATGAAACACCAAAAGGCTATAAGCTTAGCCCTTCTCCCTTCTCCTCAAATTCAGCCATACAAACCTCAGATTCATGATGAAAGGGGGAGTGATTCAAATAGTAAGCTACCAACTTCTCATTAACCTTCATCTTCTTCCTTCTTCTATTGGTTTGAATCAATGGGCAAAATCTGAAAATGGACAAAGGAAACTCTATAAATTGAGACCTCCTCTTCTTCATTTTGGTTACTAGAAATCTGAATTGTTCAAGTAGAGAGTGAGGTTGAGTGATTTTCTATTAGTGATATTGGAGAGTACTCAATTAGCTTCAAGAGGTAATTTCTCTTTAATTGTGTTCTTGAGTTCTATATATAAAATTCTAGAATGTTGCCATGAATCTCTTGTTACTTGGTTAGTGGTTGATGTATATAAGTTGCCAAGTTCATATACATGTTACTAAAGTGTTAATCATGTTTATGCTATCAAACTTTAGTTTCATGAATTCTCAAAAAATAACGTGTATACATGCTCATAATATACCAAAAATGATTGAGCTAAGTTGTGGTAATCGGTAAGTGGATGATGTGACACCCCCAAATCCGGGTACTTCAACTCCACAGATTTGGTGTTCACTATACCATACATTCAAGACTAACTACCCATGATAAAGATATTATAATTAAACCGAATGAAACATCTACCCACAAAAGAGGTTACATCTCAAATCTCTTAAATAAACAAATCCCAGGTTATCTAACCTCTATTACATCAGTGCGGAATCAAAATAGAATTTTAAACAAGTCTTGTTACAAATAAACATCAAATGTATAACAGGTCTCTTGCTACTTCGGCATCTTGCCTTTGCCTTTACTCGTGGGCGGCTCGTCCAATTTCTCAGTCTTAGCTGCAATGTTTTAGTGCAAGAGTAAGCAAACAATTACCCATAAGCATAATAACGATAACAATTGAATAATTAACGAAATAGATTTCAACTGAGGTATTATAGTTTTCTGAATTCAATCAATAACCAATCGAGATATGAAAGCTTAATAGGATACTTGGCTCAAGAACTGATTATAGAATTCAAGGTTTAAAATTGTATCTGAGGGTCACAAGACCTCGAACTATGTCCTAGGTTAACAAGTATTTCTACCGTAACATTTAACAGTCTTATAGACTATGGACCATCCATCTCGTACTCAGGGGGATCAGCCCTTTGTACAATGTATTGTGCACAAACATTTCAACGTTGTCGTGTAATTAATCCCCTATATTAGGGTTGTTCATCCCAGTTTAACATCAGAATCCGTACCAAAAGGAACTTGGTTCGAAACAGTTTTAAAATATTCAAAGTCTTTAGAACGCTCACAAACTAAGGACTAGCTGAATCAATTAGGGTTTGCTAGTTACTAAAGCATTTGATTCATTAATAAAGTTTGTACAATAAAAATTCTGTTCGAAGTTTGAACAACAATCAACAATCGAATAACAAATAACTGGAATAAAGCTTCCGCACTTAATCATGATAACAACCTTGCTTGAATAACAATAAGCTAAGGCTAATAATCTTGCTCAATGGAAATAACAAGTTTAAGGGAGGAAAACTTGCCTCGTGCGTAGATTACAGATTTAAATAATTCACGTTCCTTAATCGACCTATATATTTCGATTATAAAATGGTAACAATAATTAGTTACAGAACAATATACACTTTAAAATTCGATCTTATCCTATTTCATTGTAACATCTCGATGGTCATTCGATAATCAATAAGTACTTGCTTAACAACCATCGTGGTATCTCATTAGTCACTTTATACCTTAATATAAGTTTTAAACTTGTTTATAGCATCATAGTAAAATCACAAAGAAAAATAAAAATTTAAAATTTTAGTTACTGTTCCTTCGCCAGGGCGAGAATTTACTTAACAAAAAGCTCGCCGGGGCGAGACTTCGCCGGGGCGAGACTTCGCCGGGGCGAAGATTTCCTTAATAATATTCTCACCGGGGCGAGAAATCCAGTACATTTCTACCGCTAAACTCGGCACTCACCTCCTACAGTTCGCGAACCAGTGACATTCTAGGCCAAATTTTCCAAATTCTACCATCCAACACATAATTTAAACTTACCCAGACATCAAACATGTTATAAAACGATTACCCAACATGTTTCTAACCAATTTAACCATTATAACACACCTAACCAACTAATTAGAACCCAAAAATTCACTATTTAAACAAAATATTCATGTTTTAGCCATTTTAATGAAATCAACCACTGAAAATTCATCTTTAAACCATTTTAATCCATTCCACTTACATTCTTTTTGTTCTTCATCATCTTATCATAATCAAATGTCAATTTACCGATTAATAATCAATTTGAGCACCAATTTTCATACATATATGCCATACATGAAAGTGAAACTCTGTAAAACTAAAAACTTCATTCTAAAACATGCTTTCATGGATTAATTCATTCAAATTGATTTATAATCATCACATAATCTCTAATACATGCTTACTAGCAACTATAACCAAGTAATTCATGCTTTGAACAACTAACTTCATATACATTAAAGTAAATTAAAAGAAATAAAGTGAAGAAAAAGATTATACCTTCTATTGCTTTAGAAAACTTGATTAATTCTCCTTTGATTTTAGAATTCTTCTCTCCAACCTCCAAACTCCTCTATCAATTTCTCTCTATTCTTGCTTTGATACAACTCTGCTCTCTTTTTTTAACAACTGATGAACCTTTAGTTTTTTTTAACGTACTTAGCTTTTAAATTAATCAGTTAAAGAAATCAAGAGTTAGGCCATGTTTGGCCAACTCAAAAATAAAAAAAATAGAATTCCAAAGGCTACTAGGCTTTGTTTGGTTGAACCAAAGAAAATAATCCATTTTTTACCAACCAAGGGTCACAAGGCCTTGTTTGGTTTAACAAAAAATAAAACATTTTCTCCATTTATTTTAATAATCCATTTTACTATATAGTTTTAATTGTCACACTTTTAATTTAATTAAACTTATTATTAAATAAATTCAATTAAACTTTAATTAATAATTCTATTTAACCAATAACAATAATGCCAAATAAATTATCCTATTCAAATAAATCATTTATTCAAATAAATTATTTAATCATCTAATTTAATTATTAAATTAAATTAGAATAATCACATCAAATCACATTTAAATAACATTTAACATAAATTCTTTCACCATAACTTTATAAATTATTTATTTTACTCCATAAATAAATTAATAAAAATATTTATATAATTCAATAAATATTTTTATGTATTCACAAAAATCGCATTCGTTACATCTTTCTCTCCTTAAAAGGATTTTGTCCTAGAATCACAACGCAATTAATTCGTCCGTTACATTCTCCCCTCCTTACAAAGATTCTGTCCACAGAATCGCGATACAAAGATTAAACAAACAATTGAGGATAACTCTGCATCATTTTCTCTTCGAGTTCCCACGTAGCTTCTTCAGCACTGTGGTTCCTCCAAATTACCTTTACAGAAGGTATCACTTTATTTCTAAGAACCTGCTCTTTCCTGTCCACTATCTGTACATGTATCTCTTCATAGGATAAATCTTTCTCAGACTGTATTGGTTCATATTCTATCACATGTTTATAATCAGGCTTATACGGTCGTAGCACCAATATGTAAAAGACATTATGAATGTGGTCTAACTCGGGAGATAAAGCTACCTCATAAGCTACCTCACCCACTCTTTTTAGCACCTCAAAGGGTCCAATAAACCGCAGACTGAGTTTACCCTTTTTACCAAATATGATTTTTCCTTTCTAGGGAGACACTTTGAGAAACATAAAACTCCTAACTTCAAATTCACGATTTTGACGATGCTGATCCGCATATTTCTTCTGCCTGTCTTGAGTAGCTAACAATCTGGCTCTTATCACCTTGACAATTTTAGCAGTTTGTTGTACTATCTCGGGTCCCAATAGATGACGTTCACCAACCTCGTTCCAACATAACGGAGTTCTGCATTTCCTCCCATACAACACTTTATATGGCGGCATTCCAATACTCGCGTGATAACTATTATTATAGGCAAACTCGACCAGAGGTAAATGATCATCCCAGTTGGCCTTAAAATCCATAATGCACGCTCTCAGCATATCCTCCAACGTTTGAATTGTTCTTTCACTCTGGCCATCGGTTTGAGGATGGTAAGCTGTACTCATTCTCAACTGCGTCCCCAAACAAGCCTGCAGACTCCTCAAAAATTTTAATGTGAAACGTGGATCTCTGTCCGATAAAATTGATACTGGGACACCGTGCCTCAAAATAATTTCCTTGACGTATAATTTGGCCAGTTGATCCAGGGTGAATCTGACTTTGATCTGCAGGAAATGCGCTGATTTCGTTAATCTGTCAACTATGACCCATATTTTGTCATAACCCTTATGAGTAGTTGGAAGCCGTACAAAGTCCATTGTGATATGCTCCCACTTCCATTCTGGTATCTCCAAGGGCTGTAACAAACCACTTGGTCGTTGATGCTCTGCTTTGACTTTCTGACAAGTTAAGCACTTCGCAACACACTCAGCAACTTCCCTTTTCATGTTTGGCCACCAAAAATGTTGTCAAAGATCCTGGTACATCTTTGTACTTCCAGGGTGTATCGAAAATCTTGAGCTATGAGCTTCGTTCAAAATGTCTTCTCTGATCTCTAGCACTGACGGAACCTAGATTCTGCCTTCAAATCTCAGCAACCCTTCGGTGTCGATTTTGTATTTAAGTTCTTCTCCCTCAACCACTCTTTTCCGTATCTTAACACATTCCTGATTCTGAAGTTGCGCTTCCTTCACTTTTTCCACCAAAGTTAGTTGGGTTTCCATCTGAAACAATTTTTCATTAGGCTCTGCCAGACCCTTCACCTCTAACTCCAATTTAGCCATTTCCGCTACGAGCTTCTCCTGAGCAGTTAATAAAAATAGTTTCTCCCGACCTTTCTACTCAAAGCGTCGGCAACCACATTAGCCTTCCCCGGATGGTAGAGAATTTCGCAATCATAGTCTTTGATCAATTCTATCCATCTCTTCTGCCGCATATTCAAATCCTTCTGTGTGAAAATATACTTCAGACTTTTATGGTCTTTATATATTTCACACTTCTCCCTATAGAGATAGTGCCTCTAGATTTTCAAAGCAAACACCATGGCTGCTAACTCCAAATCATGGGTCGGATACCCTTTTTCATAGTCTTTTAGTTGGCGCGATGCGTATGCAATAACCTTACCATTCTGCATAAGCACACAACCAAGTCCTTTATGCGATGCGTCGCTATATACCACAAAATTTCCTGTATCATCTGGCAAAGACAACACAGGTGCCGAACTTAGTCTCTTCTTTAGCTCTTGGAAACTCTCTTCGCACTTCTCCGTCCAAACGAACTTCACTGATTTTCTTGTTAAATTCGTCAACGGAGTGGCGATCCTGTAGAAATCTTGAATAAAACGCCTGTAATAACCTGCCAAACCTAGGAAACTCCTCACTTCTGACGGTGTTTTCGGCTGATCCCAGTTCATCACAGCTTCCACTTTAGCTGGATCCACCGAAATCCCGTCTTTATCGATAACATGCCCAAGAAATTGAACACGCTCCAACCAAAATTCGCACTTTAAAAATTTTGCATACAATTTCTCTTTCCTTAACACCTCTAATGTCACCTTCAAGTGTTCCACGTGTTCTTCCTGAGTTTTGGAATATAACAAAATATCGTCTATGAATACTACTACGAATTTATCCAAAATTGGTTTAAACACTCTACTCATTAAATCCATAAACGTTGTAGGTGCATTTGTTAAACCAAATGACATAACCAAAAACTCATAGTGACCATATCTAGTTCGAAATGCCGTCTTTGGTATGTCTTCCTTTCTCACCTTTAACTGATGGTACCCACTTCGTAGATCTATCTTTGAAAAATATCTCGCTCCCTTCAATTGGTCAAACAGGTCATCGATCCTTGGCAACTGATACTTGTTTTTAATCGTGACCTTATTCAACTCTCTATAATCAATGCAAAGACGCATTCATCCGTCCTTCTTCTTGACGAATAACACCAGCGCTCCCCTCGAAGAAACGCTCGGTTGAATATACTTTTTATCCAGCAACTCTTGCAATTGCACCATCAACTCCATTTCTACTGGAGCCATTCGGTACGAGGCTTTTGATATAGGGGCTGTACCCGGTGCTAAATCAATTACAAACTCAATTTCCCTATATGGCGATAATCCTGGCAAATCATCAGGAAACACGTCCGCAAAATCCCTAACTACTGGTATCTCCTCCAACTTTGCACTCATCTTTCGTGTATCGACTATGTAGGCTAG
Organism: Aralia elata; assembly: GCA_034770075.1. Lineage (NCBI taxonomy): Eukaryota > Viridiplantae > Streptophyta > Magnoliopsida > Apiales > Araliaceae > Aralia > Aralia elata. The sequence continues at coordinate 46,169,169 of CM068387.1, read as the reverse complement.
ATATCCTACACACCCTTGTCTCAACATTTTCCTGGCCTGCATCACCGTCAAACAACTCGTTTGTCTAGGTGACTAGCTGCCATAAAACACTACTTTTGACGGAGTCTTAAGATTCACACACTTCTTTTAACAGTCAATAACGACCCCATGATTGAACAACCAATCCATTTCCAAAATAACGTCAAACTCCCCAAGACGAATTGGGATTAAATTTACTGTCATTACATGACCCTTAATATCTATCTGACAGTTCTTATGGACAAACTTAACAGAAATCACTTCCCTATTCGCAATTTCTATATTCATAGGGTAATCTAACTCTTCCTAAGGTAACTCTAATTTCCTAGCAAAATCATCGAATATAAATGAACAAGTAGCATCCGAATCAAATAATACGTAAGCATTTACACTATTGACCGGAATGATACTTAACACTACATCCTTTGACTGCACAGCATCCTACACCGTCATGTTGAATGTTCGAGCGGTAGGTCGATTGGGCTGCATCGGTCCTGTGATAGTCAAATTGCCACCACTGCTGTTCCCCTTTCCTGCACTAGCTCCACCTGTAGTTTTCTTAGGGCAATCCCGAGCAAAGTGATCCTTCGACCCACAAATAAAACATGCGCCCTTCTTTGGACTAGGGCAATTCGGTGCGATATGACCCTCCTGACCGCAGTTAAAGCATACTCTCTTACCCTTCAAGCAAACACCCCCATGGCTCTTCCCGCAGTTACTGCATGCCTCCACCTTCTTTTTCTGACTTCCCTGCTGACTGGCACCAAAGTTACTATCACTCCACTTTCTCTTTTGATTGTTGCCACCATGGCTAGCACTTACTTTATTATCATTCTCACTCTTCTTTTTCTTCTGCTCTTGATTGTATTTAGACAGAGCATCACTTCCTCCTTCAGCGATAATCGCCTTCTCTAACACTGCCGCAAATGAATTCAGTTGAAACATCGAAACTCGGCTATACAGCCAGGGCTTCAGTCCCTGCTCAAACCTTCTAGCCTTTCGCTCATCCGTGTTGACCTGATATGGCGCAAACCTCGCCAACTCATTGAATTTTGCAGCATACTCAGGTACCGTCATGGTACCTTGCTTCAACTCTAGAAACTGCACCTCCATTTGATTCTGCGCGCTTGCCGGAAAATAGGTCTCGAAAAATATTTCCTTAAATCTCTCCCACGGTATTATCCCTTCCCCACCTCGGGTTTTATTAGCTTGCCACTAGTAGCTTGCTTCGGATTTGAGCATAAATGTTGCAAATGCAGTATTCTGGTCCTCGTTGACCCTAGCAACATCAAATACTTTCTCCATCTCCATGACCCAGGTTTGTGCCTCGATCGGATTCATAGACCCTTGAAATTATGGGGGTCTAACAGCCTTGAAATCTTTAAAAGTCGTGGCTTGAGCTTGGGGTTGATTCGCAAATGCTCCCGTTAGCAGATTTACCAACTGCTGCATTGGATTAGCGTTGACTTCTTCGTTGTTATTGGTAGATCCCTCAGGGGTCTGTTGACGGGTTTGTCTTCTTCTTGGCGGCATCTTACTGTTAAGAATTCGCGCTATTATATTATTACTTAATTACTTAAACATTTAAGTCTTAACTTAAACATTTATAAACAACACTTTACACATAGCACATCTGATAAGCTTTCGCATTTTATTCATTTACTGCTTCAAAACATAATAAAATAGCATCATAGTTATTTACATCATCTATCCTGAAATTTTAAAGTTCCAGGATTACATCATTATTCTATCCCATTATATAAAACTGGGATTTACAACTTATTAATCTTCATAGATTTTCATACTAGCACCTCTAATCCTAATCTACGATGACATCCCACGGCGCACAGCTTCCTCGCGTTCCTGCTCCAAAATACGAGTCACCATTCCTCGACCCATTATATCTGGATGACGATGAACTCGATCCTGAGCTCTATCTACTATGGTGTGAAAAATATACTCCATCTCATCAATCTTGGCCTTCTTTGACCGCACCTCACATTCAACACGATCTGCGTGATTAGCCTCCCTCAACCAAGCGTTTTCAGCTCTAACCCGCTTAGCTGACTCCTCTTTCAATTCTTCTCGTACCATTTCATTTCTCGCCAATAGCTGACCTCGTCTCTACTCCGACTGAGCTAGTCTCTGCTGGACTTCTGCAAGACGTGATGAAAGGTCTTGGATCTCTACATGCTTCTGCTCTAGAGCGGCTTGACATTCCACCACTTGATCTTCTAACTCCTTCTTTTGGCTCTCTTCATGAACCAGCTTCCACTCCACGTCCCCAAGACGTATATCGAGCTCCTCAATCTCACTGTTCTTCTGCTCCAAGACAATCTGTCGCTCAGCCAGCTGCCCCTCTAACTCTTCCACTCTATCTTGTAACTTTATGTTACGATCATACACCTTCTCATACATCTGAACACCTAAGGAAGATAGTGGTATCTCCTCACGGTCTTCCTCCTCCTCCTCAACCTCTTCAGGATCCTCCTCAGGATCTGACTCAGGCTCGTACTTAGGTTCTTCAACAGTGGTCAGTGGGGTTGGTTCTCTCGGAACTAGCTGCTCCCAGACCGTATGAATATCTCGGGACTCCTCCTCCCTAGCCTAGCTAGGTTCTCCTCTATCAGTCATCATGACAATAAAATTTTAAGTTTTAATTACTACTCGATAATACTCGCGAGCACATAAGTTTATTATCAAATAAGCACATAACACATAATCATTTTATTGTCTTTTATGAATTTCCGTAATCCATTCCTTAGAACTCGATAAGAGTTTATCACCACTATACTCTCTATCTTTTAAAAGGCTACTACCCTAAGGTTTTTCCCTACCTAAAGGTTCACAACCTATCAGCTCTTCTACCAACCTGTGACACTCCCAAATCCGGGTACTTCAACTCCACAGATTTGGTGTTCACTATACCATACATTCAAGACTAACTACCCATGATAAAGATATTATAATTAAACCGAATGAAACATCTTCCCACAAAAAAGGGGTTACATCTCAAATCTCTTAAATAAACAAATCCCAGGTTATCTAACCTCTATTACATCAGTGCGGAATCAAAACATAATTTTAAACAACTCTTGTTATAAATAAACATCAAATGTATAACAGGTCTCTTGCTACTTCGGCATCTTGCCTTTGCCTTTACTCGTGGATAGCTCGTCCGATTTCTAAGTCTTAGCTGCAATGTTTTAGTGCAAGAGTGAGCAAACAATTGCCCACAAGCATAATAACGATAACAATTAAATAATTAACGAAATAGATTTCAACTGAGGTATTATAGTTTTCTAAATTCAATCAATAACCAATCGAGATATGAAAGCTTAATAGGATACTTGGCTCAAGAACTGATTATAGAATTCAAGGTTTAAAACTGTATCTGAGGGTCACAAGACCTCGAACTATGTCCTAGGTTAACAAGTATTTCTACCGTAACCTTTAACAGTCCCATGTGTGTATCTGGTACGTGAGCTAGTAGGGTCTTGCATGAAATGTGTTGGGTTTACGAGATTTTGAAGTAAAACTTAGAATTTGAAAACTAAACCTTATGAAAGTGATGCCTTTTTGACTCTGATCCTTTGAGCATATGTAACTAGCTTAGACATGTATGAAAACAAGTCCACTGTATTACCTAGGGTTACCTTGCATAATATGAGTTATGTTAGCTCGGTTCCAACGACGTTTTAAAAGAGTACTTGAAGTGTTGAAAGTAAAACTTAGCGAACCTTGTATCTTTGATGTTTTAAGCTTACAAGCATGTATATATGATCTAATTATATGTGTGAATGCATACGAAGAGTCACGTAGAGATATTAAGCAAGTTTAGTTAGTCTAATATGAAATTTTCAAGAAAAACTTAAGACGTGAGGACTATTGTTGTTAAACGTTATGTTAATTTTGTTCCAACCTTGCAAGCATGAATAATAGGATTCATTATACCTCTAGAACATGTTGACATGAGCACCATCTAGCTAAACATGGATTCTACCTATGAACGCATGTTCAAGAAAGTGACATTCCAATTGTAAACTATGTGATTAATGTGTACATGTGTTACATATGCACGAGCATGCTTATTAAGTATGGTTTAGTCTCATTATGTGGTGTCATGACTATAATAGTTGATCCTTTGCGAGATGGATTTGATTGGTTTAAAACATAGAAGTTTCTAACATAACACCTTATAACTTTGGATTGTATTTGGCATGAGCATTTTAGGTTTTGAACTCAGACTAATAACCTTGTGAGCATGGGTATTTGAGTTATATCAGTAGCCTGAATGCTGGATAATAGACTCGGATTCCCAACAGAATAAAATTTCATTTTTGGTCTGCCCAGAGGGTGGCGCGGCTGCGCCAGTCCTAAGGCAAAAACCAGCGCGGCCTTGCCGGTCGCCAGAATTGCCCAGTTGTTTTAATTTGTAAATAGAGTCTTGCAGCATGTATATATGAATGTTTTAAGTTGTATTGCATGATTGAACTGATATACCATGTGTTTGAGCTTATGTTGATGCTTAGAGTCGAGGTATTCTAGGTTTGCTAACTCATTTGGCTAAGATGAGAAATTACAAATATGGACTTAGTAATCATGATTCCACCTACGTGACTGTGTGTTAAAAACTATGTGGTGCGTAACCACTTGTAAGAATGTTATACTAACTAAGGAACCGACTTATTAATGATTAGGTCATTTCAACGCAATTTAAATTAAAGCTAGATTTCTTGTAGCTGAGCAAACAAGCAAGTTTCTCTTAACCCCACTCAATTTACATTCGAGTAATATGTGGTATATTGTGCAAGTATTCGAACCATTTCTCTTTATTGAGCAAGCATGTAAACTTATATATTCATGTATCATAAAAGTATGTGCTAGTGACTCTTATGCTTTATAAACTGTCATTCATATTCTAAGGATTGGTTTAAGATTTATATCCCTTAAACCTCATTGCGAGTATTTGTATTCATTATGTCATTGAATATGATTATAAAAGCTGTCTAAACCATTGTTTCGGTTAGACTATTATACATGTGTTAGAAAGCTATTCCAAACCAATTGTCTTAGTGCGGACTCTTATCTACTGAGATGAATAACCCTCATAAAAAGGGGAAATTATATATTGTCGGGGAACCGACGTGCGCACTTATAAGCATGTGACAGTTATGCATAATCTGGGGTACTATAGGCTGATCACCTGTGTACTTATTTTTATTGGATTTTCAGTATAAAAACTGTTAATTTTAGCAGGAGTTCTTAGTCCTTTAGTGACTACTCAGTGTTCATATTCTTGGACTTGAAATGACTAGATGCAAGAATCCTATTGATATTCTTTAGTCCATAGCGACTCTTATGTATAACAATTGATTTTCCTTATTATTCTTGAATTATCATTTACTGTTATATCCTTGCGATTTGAACTTTTCATTGTTTCACCCTCATTGTATATACTTGTTGGGCAAATTTGTTGCTCATTCTTGCTTCCTTTAAACCTTTCAGTTAATGCAGAGCGAGGTGAACCTTCAGGAAGGATAAGGGAAAGGGCAAAACTACGGAGTAGCTTTGTTCTTCCTTAGGAAGGAAATTATTTACTATGTTGTTTTAAGTTTTCTAGATTTGGTTATGTAATAAGCTTATGCATGGATTATATGTTAGTACTATGTTTCAGTTTAAATTAAGACTTTTGGATAGTATTGTGGTATCGGTTGCGAGATCTTGGGGCGAGAATAATTATATTAAATCAATGTAATTTATTCTATTTTTTCCGCTGCATTAGTTTTATGTCATTATTGTGTTAGAACGTGACGAATCAAATTCGAGACAGTGGTGTCAGAATTTGGAGGCGTCACAATTCTCACCTTCATTGCCAAGTCACTGTTTTCTTTCTTATAGTTCTAAGAATATCCCAAATTAGAAAAATAATTATGTAACCATTCAACTACAGCTAAGCAAAACAATCCAATTAAGTGCTAACTGGTAACTTAAGTTTCAGACAAGCATAACTATCCTCATGATCAGAGCAATGTCTTACATATTAATTATCAATGTTGTCGAAGCTAACAAATAAACACGATGACTTCATCATTGGCCTGGTCAGTAGCAAACTACTCAACAATTGGATTCATGCAAAACTAACTAAATGCAGCACGTACTAAATGATATGCACAACTAAACAAAGCATAACTAACACATAAAAGTAAACCCCCCCATACTCATGATAAATAATGCCCTCATTGTAAAATTAAAGCACAAGGGGAAAGAAAGAAACTCCCCTAAGTAGCAGCATCATCATCTCCCGTACTAGGCTCGGGAGGAGTATCAGGCGGAGGGTAAGAACTGGTAAAACCAAAGATAGGAAACTGAATTTGCACACCCAACTGACCAAAAGCCTGGGTCAATGCTCCAGAAAAGGCCGTAGAATAAGTCTGAAAATCAGCATGTAAAGAATCCATCCTCCGCTGAAGACGACGCATATCCCGCTCCTGATGGGCATACATCGTGGTCGTCACTGGTACTAAAGCCTCCTCATCCCCCAAAAGAAATCCAAGCCCTCTAGGATGAGACTCGCCACCATCCCATACTACGTACTGCTGCTTGATGTGATTATGATCTATATCCTTCATTAGTAGCAATAGTGTCTCGTTCTCCCATGTAACCCCAACTGCTAGACAAAGACGACTAACAATTGAGGCATGTAGGATTCCTCCAGAGGTACTCCCTCGCATAGATCGCAGCATGGATGAGTAAATAATTTACCCTTGAGAATCCCAAATAGTAGTATAGCCCTCTCTTTTGTTACATTATTCTAATGCCTCGTAGGAAGCATACTCGCGCATATGAAGTCATACCACGCCTTGGCGTAGCGATTTAGAGTAGTGTGTGGGAAATGGAGTTTCTAGGTAGTTCTGACCTTGGTAGTCCACTGTGTATCGGGCTTGGACATCACGGAAACAATCATATCCAAATCAATATCAGAACTCTTGTAGGCCAACCAGTCGGAACCGTCTTCAGGGAGTGTTGGCAGTCGATACAAATTATTGATGGCCTTCTTATCATATCTCACTTCCATGCCCCGTACATAAGATATTTCGTTTTGGGTTTCACGGGCACTGGCATAAAATTCACGAACAATTGCCATCGGTGCAGGCATAGGTGAATCAACAAACAGTGCCCACCATGCTCTATAATCTGTCTCTTTATAATACCATCTTCATCACTCGGCTTCAATCCTCTTTCCACAACAAAATTCTTTCCAAGCCAGGCATCCAAATAGTTATGTCGAGTGGAAAGATTCACAAACCTATGCGTGTCCAACACGTCCCTAGCCTCAATTTCCTCATCACTACTACTCGATGAGGAAACCACACGCGCTCTCTTGGATGCCATTCAAATATATTTCACAATGTAACAAATCAGCTATTATCACATAACTCTAATAATATACCCCAATATAAAAGTCCCATGTACGAGCAATCTTCACTATACTACAAATATATAAACAACCCAATTTTGCAAAAACAAATTTTGAAAAGAGAATACTAATTCTTGGAATGGGGTCAGTGAAAGCCCAATCATGCACCGATTCTCCTGATATGTAACAATTTAGCGTCTGAACGTGCGAATAGTGGTGGAGAGGTTGAGGTTGTGGAACTAACTAACAAAAATCGTGGGGATAAATTAGAGTTTGAACGTGAGTAGACGTTAGATGTGATTGGAAAGATGATAGAAAGGGTGTACGGGTAGAGAAGTAATAGTAGAATAGGAATAGAAGTAGGAAGAGTAGGTTAGGGTTTGATTAGAGTTGAAGTGATGAAGTTTGGTTTGGATTAGAAATAGGAGAATGGGAGAAGAAACTTGAAATTGGTTTATAATAGGAGCATGATTTCGAACGGCTGATAAGGCAAACTAAGTAGGGCAAACTCGGGTCGGGTTATAAAAATTAGCATCCGGTCCAAGTCGCGGCACGCCCGCGCAGTGTGGCAGTACAAAAACGGCGCGTCCGCGCCGAAGTGGCAGAGAGCCTAAAATTTTACTCTGGCAGACCGCGCGCCCGCGCCGTTTTGCCTTGTGATCCTGGCGCGGCCGCGCTGCCCTGCATCTTGCTGTTGTTATTCTTTTTCCTCCTGGCTTCATGACCATTAGTTTGAGAAGATGCAACCTACAAAAGCAATGTTCACATATTATATCCTTAAAACAATGAATTAACTACTCTAACTCCTAAAAAATAAATAAATAAAATAGACAATAAATGGGTTGCCTCCCATTGAGCGCTTGATTTTAAGTCTTTCAGCCTGACTACTTCTTGTTTCATTCCGGATTGGAGAGAATTGTTAGGTTTGTATAACGCGAACATGCAATCAAATTACATAAATAAAGCAGCGATAGAAGCGCGATAAAATTAGATTTTAAAATTTTATATAAACCATCACCATAATCTTTCTTTATGCACACAATTATTAATTAAACGAAAGAGATGGAGAATAAAAATTATACCCTTGTAGAATTCTAGCTTTCTCAGGTACAAGTTCACCTCCAATTCCTTCGCGTTCTCCTTGAATTCCACCGATGAAATTCCTTCCTTTGATCAACGTTAGCCACCCAAGTATTTGGCCTCTAGAATTGATCGACCAAGGAATAATACTTGTTCAAGAAGATGGATGTTGGCAAAATCCTAGTTTCTATCTCTATAAAAATTGTAAATACTATCAACAATTCTTATGCAAGAGTGTGTAACCCTAATCTATGATAAGACTTCTCTTATGTATACATGTAGGAAAAAACCTTCCCTAAACTATTTAGGATTAGGGTTTCTAATATAATTAAACTCCTTTAATTAAATTAAACTCCTAATCCAATTAGGAATTCATGTGAGAGTACTTCTATTAATTAATTCTCAATCCCTATTAGGAATTAAATAATAGTAATAGTAATAATAATAATAAGACTCCTCTTATTAATTTATATTTAATATTTCTAAAATATTAAATAATAAATATTAAGCTATTTAATTTATTATATCTCTATAGATTAAATTAAATACACTTAACTTATTATTACAATTATGCTATTTACTTCTTAAATAAATATTTTCCTTTTGCGGTGTGACCCTTTAAGTTCTCCATATTAAACCGGTTTTGAATAAATTAATTAGAACAATTTTAATCTTATTTCAATAAATAAATTAAACTATTTAATTCATTTAAATAAATAATATTTATTCTACAATAAGGGTAAGACCCTTAGCGATCAACGACTTTCCAGATAACATAGATTTCAACATTAATCACAAAAGAACCTTTCAGTGAATAGTTACCGTACAATTCAATCCTTCTACCATACAATGTCCCAATTAAATATAAGGCATGGAATTACTGTCAGGTCTTATTTTATTTAATTATATGTATTTCGATTCTCAAATGCACAACTCTAATTAATGCAAATTAGAAACTCCTCTCTAAATTCATTCTGCCTTGGCCAAGGACTACTGAGTTGTCATTTATCGAATCACAAAGGACATTCACATCTTTTACTAGACGTGGTAGATTCTTTGTTGATCATTCACCTATCTCCATGTACAACTCATTATACCCAATCATACCCTTTGATATACCCTAAAGGTCTTAAGGGACATGTCAAAGTATAACTCATCATACAAAAGATACTATGATGATCTCAAGTCCAAGGATCATTTATACTACTATCACTAGAGGAATTCCTATTGACAGGTGAGTAAAAACTCTATTAGATATTCCTTAGCGAGCCACGTTCAGTGAACTTATTCTCCAATAAGCACCTACATACTTGATTTAGTGTCTCCACATAAATGATTATGAGATCAATTATCCTCTTCCTAAGAGTAAGCAACGTATGTACTAATATATCTGGATTCACTAATTCTCTTTTTAGTAATCCATCGATTACGAACGATTTTAGTTTGTGAGCTATCTAGAATTTAGATCTCATTAGCATGATCACCATCATTATTCTAAAAGCATTGCTCAAAACTATGAGTTTATCACATTTAATATAATAGCACAATGTAGATAAAGTAAAATACCTTTAATAACCGAATAAGATTACAAAGTATATGCTACATTATATCAAATATGATTGGCTTACGTGCATACTACTTTCAATCTCCCATTTGCACTAAACCCAATCATCATGGTATCTAATACCCTTCTTCTCTAAGTGGCGATCATCCTGCTGTTTGGATAAAGCTTCAATAAATGGATATGCAATGTTGTTCTTGAGAGTCCATTATCTTTATAGTGATTTATCCTCTTTCAATAATTCTACTAATCAAATGAAAGTGCCGCAACACATGTTTGAATCCAAGATGAGACTTAAGAACTATTCATAGTTCTGTGATGAACTTTTCATCCAAACAATCAACTTGCAGCTTCACTTACAGCTATATACTTTGTCTTTGTCACTAAATCAGCAACTATTTTCTATTTTGGAACCTTTCCAATTCACTGCACCACCATTCAAGGTAACAATTTACCCTAAAGTGGATTTGTTATCGTCTTGGTCAGTCTGAAAAACTTGAGTCTGTTTAGCCTTCTAGTTTTAATTCAGACCTACCATGAATCATGATCACATCTTCAATACCGGTTAAGTACTTAAAATGTTTATCACTGTCTTATAGTGATCTTCTCCAAAATATGACTAATCAACATCAGGCCTTGTATATTCATTGCATATATGATAATAACTTATGTGATCTCTCTTTTATTAGAGATAATTTTAGAGAGATACACTCCATGGCTCATCATCGTGAGACCTCTCTTGGAGTTTGCCATGCTAAACGCCTTTAGTATCGAATAATTATACGTTCATTGGGTCAAGCCGAACATCCTTTTTTTAAATCTATCTATATAGATTTATATCCCCAATTTATAGGATGCTCCTCCCAAGTTATTCATGGAGAAATGTTTAGATAATTTTATTTTTACTGATTGTAGCATTGGTGTGTCAATCCTTATTAGTAATATATCAACATATAATACTAGGAATGTCACAGTGCTCCCACTGACCCTTTTGTACACATTAGGTTCATTCTCGTTTTTGATAAAATCAAACTCTTTTAATTGTCTCATCAAAATGAACGTTCCATCTTTGAGAAGCTTGCTTCAATCCATAAATGGATCATTGTAGCTTAAAATACGATTTGCTTCAACCTTTGAAACAAATTCCTCTGGCTGTATCATGCATACATTTTCCTCAAGTCTTCACTGAGGAAGGACGTCTCCACATCCATTTTGCCAGATTTTGTAATAAGCTGCAATCACAAGCAAAATCCAAATGGACTTGAGTATTACCCGATAATAAGGTTTTGTCACAGTCAACTCCTTGACTTTATTTGAAACTTTTTAAACAGGTCTAGTCTTATAGGTCTCCACCTTGCCATTTGCCCTAGTCTTTTCTTTAAAGACCCATATACACCTTTTAGGCATTGTGCCTTTCGGTGGAGTAATCAGAGTCTATACTTGGTTCTCATACATGGAGTCCATTTTAGATTTCATGGCCATTTACCATTTCTCTAAGTGTCTTCTACTCATAGCCTCATCGTATATAACTGGATCATCATCCTCTATGATGCGTACCTCATCATCATCCTCTATAATGAATCCATACCTCCTTGGTATCTTCGGTACTCTTCCAGATTTACGATTCGATTATGGTACAATAGGTGTATCTACAGGTTCCTCAGTCTGACTTGTAGTACTTTGTGGTTCTTGAACTCCATCAAGATCTATTACCCTCCCAATAGCTCCTTCAATGATAAACATCTTTATCCAAGAAGGCATCGTGTAGGATTATAGTAATACTGCCTGTGACACCCACCCAAATCCGGGTTTCCTAACCTCGAATTCGGTGTTCACGATACTCAACAACAAACATACTTTCTAACTAATGCGGAATAATAAACATACAATGTCTATCGAAATAGTAATAAAGTCTTACAATCATGGTCCCAAGGTTCTTTAACCTTAACTTAAAACATACCCTTAATACAATAAGAGTTCACATAACCAAATAACATTTAAGATAAACTAGTACATAAGCCATATCAGGCAACTACTCTTGCACCTTCCCTTTTCCTTTGTCCCCTTTAGATGTTTCTGCCTTAGCTGAAATAAAGATCATGATATAGCAAGGATAAGCAACTAATTTGCTTAGCAAGTTTATACACAAGGGAGATATATCATGAATAGAAGGAAGTTTCGCTTTCAATGTTCAACGACGGTATAAAATTGTGAAGAAACATGAATTAATAGTCAACAATTGAATATTCGAATAATTGAATGACAGTTACTGAGTGGTTGAAAATAACTATAGACATTTGCCAAGGTTCTCAGCATTTAAACTGGACCTCTTAATATGTTTTGATAATCAAGGGGATCAACCTTTCATACCCCGTGATTTATGCATAAACATTTAATAAACCAGCATTGATATCATGCCTTAATCAAATTTATCCTTTTCTCAGCCAAGAGTTCTTACTATAGCAAATTAATAAGAACAGCTTTTAAAATACATTTGATTTCACAAATTTAGACATGCTTGATCTAGCTGATACAAATTGCATAGATCTATCTCATAAACAGTTCATGCTTGAAAAAACTTTAATCTAATTCACAATTCAATAACAATAGAATAGGAATTCAATTGCACAAGGTGCGAATCTCAATAACCAGTATACATGTGAATAATCAACAATAATTATTCACTAACATGCTTCAAAAATCATAACTCGAGTTTGAGTTAGGGAACTTTCCTGTCTGCTCAGCTACAAATAATTGTAGCTTTAACTAATTGGCCTTGAAGAACCTAATATTGATAACGTCGATCTACCAATTAGTACTGCGTAGTTGTATATCGATACGCTTACTTATGCTATTTATTTAAGAATTAAGCAAATCACATAGCACACATAAGTTAATAAACTATCGTAAATCCTATAAGACACTTAATATAATTAATCCTAATAATATTTAATTCACCTCTTAGTATTATTAGTCCACTAATAACACTTTTATTCGTTTACTAATATTATTAACATCTTAATAATATTTTAATCATCCAATAATAATTGAATCTAATATTATTAATCTCTTAATAATATTTTAATTCTCATATCATTAATAATATTTTAATCTAATATTATTAGCCATTTTAATAATATCTTAATCATTTATTAATGTTTAAAACAAATATTATTACCCATTCAATAATATTTCCATAAAGTTTTAATCTTAATATTTCTTTGTTTACTTAAAAAATATTGAATTCTTATATTACAAATATCATAGTAATATTTTAATAAGTTATTAGGCGAATAAACAATTTATTCTAATTGTTTTACCCTTTATTAAACAACTCTTTTACTACCCATAAAAGGTCATAAATATCATTTCTCATCAAATATTACCAAAATACCCCTCAATAGTCAGAATATATAATATTAGGAGTATCCAAGCTTAAAAATCACATTTTCCTTATTTATGACATCATGTAACCATTTATTTTCTTTTAACCATAACTATAATATTATTATGAAAAATAGCAAATAGGTTCTGAAAATTATTATCCTTTGGATCTGGATATTATATGATCCAACAATGATCCACAAATTTTCCTGAAAGTTTAGAAAGTGATTTACTATATTTAAAGCACTCAAAACCCTTGAATCTTGTTATATTTTTCATAAATCTAGTTTTGCTCAAACAATTCGGATATTTTCAGTACACTCTCATTGTAGACACCCAAATTTTGCGTCCCCTGTACTAACCTTGACAGGAGGGCAAAATCGTCAATTGAACCGGCTTGCGGGAGTGAAGAAGTGGGCCCAAGGGCGAGCGCCCGACACCACCGCAGTGATTGGCAATCAAGGCTGATGTGACAATAAGGCCATCCGAGACAGACATCCCCGGAAGGCATGGCACGTTTCCCGGCGATTTCCGGACTGTAGAAATGCAAGCCCTTCAACGGAAATCAACGGTACGGCGCGGAAATCGAGACGAGGTGCGGAAATGAGAAAATCAGCACAGTCAGCCGCAGATCAATCCGCGGCCAAGGACGGAACTCGAGACGGCACGGGACTCGAGCGCGGCTGGGGGGAGAACCAAGGGCCAGCCGCAGATCAATCTGCGGCCAGCCGCAGATCAATCTGCGGCTGCCCTTGGCAGTCCCTTATCAGGCCATTTCGCATACGGAAACGAAAAAGAGAGAAGAAGAAGAAAAAAAATCCAGCAGTAGCAGCTCGGAAATAGGGAGAAAACAGCAACAAAATAAGGGCAATTAGGAGAGAAAAAGAGTGAAAAGAGTGAGGAATTGTACCAATTTTGTGAGATTATATCTCATATTTTCTACTCTACTCAATACACAAATTCCTACATATTGTGGGGATCATTTTGCAAGGTGAAAATCTTTTGTTTTTGACATTTGTTTGTACCATTTTTGATAGGCTCTTATTATCCGAATCCTCTTAAATGTATCCTTTTTTTGCATTGTATTGTGAAATCATGGATTAGGGTTTATTAGTGAGGGTTCCATCGGAACAAAATTCTTCCTAATAACCCGAGGATATCCAATTGGTGAAATTTCTAGCTTATTTATGGTGATTTCTTGGATGTAAATTTATTTAGATTATCATTTTCGGATATCATGGTGTATTAGGCAAATCCGTGTTGTTTAGTTTCGTAGTATTCATTTTGCGGGTATGTAGTAATCTTGGGTGTGAGCCTAGGAATGCGACCCCGGGGTCCAAATCCGATGATGGACGTTTTGATATATGTAATGGAGGCAAGGTACTCGTTTTGTTGTAACATGTAATCGTTGGGCCTTAAAACGACGATAGAGCGAGAATCGGGTTTAAGGCCACGTGATTGTGAAATATGTGATTGTTGGCGTTAGGGGATATTTTGATGGCTTACATGCCCATGAATAGCCCCCTACGCGTTTGATATTTAGTTCGATTTGTAAACACCCAACAAAAAGATTTTCAAAGCCAAGACAATAAAGATTTTGCTAAAATTAATCAAAGTAGGATATTAGCATCATGAGGCTAAAAATTGGAAGTGTTAATGAAAGTCGATTCCTATTTTACGAGAAAGCTAAAAGGAAGTTGTTTCCAAATGTCACAAAAAATGGTTTTTATAAAGAGAAATAAACGTTTTACTAAACCTTGATACATAGGGCGAAAAGAGATTCTAGAAATTGCCTATCATTTAGGAAAGCAAACGTATAAATCTCGATTCCTATTTTGGCTAAGGTTTAACAAACTCACGTTTTACCAAAACAAACACTTAATAAAAATCTCATAGCTTTTCTCAATTTAAAATCAAATCTTTCTCAATAAGAAAATAAGGTTTTCTCGTAAATACCGAAAAGACATTTTTTAGCATTCTCAAAACTAAAGCACGATTTTCCCTAAAAAAATCCAAATGATTTTTTTTATACAAGCTCACCACAACTTTCATTTAGGCACACACACACACACACACGCACGCATATACGTTTCATGAATTAAAGGATAGGAAAAGCATCAAGATTGCGGTAAACCGTATTTCACGGAAGTCGGGGGGTGCCTAACACCTTTCCCTCGCTTAAGCAAGCCCCCGAACTCTATGAATCTCGATTCGCAGACCATTTAATTCGGAGTCACATATGAGCCAGCGATTTATAAAAAATGAAAATTCGGATGAGTTGGTACATCCATTTCAAATATACCAACTGGCGACTCTGGTTAATTGGCTCATCATAAAAAACGATCTTTCAAAACCCCGTCGACATCAAGGCCGACCTTTTCCCCCAAATCACCAAAACCAAGAGGCTAAAATAGGAAAAGGAAACGAGACGAGAAAAACCCGGCGTCGACAATGCTGGCGACTCTGCTGGGGATATTAGAGGGCTTAAGCCGCGTTTAAATCTTTATGCTATCGTATACTTTAAAATTCATTAAATGTGTGTGCGTGCGATATTTTGATTTTTTACTTTTGTTGTGTGAATGAATGCGTGTGTTTTGTCGAATAAATGAATGATTTGAATGGAATTGCTTTACTTTTGAGTAATCATTTGCATACGGTGAGGACGATGAATGTGAATGTATGTTGAGAGAGTACCTCCTCCTGAGGCGAACCTGTCGGTTGCTTATTACTGGACTCGAAGGGGCTGCTCCCCGGAGATGGCTCAGGAAACGCACCACCCAAATCCGCTCCAATCGAAAGGGCTCAAACGAGTAGATTGCGAAGATTTGGGGACCTTCATGCCGAAAAGCCCGTGAGAGTAACCCTAGGATAGGTCATCCTCAGATTAACCCAACGCAGGAAAAGTCTCTTCATGCCTTTTTACGTTTATATGTCTAAATGTCATGATCTCATTCAATATTCATATATCCCTTTCCTGTGTCAAAAGAGATTACTAACCTCTGTGAATTGCAGCGAATAGTTGGGGAAGCATAATAAAGCATGTTTAGCATTGGTTATTGCATTAAAGGACTACTAACTTGCTGTTTTACAGGGAAAGATTAAAAAACCCAAAGCACAAAAAGTTACAGCTTTTGCATGCATCCATATCCTTTCATTTCCCCGGACTAAACTTCGAACCGTTGTTTTGTAGGATTGCTCCTCAAACCCGTTCGCAGTCTAAGAAAGCCCAAAATTCTACATCTGAAATGGCCGATCTTCCTAATCATGGTTCCATATCTCGGGAAGAGTTTGATGACTTCAAGAAACAGATGATGGAAATGGCCACGATGCTAAAAGAGCAGTTCTTACTCAGACAGGATCCGCCAAGCCAAGGACCACATAATATTCCACCACCAGGGGGTGACCAGAATCCTCCTAAAAATATTGTAAACCTGGGTAAGGATGACCAACCCCAACTCAAGGACGAGCCAGTCATTACAAGGGCCGTTCCCATACCTAACAAGACAGTGATTACTATCCCAGAGGAAGGGGACACCGACGACCTTCGGAAAAAAATGAGACACATGGAGGAGACCATCCAATCTCTGCGAGGCATAGGCTCCCTGGGTAGGGTCAATTACTCGGATCTATGTGTTTTCCCCGGAACCAGATATCCAGAAAAGTTCAAAGTCCCCGAGTTTGAAAAATACAATGGAAAGGGAGACCCCTACACGCATTTGAAAATATACATTGGAGAACTCGGGTCTTATGCCGAGGACGAGGGGTTGAGGATGCAGCTATTCCAGAAAAGCTTAACGGGTGAGGCGAGGATCTGGTATGCCCGCCTTGACAACGTCCGAATCCACAACTGGGAGGAATTGGCCCATACTTTCTTAACCCAATACAGCTTTCAGGCCCAGATGGCCCCTGACAGGTACCAAATGACAAAAGTTAAGAAGCAGCCTAGGGAATCTTTCAGGGAATATGCGCAACGATGGAGGGGCATGGCCGCGCAAGTGAACCCTCCGATGAGCGAATCGGAGATGGTGATGACTTTTGTAGACATTCAAGAGGCTCCGTATTATGAACGAGTCATATCAGGGATTGGTAGACCTTTCGCCGAAATGTTTAAAACACGGAGAAATGGTGGACATGGGTTTGAAATCCGGCAAAATTCGGGATCTCACGGCTTTGGAAACAGCTGCAGAACAGATCCAAAGCGGTAATTATGGCAGCACTTCCCGAAGGGTGCAAAAGAAAAAAGAGGAGGACGTTTCCCTCATCCTTCAGGGCTCGTCCAAAAAGGCAGAAAGCCATCTTCCGGTACAGGTGCAGAGGGTAGGGCCATCCCGGCAGCCCAACTTCACAGATCAAAGAGCAGAGGGACGAAGGAGATATGAGGCCTCGCAAAATCGAGTATTCACCCCGCTCGGGGAGCCACTTGAACGAGTATTAGCGGTATTAGTAGCCCAAAAGAAAATAGTTGGTCTGGCACCACCGAGTGACCCAAAGGGTAGAAGGTTTGACCCGAGCAAGCGATGTGCATACCACTCCAGTTCCCCTGGCCATGATACACAAGATTGTTGGACGTTGAAGCATCGAATCCAAAACCTGATTGACAGTGGGGAAATTGTGGTGGAACAGCCAGACTCCCCGAATGTTAAAGCAAATCCCCTGCCAAGACATGATGGAGGGGGGGGTCAATATGACGGATGACAGTGAAGTCGAGGGGCCGTCAAGGCTGAACTATGTGCAGAAAATGGATGAAATGACCAACGTGATAAGCAGTCATGGGAATGCACGGGGAGCGCCCATTCGATTGATGGGTGTAAGTGGAAATACCCCGGAGGGACCCGTCAAATTGGCGGCACCGAAACCCATCATTCTGGCAGCAAGACCGCAAATCCCTATCAGTAGTCTAAAGACGGTACCTTGGAATTATGGGGGAACGCCAGAGGAAGCGGCCAGTTGTGGTTCTGTGACGACAAAGGGGAACCCCTTATACCTTCCCGGGCGAGTCCTTGAGAGCCAAAGGGAAAAAAATGAAGAGATTTCCGAAGAAAGGGCCATAGAGTTCTTAAAAAGGATGGATCACCCGGAAACGAGGGGGATTCCGATTTTAAATGAGGAGTCAACCTTAACATCAGTCATGGACCTGGTGTTGTCATCCAATCAGCATTGCAAAACTTTGACGAAGGTTCTGGAGGAGGCATACGTGCCCAAGGAAATTAGTGAGGAAGGTTTCGGCCAGCTGGTGGGCCATTTGATGGAGAGCGACGTGATATCCTTTTGCAGATGAGGACATACCCAAGGAAGGAAGGGGACACCGGAAACCCGCTACATATTGCTGGTAATCTCCTCGGGGTATATCATGAATGGGGTTTTGATTGATGGGGGATCGGCATTGAATATTTGTCCCCTCAGCACATTGCAGAAGATGAACATTAATCCCAAGCGCCTACGGGCCAGTCACGTGGTGGTGCGAGCTTTCGATGGGTCCCGAAGGGATACAATTGGGGAAATAAAATTACCAGTGGAAATAGGTCCCTGTACTTTTGATATATCTTTCCAGGTCCTAGACATCACCGCCAGTTATAACCTGCTGCTGGGGAGGCCGTGGATACACATGGCCGGGGCAGTGCCTTCTACGCTCCATCAACAAATCAAGCTAA
Source organism: Aralia elata (assembly GCA_034770075.1). Classification (NCBI taxonomy): domain Eukaryota; kingdom Viridiplantae; phylum Streptophyta; class Magnoliopsida; order Apiales; family Araliaceae; genus Aralia; species Aralia elata. Next base: position 46,150,055 of record CM068387.1, on the reverse strand, counting down.
TCATCAATGGGGAATCTGGTAACAATCTCGGCCGAATGTGATGACCATTCTCCTCCCAGGGGTGGCCATACCAGTGATCAATGTGGATTGAGAGTCAGCGGCACCAGCCAGTTTTCAGGCACTAGAGATTAGCACTCCCCAATACAGATGCTTGGGGGCTCCGGCCGTGAAGCCAAGGGTCTCTCCAGAACTTACTTTTGTTGCAAAGGAAATGATAAGGATGAAGTTTCAGCCTGGACAAGGGTTGGGAAGAAGCAGTCAAGGAATCACCAAGCCCATTCAACTGCCCCATCAGATAGGCAAGGCCGGTTTGGGATATCATGGAGGTATAACATGGAGAGGCCGTCAGGGCATGGGCCCGATTCGATTGATTGGCAGCCCGGTGACCCCGGTCAACAATAAGCAGGGGACTAGCGAGCCTGTGACTAGAACAGGGGGTGAAGATTTGTCCCCCACAAATGATGAGTTAGCCAAAAGGGAAAGTTTCCTACAGGAAATCGCGGAAGAGTTCGAAACCCAGTGCTATATCCCCCGGAAAATTAATAAGCAATAAGGAGGGGACGAATGTTGCCACACCAGGAGCCCAACAAAGTGTGCCTATCATCGATTGGGCAGGGTTGATTATTCCTAAGGAGGGTATGAAGGGAGACTCGGGCGATGTGGCCGTGGTCATCGGGGAAGTGTCCGATATAAAGCCACCTCTCATCGAGCACATATCGCCTGACCTGACCATCGACAATTGGACCGTGAGGCCAATAATATCCAAACAAGGGTAAAACCCGACGTCAGGGTGGTAGACCCAGAGGATGAGGGAATGAAGAAGTTCTATTTTTGTTGTTGTTGTTTTATTTCTGCATAATTATGTCGTTCCTTCGTGTTATTTGAAAATGCGATCATCGTGGAAAATGATTTATATATGACAAGTATTTTGTTTCATGTCAGGTGTACCAAATTGAGTAATCCTTGCCTAACAAACGATCTCTCAAATTTGAATGATGATTATGATTTTGACATTGAGCTGGATTTCGATTTGATGGGCATTGAGCAAGACGAGACAGATTTACGATGATCGCGTCACTGACGAGATCAAAGGAATGGGTCGAGGATAAACCCAAACCCAATTTGGACCAAACCATCACCATTGATATTGGAACCCCAGACAACCCAAAAGAACTCAAGATAGGGATAGACCTCACCACCAGCCAAAAAGTAGAAATAGCTGAGTTGCTAAGCCAATATGAGGATGTCTTTGCCTGGTCACACGAGGATATGATCGGATTGTCCACCGACATCGTGGTCCACCGGTTTGCCCATCAAGGAGGGTTTCAGGCCTGTCAAGCAGAAGCTAAGGAAGTTGAAACCTGAGTGGAGCTTAAAAGTGAAAGAGGAGATCATTAAACAATTCCGGGCCGGAATCATTATGGTGTCCACTTACCCGGAATGGCTATCCGATGTAGTCCCAGTGGCTAAACCTGGAGGAAAGGTGAGGGTATGCGTAGACTACAGAGATCCTAAACAAGGCCACAGTCTCAAGGACAACAATTCCCGGTGCCTTTCATACACATCCTGGTGGGATAACACAGCCCAGTACGAAATGTACTCTTTTGTGGATTGCTTCGCGGGATATCATCAGATAATGGTGGCGGAGGAAGATCGGGAAAAGACCGCATTCATCACCCCTTGGGGCACGTTTTGCTATAGACGATTGGCTTTTGGTCTCACAAAACGCAGGGGCTAGTACCTATCAGAGAGCTATGATGGCCCTGTTCCATGACATGATGCATAAGGAGATAAAAGGTCTACGTGGATGACATTATTGTGAAATCGAAGGTATAGTCTGATCATCATAACCCACCTCAAAAAGTTGATTCGATCGGCTCAGAAAGTATAATTTTGAAACTCAATCCAGCCAAGTGTGCTTTCGGAGTACAATCGGGTAAGCTCTTGGGATTCCTCTGGTTAGTGATGCGGGGCATTGAGTTGGATTCGGCAAAGATTAAGGCCATTGTGGATATGCCGGCACCTCACACAAAGAAAGAGATAAGAGGATTCCTGGGAAGAATAAACTTCATCAGCCGTTTCATATCCCACTTGACAACTATCGTGCGAGCCAATTTTCAAGTTGTTGAGGAAGGGTGCTTCCCAAGAATGGAATGAGCAATGTCAGTAGGGCCTTTCAGACCATTAAAAAGCAGCTGACTGAGGCATCGGTCTGCTGGTACCCCCCCAAAGGATGGGATCCCCCCTGTTTATGTACATATCGGTCAATGCCATCGCGATGGGGTGCATTCTGGGACAAAAGAATGAGGCAGGTAAAGAGCAGGCAGGCCATCTATTACCTCAGCAAGAGATTTAGCCATGTCATGTGAACAGAATTACACTCCCATCGAGAAGACCTGTTGTGCTCTGGCCTGGGCTGCAGGGAGATTACAGCATTACCTCCATGGGCATACTACGTACCTGATATCGAGAATGGATCCCCTGAAATATATTTTTGAAAGGCCCATGTTGAATTGTCGACTATCAAGATGGCAGTTTAATCTTACAGCAGTTCGACATGGTATACGTAACTCAGAAAAGCCATGAAGGGGGCAAGGAATTGCAGATCAGTTGGCCGAGACGCAGTTCCGTCGGGAGGGTGGAACCGTTAGAAACCTCCTCTACCGGGCGAAGATATATTTTGGGTGTCAGATACGAAATGCAATGATGAGGGACAATTCTGGAAAGCCGTGCTATTTTGGACGGTGCCATGAATGCTGAAGGCGGCAGGAGCCGGATGCAAGTCCTGGTCTCGTATCACCGTACTATGAAGGAGAACAATACCCCGTGGCCACTAAATTGCAGTTCCAGTGATTCGAAATTAATACAGCTGAGTACGAAAGGGATTGTAATTTTGGGACTAGTCCGTTTTTGCACGCGATATGGGAGTGAAAGAGACTGAGCGGTGTTTGGGCGATCTTCAGAACTTGGTAATCAGGACAGAGCGGATCGGGGAGTGTACAAACACGAAAAGAGCTCCGCGGTTGCTCCCATACCAGCCGATGTGTTGTCCAATTAATGCTGAAGAATTTGGAAGATATCGCTTTCCGACATTATTCCCCCGCGAGACAGGAATGGATTTTTGCCGATGCAATTGGCAACCTTTGGCTTCCTTGATCCATATTCATACAAAAAGAAGGGTACGCTACCACAGATTGAGATAGGCGAGTGACAAGAATGTCCCCGGCATACGAAGAGCATGTTTGACAGTATTATCAGGCGAGGTGGTTCTGCCAAAGCAAGCCTAGGTTTAATCACAACATAAAGGGCAATATCTAAGGGAATAGATCCATTCCCGACCAGGCGTAGTAGCGAAACACCTTGAGTTGAGGATGAAGAAATTTCAAAAGCAAAAATGGCGATGAAGTTCTACTTGAGTGGGGACTCACTCTTACAAGAGGGAATGCTGGTTTTGGGGACAGTTTGCAGTGCGTAGGATGAGACGCAGGCCCCTAAAGGGATTATGAACGAAAAATACATGGTGGAATGTGTGGGCCACAACATGAGATGGACCGATTGACTGGCCAAAAAGATTTTGAGAACAGGGCATTATTGGTTGAACCTTATAAAAAGCTGACTGCTGATGATCATGTCAATCTCGCGCGGTGTGTTAGCCAATGTCAGGCTGCACTGGTAGATGTTAATCCATACGCCCCCCAATGAACTGCACTGTATGACCTCCCCGTGGCAATTCCTCAATCGTGGGGATATGGACGTGTATCGGGAACACAATAGAGCCCAAAAGACAAGCAATGTGGCAACCGAGATTCATCTTCGTCCTATGAATCGATTATATCACCAAATGGGTAAGAAGCAGCCTCTTTCCACGCCAAGGTCAGACTCAGAGGTGGGTTTTATCGTTGGAGTTCAGATCAGGTAATTACATGTCAATTTGTCGATACGGGCAACCTGAAGGTTTTGTGTCTCACGACAATGCTAAGTAATATTGAACAACGCCCATCTCAATAATTGAAGGGATTGTGCGATCCAGTTTACTATACAAGCACTCTCAACTCTGTCATTTACCGTCCCAAAATGAATGGGTGCAGTCGGAGGCTGCTCAATATGAACATCAAGAAGATCATGGCAAGAAAATGTCTGCTAATCATCTGGGGGATGGCCAGATCTGCCTACCCCTCACCCTGCTGGCGATATCGGAACAGAAAGATAAGAGAAGAAGAAGTAAGAAGATAGAACAGATGATTTAATTTTGTACATTAAGGTAAAGACAATATAATTTTAATAGATGAATAGCTAATGTATAGTATTTTATTTAAATTAATCAAGCGTCGTACTTCTACAGGAGGCAATCCCCTTACGCTTTGGTGTATTGGATATGAGAGGCCGTCCTGCCAATTGAGCGTTTGAGATGACATCCTCAGAATAATGATTGTATGCTCAAGAATAAGCGAGTGGATGATAGTGGATGCAAGATCAGATAACGACCAGTTGGCTCCTAATGTGATGAAAGGAGGCGTGGCTGCAGTTTGGCGTTTGAATTGGTCACATAATGTAACTGCTGGGTCAGTTTTATATCAACACTAAGATTATCTCCCGATCTATAGGAGACAAAAGGATAATAAGACCTCGGTAAAATTCAAGCCGAGAAATGACCTGGTGCTAAAGAGAGTCATGCCCTTGCGACAAGACGAAGCCAAGGTGGAAGTATGCGCCCAAACTGGGAGGGACCTTGTGTAATTATAAAAGTAGGTGCTATCCGGAGGAGCCCTTATATTGCAAGGAAATGAGATGGTTGAGACATTTCCACAAACCCCTAAATTCTGAATCTAGATGTGGAAGCGATTTTACGCTTAAATCATCCAATTTCCTTTTTCCTTTGAGGACTTGCGAACTAACGTAGGATCCTGATCTCCCAACTGTGTGCGGGGATTACGGATAGGCAGCACAACTTTATGGCGCCGGTCGATCCATAAAAAAAATAATATATTCTTCCACTAAAACAAAAGTCAAATTCTCCCAACTAGCCCAGTTAAACCTGTGCCTATAACCCTCAAAACTTTCACCGAAACCAGCCAACCAATCCTTTCCATACCAAATTGACCATAACCCCGATCAAACCAAATTCAACGTTAGCCAAAGTCTGACGAAACTCAAACCAATGAAATCGACAGGGGTACGGCCATATCTGTCATAATCTCCATCAAGACATGAGAAGAGGAAAGAAAGCGAAATGTCAAAAATCATGATCAAACCTGAGTTAAAAATGATGATCCACATTGAAAGGGCCAACGATACAAAGATACAAAGGATGGGGAAAATGCACTAAATTTAAATACCTGTTTGCATATGATAAGTTCTTTTGTTACAAGATTTTCCTTCTCAATAACCGAATAAAATTAAATAGTCTATGCAGGAAATAGAAACAATCAACAAATCTGCAACTAACTGCATAGCAGGAATGGATAGTGGTATTGGTGGATAGATCTGATAGGCCCACAGCATCCCTTGTGAAATCTGCCTGTCCCATCAATGTCGAAGCGGTTCAACAAGGCAGCGACCCGGCTTGATAGTCCCAGAGTGTTGCTATCTATGAACTGTCCTAGCCTGAAGAAGCAATTATGAACATCGCGGGATATCAGCTATGCAGCATCTCTGGCTAGAATAGCAGCATCCCTATCCAAGGCAAAATGGCGGCATCCCTCTCAGATTCAATAGCCATCAAAGACTAGATCGGATCCGGCTTATGTTTCAGTGTCATGACTAGGGAGAGAGTCCTGGCTGAGATGACGAGTGATGTATGGTATCGTCATGGGATAAGTCACTCCCTAGAGTCATCAAAAGTCCCAGTCTGAACTCACACACAACCGCATCCGAATCCTAATGCCGCGCAACCATTGCACATAAGCGAATGTCTGGATGGTGGCAACTATCATTATACTCAGGCCAGGATCCTACCGCAGGCCAAAAGATCATATACCCGCAGTTAGGATCTCTCTCTGGGGTTTCTTGGGGGAGGATGATATAGGGAATCGGTAGTCGGCCGGCGCCCCACAGTGAAGAGGGTGGAAAGGAAAATCCTTTGTGTTCTGATCAAAACTGCCCCATCGCCGCCATGTAGGTATGATAAGTCGTCACACCCCTCAAGCCAGCGATGGGAATGAAAGTCCAGGTCCTGGGCCACATGAGTCAAGATATGCTCATAAAGGAGCAGATTAAACCCGAATAAAACCTAGGAGATGAAATGTATCCTCGCTTATGCACCGACAGAAAAAGAGCTGTCCAGGATGGGCCGATCACGTCATCAGTACAGCTCATCTAGGGATCGAAATGAAAACTGCGTGGTTATGTCATGACATGAAGCAAATAAACCCTATGTACGACGGAGCTGTAAGACGGTTGGCCCAGAATGGGTACTTTAAGTAATGACTCAAGAATGAACCACACATACAAACAAAGTGCAGAGCTCCCTCGGAATACTCATGCCTCGGGATATGGACTGACAGTATTGAGGCTTGGACATGTAAAGTTATCCGCCAATATCATGGGAAGAATGGTGTGATTCCTCCATGAAGGGGCCCATATACGGCTCGACGACCACCTGCGATTGTCCAAAATGGACTCGGGTTCCTCTTGCCGGGGCAAGTACAGAACTGAGGAGGATTACAGGCCATCAAAACGTCTAGGCCTGCGAAACGCCCCAGCCGCTCCTCCGAGTACAGAAAAATCACCAGAGAAGTGGCGAAAAACGTGTTTTAGGTAGAAGGCCGAATATTCGGTCAATCAAAAAGTGAAGGAGGAAGCCAAGTCGATCTGATGTGATCGACGATAGCAGAACCGCCCCTTCCTGCAACCCTAGTAAAGGTCAAAGATACTGACGGTGCGCAATGGAGACCAGATGTGATCCATGGACACAAGGTCTATCCAAAAGGCAAACCGGATTTATGAAGCGACCATAGACTCCTCGTAGGGTGTTGGGGTCAGCTCTACTGTCCCTAGGCATGAACACTTGACGAGCTAGGGACCCAATATCTCAATAATACCATTCCACAAAAAGCCCTGCTGGCACCTGATAACGGTTAATAAGGGAAAGAAGAAGAGTTAGAAGCAAAGGAAAGAACGAGAATGGCCCAGATAAAGACCATCTGCGATGACCCTGGTCTGGCGGGCGTGCGATAAATTGTCCAACCAACGGGAGGTAGGCTGACAACCAACCCTGCAGATGAGAAGGAAATGGAAAAATCAAGCATACCACGACATCATGGAGTGACGTTCATCTGTGAAAGAAATAGTATCAAAAAAGACTGTACAGGGGGTCATTTTCTTATCCTATGAATAAAAAGCAAATGCATCGTACAGTCAATAATTAGAGCACATGATATTTCATGAGGATAAAAGATAAGGAACTGTGCATAAATAAATACAATGAGTTCCAGTACATAGTGCAATGAAATGAAAAATAAATCTAAACAGGTACAGGTACGAAAAAGCCCTATTCCTATCACTGATCTAGATAAAGTCAATCTCTTCTATGATAGGCGGGAATCCTCAAAACTGATATCCCACCGGTGGTCGCCGGAAGTCGAGGGACCCAAATGTTCATTGATCTGGGGAATGTATGGCCGCGCGTGGGTGGTGGCTATCAGTAGATGCAGCTCGGCCCCCCCGCATCTATAACCCGTACACCATCAGGATCATAGGTGTAAAGGAATCCTCCGTGGCGAGTATGGCCCCAGCACCCGAAAGATTATAGGGCACAACTGGTCTTAACCGTTGACGGGGTCAGAGAGTTGGCAATCCTTGCCTCGGGCATGGGTAGGGCTTCCGAAAGCGCATATAAGGATGCCCAGCTCAGTCATCAAACCGATGCCAGTGGATCATAATACCCGCGAGGAAGCAATGTGGCCCGGGGTCCTGAGGACCCTGAATTGCTTTCTTTTAGTGCGTGGGCCAACCCACCAAGTTACGGAAAGCATCACTCGTTACTGGGACCCGTAGAAGAAAGCAATCCGGAGTCCCCGTCTCTCCACCCGGCACGCCATAGATCCTCTGTAAGGCTGAGAGTCCAGCGGCCATGGAGGGTAGTGAAAGGAAAGGGAATTGGCGTGGGAATCCGGGAATCTCTAGTGAACGCATCTGAATTGCGTTGCTATCCCCCAGAATTAACATTCACCCATCCCTCCAATACTCCTGCAAAGGTGAGGCGACGGGTGGAAAGCCTCTGAACTTCCCGGAACCAGGAGGGTTCCCGTGCATCAAACCCCTCAAGCCAAATGCTCGGAGAGGTTAAGGGAATTCCAGACGACAATCTAACCCTGCAGATGATCAGCTCCAAGCTGGATGCCGCGCCAGGTGTGCTCGCCAAAGCTGCCTGATAATCGGGGCACCATCCTCCAGAGTGTTGTGATGCCACGGATCGGCCACGGGGATAAGTATCCAGTGAGAGTAAGTTGAACAGGGTACGGCATGGAAGACGCTCGTAGGCCCAGAAAATGCGAAACAGAAACAGTGAAAAAGCAATGATAAACCCGACAGAACGCAGAAAGAAAAGAAATGGAATTGACGGGAGAATACATTAAGAAAAAAGATAGAAGTGTCACAACCAGCAGAAAATGATAGAAAATCCGAGCCCAATGTCTGTCAGCCCTCCGAGCGTAGACGCATGCCATAGTAGGAAATAGGACAAAAGGTGGAAATGGGACCCCCCAGTCATAGTCACACGATGCGGTCCCACGGTCATCTGACCCACGCTCCTACGATGCTGAATATGACTGGTGGAAGAGGTATGTTTCACCACAGAAAAAAACCACATCATTGATGAAGGTCAGGAAAACAGATAGTTAGAGAAGAGCGAGAGAAGCAGAATGATCCATGGTGCACACCTGATATAGCTGGAATGGGCAGTGGGCGTACAGGGACCCACCAACGAGCAACGACCCCGCCAAAGAAGCGCCCGGAACTCGAATGCTACGGGCCTTAAAGACCCGATTCCTCAGACCACCAATAGCACCAATTAAAGCCCGGACCAATCTAAAAAACTCCACAGGAGTGATTGTCGAGAGATCTAGAGGAACGCGGGACCCAGGCAAAACTCTATGGCCCGTAAGTGTATCTCCAAATCCCAGGGGGGGTCAGCACTAACCTCTGCAAGTCCTAAGAAGGTGAATGATAGAGGAAATTCGTAGGTTGAAAACCAGACGCTCTAGATAAGGCCCTCTCATGTAACCCCAGGGGCCACGTCGGCGGGGAATGATGGTTTAAGAATTGAACGGACGCCCCAAGAAATCCACCACCCGCCCGGGTGATGTCGCTGAGCAAAGCCCGTGTAAAGGGATAAGTAAGATGTTGAAACCAGTGCCGTGCCCCTCCCGTTCGGCTGAGTAAAACTCGGGTACATGGGGCAGTCACAATTGGCAGTAGAAGCGTGGGTAGTAGACTCCGGCATAAAAGGAGAATTGGTGAAATTTGAGAATAAAATCAGTAATAGAAACGAAATATACCAAGTTACGCCAGCGACGAGATGCCTGAGGGATGACGACTGAGATCGCCGTACCTCAATAGATTCGGGGTATCTGCACAGATGCGACCAGACGGGGCACTATGAGGAGATAGGAGCCGCCGTTGTGCTGGAGGATGGTCCCTCTGCCGGCGACCTCACGGCTATGGAAGACAGCCTCCTCAACGTGCCCGGGATGAGCAGCGACGAAATTAATGACGAGCCTACGCCAAGCGGCGAGCCACAGACGGGCAGGTTCCGCGGAGGAACGGTGGGCAGGAGCAGCCCCTCACGACGGCTGAACACCTGGAGGTCCGTGACACGGAGGAGCTACATCATGAGCATCGGGATCCATAGCTGGCAACAGAACAGGCAAGGAGCGTAGGTAAGTTCCCTTTTTGAAATATGTAACGAATTGATACTAAATTCCTACCCACATCATATAATTAATGCAACTTGAATGCATGTTTATGGTATGTAAAAAAACAAACAAGAGAAAAAAAAAAAATTCGGCAGAGTTCCGTTTGTAAATTGGACATCCAGGCATAAGCCAAAACGTGTTTTTCATCAATCCAAAGCCTCGAACAGATCAAAATTGCATTAATGATGTGTTAGTTACAAACAATGGTTAAGTACAGCTAATGCATGATTTTCATTGTTAGAAAAAGGAATAAAAAAGTATGTGGGACCACATCATGAGCATAAAATAGGACTCACTACAATTGCTAGACAATGCTACATATCATGATATAAAATGATAATATCATAGCAATAGCATTTGGTAAAGAATACATTTCTCTCTCTAAACATGCAAATAGCCAAATGATATAGTGGGAAAACGTTGACGAAAAGAAAAGTGAAAACGGTCAAAAGTGTTTACCTGTAAGTCGCGTCTGAGCGATCCTTCTACGGAGAGGAGTTTTATTAGAAAAGTTGGGAAATTCGCCAAAAGGTCCTTTGCTAAAACGAAGCAAGGAAGTGCAGGAGCGATCTAGTGTGGGGTACGAAGTTTGATAGTGAAGATCTGGAAGTGGCGAGGCCGTCCTAAGAATCCCGAGTCTTGGCCGACGAGATCAAATCTGGCGGGTGGTCGCAGAAGATCAATCCTGCGGAGGCCCTGGTGGGTCCACCTAGGCTTCCCTTGAAAGCCGTTTGATGTGTCTAGTGAAAATGAATTACGAGATGGTTCAGAGTGACCGGGCGACTCGGAATACCCGACCACGACAAGGATCGAAATCGACCGGCGACTGATAACCGAGGATGGCTATGTGGATGTCCGGCGACGAAAAACGATAGGGCGATCGGTCAAGGATAACCAACCGACAGACGATAAGGGGGGTTACGAGCAATGGGGTGACGCGAAACGAAAACCGCCCCCACGACAGAGGACATCGACCGGCGACGGATAACCGTGCGATTACGAGGGGGTTGAGTACCAGGATCGACGAAAACGGCTCAGGCTCCGACAAGTAAAACAACCGGCGACGATAACCGGGGGTTTACCGAGATGGGTGACTGGCAACGAAACCTGTGCCCGACGAGACCAATCCAACCGGCGAGCATAACCGGACGCTTGCGATGTGGATGTCCGGCGACGAAAACCGGCTCCGACAAGTACAACCAACTAGCGACGCTATACCGGGGGTTACAAAAGGGTACTCACGGTGGCTATAACCAGGACGAATGCGATAACACGGCTCCGACGAGACAATCGACCGGCGACGGATAAACGGCGATTACGCATGTGGATGTCCGGCGACGAAAACCGGCTCCGACTAGAAGACAACCAAACAGCGACCGATAACCGGGGGGTTACAAAAGGTGTGCCCGGCGACGATACCCGGCCCCGACGAGACAATCGTCCGGCGATCTTTAACCGGGCGATTACGAGTTGGATTGTGTTCGGCGAGATCGAAAACCGGCTCCGGGTAAGATACACCAAACTTGGAACGACGATAAACCGGGGGTTAACAGATGGTTGGTGACCGGCAAACTGAAAAACAGAACTGGCCCTGACGAGGACAAGTCGAGACGGGACGATAACCGGTGTGGAATACGATGTTGGATGTCCGGCGACGGAAAACCTGGGGGCTTTCGACAAGACACACCAACCCGGCGAACGCTTAACCGTGGGTTACAAACGGGGTGACCGAGGCCGACGATACCCGGACCCGACGAGACAATCGACCGGCGACGGATAACCCGGCCAATTACGAGATGGAAGTCCAGCTGACGAACAACGGCTCCGGGCAAGATAACCAACGGGGCGACGATAACCGGGAGGTTACGAGATGTTTGACCGGCGACGATAACCGGCCCCGAAGGTGAGGATAGACGACCGGCGACGATAACCGGCGGGTACGGAGAGAAGGATGTCTGGCGACGAAAACAAAATGAAGAAAGTAGACATAGATTAAAAAAGTGAATGAAGGTAGAAGAAGAAAAAAAAGACGAAACAGAGGTCTCCGACAAGATAATCGACCGGGCGACGATAACCGGCGATTACGAGCATGTAGCGGTCCGGCGACGAAAAACCGGCTCCTGACGTGAAATCCAACCGGCGACGATTAACCGGGGGATACGAAGATGGTTGATCGTCTGCTATAACGCGGCCCCGACGCGAGGATCGACCGTCGACGATAACCGGCGATTTCGAGATGGATGTCCCGCGACGATAACCGGCTCCGACAAGATTAAAACCAACCGGCGACGATAACCGGGGGTTACGAGACGATTCTCCGCATTGCCGTGATACCCTTTTACGAATATGGATTGCATCCATTGCATCCTTACGTTGCATCGTAGGCAATATGTGTAGCATCAACGTATGTATTGTCATCCATGTGCATTGGTCCTTCATGCATCTGGTGTCGTAGGCTTTAGTCTTGTTTCATGTTCATTGCATCCATTTCATGAACATGAATAAAGAGGGGCAGCTGTAGACACCCAAAATTTGCGTCCCCTGTACTAACCTTGACAGGAGGGGCAAAAGCCCCCCCCGTCAATTGAACCGGCTTGCGGGAGTGAAGTAGTGGGCCCAAGGGCGAGCGCCCGACACCACCGCAGTGATTGGC
>CM068387.1:43763538-44196038 GCA_034770075.1 Aralia elata | reverse complement strand
CCCACAACTTCATAACACATTATTGGCATACACAAACAAGCATATGTTGGTGGCATACCTATAAACTCGCGCAAGTATACGCGGCCTAACAAGTAGTATAGAAAAAGTCGAGTGTCGAACCCACGAGGACAAAATACTAGGTAGTAGTTCAAGTATTAAAATATATCTCAACGGTCTTATTTAAACAAGTGAATAAGAGTTGTGTGTTGTAATCAATTAGACAGAAACAAATAGGTAAAAAGGCGAGTTGTATCAAAGATGTCAAGCTAGGATTACAACTCCCCTAACGCCTAACCTAATATTCCTAACTCTCCATTTAACTAACAAATCATAAGGATGGTTAACCGAGAACACAAGGTATACATAAGCCTCTTCCGATGGTCAAATGCATATCCCTTAGATAAATCACAATATTCCTATGGTGAAAATAACTAGACTAAGGGTCATTAACATTAATCTCAATGGTTACACAGGGCAAATAGAGATATTCCTATTCTATCATGCAATTTGTGCACTCATTCCCTAGGGCAATGGTCATAACAAGTGTTGTTGTATTTAAGGAAAGGTATAACATCAATTTTTCAATACCAGTTAATACCTATATCAATTCCTATCTCAAGCAATTGATGAATAAGCATGAAATACAACAATCCATTCAGAACATGATTCATTACATAAATATGAGAGAAATTCATATTAAGCTAATCATTAGGTTACATTGCAATCCTAGAAATGTAATTAGTTCATAACTATAGAACTAATTAATACATTCATGTTGTTCAACATAATTAAAATTACACGAGTGGATAACAGAATTTGAAGAGAGAAAACTCCTGCGCGGAAGTGTTTCAAGCGTCAGCTGCCTCCAATGGTGTAGCTGCCTCCCTTTCTTTCTAAGTTTTCCAGATGGGTTCCAAGTAGCCTCATAGCATTCCTTATGTAGCAGAAGCTAGGTCAAAATAGGAAAGCCAGGTGGCTGGGAACCAGGCCTCACGCTGCGGCGAGGGCCTTGCGCCTTGCATTGGCGCTGCGGCGTGGGCTCCGTGTCCTAGCCAAGGAAGGCTCGCTGCAGTGCCAACCCATAAGGGATTGGCCCCGCTGCAGCGTGACCTCCGTGCATTTGGAAGGGGAGGCTCGCTGCAGCGCCAGCCCATGAAGGAATGGGGTCGCTGCAGCGTGACCTCCGTGTAATTGGCCAAGGACCGCTCGCTGCAGCGTGACTCCTAGGCTTGGCCATGGTGCTGCGGCGCGGGCATCGTGTCCTTCAGCCATCTTGTTGTCCTTTTCCCCTTTTAGCACCAAATGAACACACCTCCCACCTGAAAAGCAATAAAGCAAAAGATAACAGATAAAACATAAATTTGCGCTAGAAGATGATATAATCAAGCAATTTCTTAAGTGATAAAGAACCCGATTTGCAGGTATGAATCCCGCTCATCAAATACCCCCAAAATTAAGCATTTGCTTGTCCCTAAGCAAACAAAAATATTTAAATAAAATTAAAACTCCAGCCTCAAGCTTAGGCTGAGAGTGATCTAAACTACTATATACCTGCATTGTGGACTCAAGGGTCAGAATTACAATTTCAAGGTAGAAACAAACTCATTAATAAAATCTAGCTCAAAATTCTAGCGTAGACTGCTACTGATCCAAATCTATGTGTGTGTGAATACCAACTGTTATAACCGTTTACATCTCAAACACAAACTCGATTGCAAAGATGAAATTGTTGACACAATCACTCATGCTACATCAAGCATTCAGAACAAGACATCAAGTGTAAGAACAGACCAACAGGCATTAAAATGTGAGCAACAAAACTCAGTGAGACATGTGCAAAAGTTTAATTACATTAGGCTATGCAGAGTTACTCTTGTAACGATCTTTAGAACAATGACTCCCAAGCTTGAAGGCTTTAGGGCATTAGGTGTAGAACACCCCCAAGAATTTACTAACTCGAGTAACAAAGGCCACGTAATTAAACTTGAGTCAAACTATAGTTTATTTATTGACAACGCCTTAACCCAATCTCAAGAATGACCGTGCAGTGCCTGAATACCTTTGGCTCTTCAAAGTTACCCGTGTAACGAGTTTTTGATCAAGGACTCCCAAGTCAGGTGACTTTAGGGCAATGGGTGTGAAAACACCCCAAAGGATCTACTAACTCAAGTAACAAAGGCCATGTAAATAGGCGTGGTCAACTGGGGATTCGCGTTTTTTTTATAACATATATGCCAACGAATTTGTCTGTTTCTTACAATCATTAATTCACATACGAAAGAACGAGATAATTGCAACAATTTCCTTAGCAAAAACCACTTAAGCTCGGTTGAAATAAAAACAGTTCTGACATTTGGTATGTGCGCGAAAGAATAGATAGGATCAACAGCAGTGCTAACTAAACAAAATGATCTAAGACTCTATCTCTAAATGTTTAACATCATTGACAAAGCAATACCTCAATCATATCACTGGCCACAATCAAAAATTTCAATTCATTTACCCCAAGATAACTATAGCACAAAATAGGGTAATGAGAACCTGTGAAAGCCCCAAAAGATGGCTGAAAATCAAAACTGGAAGAAACCCATAGGTACCCATAGGCTACTAATGCAGATAAAACCAGAAATAGGCATCCATAGATAATAATTAATAAAGCATCCATAAGTTCTAAATAAACCAGACTATGCAGTTCCTACATTAAGAAATCCAAGATAAACCATCCTAACTACCGCAGTTCAAACATGCCATAACTGATAAATAAATAAATACTAAATAGAAATCAGCAATTAACTCCCCCAAACTAGAACTGGCCAATGCCCTCAATGGCCGGAATGCTCTGGCGGTACTGCAGGTGCTGGTGGTACATCCTCCGCAGTGTCTCCCTCAACATCACCCTCATCACCCTCCTCGTCCTCGACCTGATCGCCCTCTGGCAGAGATGGAGGCGGGTACGGTGGAAAGACAAGAGGCTCAGGAAACTGGTAAAGCATTGAGTCCACGTCATCACCTCCTGAGGTGGCATAGATGCTGGCCACCGTGTTGGCAAACTCCGCATGATACTGTGCAAATATGTTCTGCCTCTGGGCAATAGTATCCTGTCTGCGGCCGAACGAGCTCATCCTGCTGTTGATTGTGTTTATCTTTTGATGCATGAGGTCCATTGATGCCATTAACGCAGCAAGTGGACCAGCAGAGGTGGGGCCAAGATCTGGAGTCTGGGTAGAAGTCTCACCCTCTATAGTAAGGGGCTGATTAGGATCTGGCAGGTATCCCTCGCCACACTCATGAGAAATGCCCCCTGGCCAAACAATAAACCTCTGAATGACATGGTGATCGATGACTGACATGGGTGCCTGAGTTGGGTCATCCGGTCCCCACTGAACATTGGCCCGCTTGCAGAGACGGGTGATGAGAGAAGGGTGCGGGAGGCCTGAACCAATGTTATTCTTTATGGCCTTCCTGATGGACTCCTGAATGATCACCCCAATGTCGACGTCAAGCCTAGTGATGATGGCAAATAGAAGCACAGCCCGCTCACGGGTGACATCGCTGAGGTAACGAGTGGGCATGATGCTGGAGCAGATAAAGGCATACCAAGCCTTCCAATAGCGGCTGAGGGCTGGCTGTGGGAAGCTCGTCTTTTCCCCCTGAAACTCATTCACCTTCCAAGCTGTGCCAGGCTGATAGAGCCGCGTAATGATCTCATCCTGGCTGTAGCTGCGGTAGCCCCGCTCCTGGAAATCCTTGCCTCCAAAGTTGGGCATGTCGAACACAGCATTAATGGTCTTGCTGTCAAACTTCACCAATTTGCCCCTGACAGTGACCTCGGCTGGTCCCTCAGCACTGGCGTTGGCATAAAACTCTCGAACCACTGAAATAACTGCAAATTCGGGTGGCTTAGTGAAATGGATCCACCTCCTCTTCAAGATCATGTCAGCCAATTTACCATCCTTATTGAGGTCCGGCCTAAATCCACGCTCAGGTAGAAGGTTTCGCTTAGCAAAGGACTTGTTGTAGCGATTCCACGCCTCAATACTTACGAATTTGGATTGGTCCCATTGTGGGGCCGATGATGAGGAATTCCCTATGCTAAGGCGCTGACGTTTTGGTGCCATGGCAAAATTCAAGCAACAATATAACCCAATTGAAATCCAAAGTCCAAGAACAAAAACCAATGCAGACCTCAACCCCAAAGTAAGCCAAACAAAGTGTCAATGCAGAACTAAACCAAGGGTTAAGCAATTCACAAGCCAACTTAAGCACAAAATAGACCAAGGTGTTACTCAGGCAAGTTATCAAACACAAGGCGTGCGTGGCATAAAACTAACTGAAAGCAACCTTAGCCAGAGATCAAAACCCCAAAAACTTGTTGGTTACGGTAGATGAATCAACCCAAGATGAAATCCAACACAAGCACGACAATAATCACCAAGTTCAAACCCCCACAGAGAACGAAATCAAAACCCAAAATTTCACACGAAAATTTAAACTTACTTGGTGAAAATTGGAGAAGATTGCAAGGTGTGATGTGAAGAACTCAAAAATCAAACCAAGATTGAGGCATAATCCACTAGGGCTTTGGATCCGCAAGGCTTAGGAGATTTGCAATTTGAGAGAGAGAGATGGTTAGTTTGGTGCTTGAGGCCGGCGGTTATGGCTGGATTGTGTGCAAGTGCCGACCTTCCAGGTCTTTTTAAAAATAAAAACACGCTTCTCGCGCTGCGGCGTGGGCTGGTAAACGAGAACTCACGTTGCGGCGTGAGTTCCTTAGGCCTGAGAATAGAGCCTCGCTGCAGCGTGAACCTTAGGCAAAGTTGGTCACGCTGCAGCGCAACTCTCTAGTAGCTACAACATGGTACGGGCGCTGCAGCGTGGATAGTTGCCGCTGCAGCGTGAGCGCTTGGTCTTGGAAAATAACGGAGCTCGCGCTGCGGCGCGGAGATTGCTTTGTAAATTCACGCTGCAGCGTGAATGCCTTATGCATGAAATGGCCGTCTCGCTGCAGCGTGAGCCATAGGCAAATTGGGCCACGCTGCAGCGCAATTCTCCAGTAGCTATTATGAGGGTATGCCGCTGCAGCGTGGAGGGTAGAGCAAAGCGTCACGCTGCAGCGTGAATACCAGCATTGCAAAAATTTTGATGCAGCTCCTGCATTAACACAAGAACCCTGTTAGCAATTTCGACCAAAATTTTAAAGACAAAAATAGCATACCACTTCATAGAGTACATGTACCCTGAAGAACTGACACTAACTACCATGAATCATTGCTTAGCACAAATGCTAGACTCATGGTCCAAAAATTTTTTATTTTTTTTAGGAACTCAACTATCATACTATTTACACTCGCGATATGCCACGACGGCTAAAAATTTCCGACTGTACAACCGCAACACTAACACATGCGAGACTACAGATTACAAAAATAAATCTAGATCCTATAGAAACTGAAATCAGACTTACGCTAATGCAAACACGACTCGTAGCTATACGAACTTGAAATTATAAACAATAAAACTATTGAAATTAAACAGAAAGCATAAAAAAGGATAGAAATTGATACTCGGGTGGGGTTGCCTCCCCACCAAGCGCTTGTTTTATAGTCGTCGGCTTGACTATCCGGCCGGTTCATACCGGTTCACCAAGGGTGATTGAAGTCATTTGGCGGTCAACTTTGCCGCCCCAGTAATGCTTCAACCGCTGACCGTTCACCTTGAACGTTCTGTCGGAGCCAGGGTCCTCCACCTCAATTGCTCCGTGAGGATATACCTTAGCTATTGTGAAAGGTCCTGACCATCGGGACTTCAATTTCCCAGGAAATAACTTCAGACGGGAGTTAAAGAGGAGCACTTTCTGCCCCGGCTCAAATTCTCTCACAACAATCTTCTTGTCATGCCACCGCTTTGTCTTTTCCTTATATAACTTAGCGTTTTCATATGCTTGGAGACGGAACTCGTCTGACTCATTCAGTTGTAGCAGCCTTTTCTCACCAGCTGCATCCATATCAAAGTTTAGCTTTCGAATTGCCCAATAGGCGTTGTGCTCCAACTCGACGGGGAGATGACATGCTTTTCCATATACTAGCCTATACGGAGACATTCCGATAGGCGTTTTGTAGGCAGTGCAGTATGCCCATAATGCATCATCTAGCTTTTTGGACCAGTCCTTGCGGTTAGGGTTCACTATCTTTTCCAAGATCCGTTTAACCTCCCTGTTGGACACCTCCGCTTGACCACTAGTTTGTGGGTGGTAAGCGGTGGCTATCTTATGGGAAACCCCATATTTTGCAAGAAGGGCTTCAAAGTACTTGTTGCAAAAGTGCATGCCCTCGTCACTAATGATGGCCCGAGGTGTGCCAAACCGAGTGAAAATGTTCTTTCTTAGAAAGTTCAACACAACCTTAGCATCGTTAGTAGGCAGAGCTACAGCTTCCACCCACTTGGAGACATAGTCCACAACGACTAGGATGTAAAGGTTATTGTAGGAGGATAGAAATGGACCCATAAAGTCTATTCCCCATACAGCAAATAATTCGACCTCAAGGATGTTTTGCAGTGGCATTTCATGCCTCCTCGAAATGGTTCCTACCCTTTGGCAATTATCGCATCGCGATACATAGGAATGAGCGTCCTTAAACAGGGTTGGCCAGTAGAAACCAGATTGAAGCACCTTTGCTGCAATTCGTTGTCCCCCAAAATGTCCTCCATAATTAGATGAATGACAATGGTGGAGCACACCCTCAATCTCTCCTTCAGGCAGACATCGTCTCAAAATCTGATCTGCACATAGTTTGAACAAGAACGGCTCGTCCCAGAGATACTGCCTAGCATCATGCAGGAATTTCTTCCTCTGGTGATAGTTCATGTCAGGCGGTAGCACATCACAAGCAACATAATTAGCAAAATCTGCAAACCATGGTGCCACACCCTTGACCTCATATAACTGTTCATCCAGAAAGAAATCATCGATATCAAGCTCATTCTCTTTCGAGTTATTTGGATTCTCCAATCTCGATAGGTGATCCGTCACTTGGTTTTCAGTTCCCTTTTTATCACGAATCTCCAAATCGAATTCTTGGAGGAGAAGAACCCAACGAATCAACCTCGTCTTTGCATCTTTCTTTGAGATTAAATATTTGATCACCGAATGGTCCGTATACACAATGACTTTAGTTTCGATAAGGTATGGACGGAACTTGTCAAAGGCATATACTACTGCCAGAAGCTCTTTCTCAGTGGTTGTGTAATTAAGCTGAGCATCGGTCAAGGTTTTACTGGCGCAGTAAATGGTGTGAAACACCTTGTCTCTTCGTTGTCCCAAAACTGCCCCTATAGCATAATCGCTGGCGTCGCACATGAGTTCAAAAGGCAATGTCTAGTCAGGAACCACAACAATAGGAGCTGAGACGAGTCTTTCCTTCAACAAATTAAAAGCTTGTAGGCAGGCCTCATCAATCTTGAAAGGCGTGTCCTTTTCCAATAGGCTACACAACGGCTTGGTGATTTTAGATAAGTCCTTGATGAACCGCCTATAAAATCCTGTGTGCCCCAGAAAACTCCTAACTCTTTTCACTGACGAAGGCGGAGGTAGATTATCAATAATATCAACCTTTGCTCTGTCTACTTCAATCCCATCAACAGACACTCTGTGTCCCAGAATAATCCCTTCTCTAACCATGAAGTGACATTTCTCCCAATTCAGAACCAGGTTCGTCTCAACACATCTCTTCAGAATTGCGGTCAAATTTTGTAGACAAGCGTCAAAAGAACTCCCAAAAACAGAGAAATCATCCATAAACACTTCAAGCGTCTGTTCCACCATGTCAGAAAAGATAGACATCATGTAACGTTGAAATGTAGCAGGGGCGTTACATAACCCAAAGGACATTTTCCGGAAGGCAAAGGTCCCATATGGACAAGTAAAGGTTGTTTTCTCCTGATCCTCGGGTGCTATAGCAATTTGATTGTACCCCGAGTACCCGTCCAGAAGACAGTAGAATTCATGCCCAGCGAGTCTATCAAGCATTTGGTCAATGAATGGCAGACGAAAGTGATCCTTGCAAGTGGACTTGTTCAGTTTCCTGTAGTCCATACATACTCTCCATCCAGCGACTGTCCGTGTTGGGATCAGCTCATTATTCTCATTAGACACCACTGTCATGCCGCCCTTTTTGGGTACACACTGAATTGGACTCACCCATGGACTGTCAGATATGGGGTAGATAATGCCTGCATCCAGTAACTTAATAATTTCAGCTCTGACAACCTCCTTCATAATCGGGTTCAACCGCCTCTGATGCTCAATAGAAGGTTTTGCCCCCTCCTCAAGGAGGATTTTGTGCATGCAGAGGGACTGATGCCCTTTATATCAGAGATAGACCATCCCAAAGCTGTTTTATGTGCCTTGAGGACTGCAAGGAGCTTCTCCTC
Organism: Aralia elata; assembly: GCA_034770075.1. Taxonomy (NCBI): domain Eukaryota; kingdom Viridiplantae; phylum Streptophyta; class Magnoliopsida; order Apiales; family Araliaceae; genus Aralia; species Aralia elata. The sequence continues at coordinate 44,187,608 of CM068387.1, read as the reverse complement.
CTGTACCTCATCTAGTGATGCAGAAACAATAACTGGCAAGGTAGAGGCCTCACCGAGATAGGCGTATCGCAAGTGGCTTGGCAAGGGCTTAAGATCAAGCTCGGGTGGTTCTATAACTGATGGGTGTGATTGGGATGTGGGTGCTTCATTCTCATTCAAAGGCTCAAATTGTCGCTTGAACATATTTAATCTCGAGGCTGATTCTAACCACTGAACATGCTCAAGATGAGAGGGATCGTCAATATTACTTGCTCCAATCAAAGTGGACTCAAGCGAGTCAGGAAAACAATTTTCATAGAATACTTCTCGCACAGCTTCGTCAACAACATCGACACGGAAACAATCATCAAAGGCACTGGGATACTTCATGGACTCAAAGACATTGAACGTTACTTCCTGGTCTTGTACTCTTATGGTGAGTTCCCCCTTCTGTACATCTACCAATGTTCTGCCTGTTGCTAAGAATGGTCTGCCCAAAATGATAGGGACTTCCCTATCCTCCTCGCAATCCAGAATAATAAAATCAGCAGGGAATATGAACTTGTCCACTTTGACGAGCACATCTTCTATAATACCCTTAGGATGAGTAATGGATCTATCGGCCAGCTGCAGAGTCACACTGATAGGCTTTACCTCATTAAGCCCCAACTTCTTGTAGATTGAAAGGGGCATCAAATTAATGCTAGCTCCTAAGTCACAAAGGGCTTTTCCGATAAATTGATCCCCAATTGTGCATGGGATAGTGAAACTCCTAGGGTCTTTCAACTTGGTTGGATGCTTGCTTTGAAGGATTGCACTGCATTCCTCAGTAAGTGCCACTGTATCATAGTCCCCCATTTTCCTCTTCTTAGACAAGATGTCCTTCATGAATTTCACATAGCTGGGCATTTGTTCCAACGCCTCAGCAAAAGGAATATTGATGTGAAGCTTCTTGAAGATTTCTAAGAACTTTGAGAATTGCTTTTCAAGCTTTTGCTTCTGAAGGCGCTGGGGAAATGGTAGGTGTTGAGCTAAAGGACTTGGCTTCCTAACAATTGGGGTCGGTATTGTGGATTTCTCCTTTTCACTCTCCTCTCCCCCAGACTTGTTACAATCAAGCTCCACAATGCCTTCCTTCTCTATAACTTCTTGTTGCACTGTGGAGGTTTCTCCTCCAGTCTCATTCAATATGGTGCCACTACGAAGGGTGACTGCCTTACAATGCTCTTTACCCTCCCGTTTTGGGTTGACATCTGTGTCACTTGGTAATGTGCCTGCAGGACGGTTATTCAAAGCAGTTGCCAACTATCCTAATTGGACTTCCAAATTCCGGAACGCTGCCTCTTGACTGAGGCTCCTTGTTTCATTCTGAGCAATATATCTCGAAAGGAGATCTTCCACACTAGGTTTCCTTTCCTGTGGAGGTGGGTAAGATCCTTGAGAATGTTGCTGATTCTGAGATTGAAATCCAGGAGGCTGTGCAAAAGGTGGCCTGGTGGTAGAGAGTTGTGCTTGAGTATTGCTATTGTTACTCCATGAGAAATTTGGGTGATTCCTCAGTCCAGGATAGTAGTGTGTGGGGAGATTGGTATTCTGTTGTCGCCCGTAGTTAGAGACATACTGAACTGATTCCGAGCTAGTGGGACATTGTTCAGTCGGGTGACTTCCCGCACACAAATCACATGGCACAATGACACTTTGCACCGGCTGCTTCCCCATGGCCTGAATTTGCTTGGCAAGGCTGTCGACCTGTGCAGATAGTGCAGTTACTGTGTCAATCTCATATATACCGGCCATTTTACTCGGCATTTTCCTTTCCGTTGGCCATTGATAGTTATTTGCTGACATAGTTTCCAGTAGCGCATAAGCCTGATCATATGTCCTCCCCATAAATGCTCCTCCAGACGCAGCATCAATACTTGCTCTGGTCTGCCCTGATACCCCGTTATAGAAAGTCTCCACCAATAACCAATTGGGCAAGCTGTGGTAAGGGCATTTCCGTAACAGGTCCTTGTATCTTTCCCATGCTTCATACATTGTCTTAGCATCTAATTATGAGAAAGACATAATGTTATTTCTGAGCATGGCGGTTTTCGCTGGTGGGAAGAACTTTGCCACGAATTTCTGGGCCAAATCAGCCCATGTGGTAATTGAGCCCGAGGGAAGTGAGTTCAACCAACTCTTAGCCTTATCCCGTAAGGTAAAAGGGAACAGTCTGAGCCTGATTGCATCTTCGGTCACTCCTTGGTATTTGAAGGTGTCACATATCTCCACAAAGTTGACCACATGATCATTAGGGTCATCATGCGGCAACCCCCCAAACTGTAAATTGTTTTGGATCATTTGGATGGTGTCTGGCTTAATTTCAAAGCTATTAGCTTCAATAGCGGGCCGTTGGATACTGGCATGTAGAGTTGTGACACTCGGCATTGCATACTCCCGCAGAGTTTTCTGAATTTCCTCAGCCATTCTAGGAGGAGTAGGTATTTCCCTAGCTCTCTCTCTTCTCCTTCGTCTGAAAGTTCTGTCCACCTCAGGGTCAAGAGGTATTAAATCCTGATTCCTGTGAGGTGGCATACACAGTATAGAGTACCTGAGAGAAAGATTAAACAGATAAATCAGTCTAAATTAAGATCGTTTTGAAGTAGTATTAATATTAAAAAACAACTAATACTGAGTCCCCGGCAACGGCGCCAAAAACTTGTTGGTGGTTTTCACAACCTATAAACTCGCGCAAGTATACGCGGCCTAACAAGTAGTATAGAAAAAGTCGAGTGTCGAACCCACGAGGACAAAATACTAGGTAGTAGTTCAAGTATTAAAATATATCTCAACGGTCTTATTTAAACAAGTGAATAAGAGTTGTGTGTTGTAATCAATTAGGCAGAAACAAATAGGTAAAAAGGTGAGTTGTATCAAAGATGTCAAGCTAGGATTACAACTCCCCTAACGCCTAACCTAATATTCCTAACTCTCCATTTAACTAACAAATCATAAGGATGGTTAACCGAGAACACAAGGTATACATAAGCCTCTTCCGATGGTCAAATGCATATCCCTTAGCTAGATAAATCACAATATTCCTATGGTGAAAATAACTAGACTAAGGGTCATTAACATTAATCTCAATGGTTACACAGGGCAAATAGAGATATTCCTATTCTATCATGCAATTTGTGCACTCATTCCCTAGGGCAATAGTCATAACAAGTGTTGTTGTATTTAAGGAAAGGTATAACATCAATTTTCCAATACCAGTTAATACTTATATCAATTCCTATCTCAAGCAATTGATGAATAAGCATGAAATACAACAATCCATTCAGAACATGATTCATTACATAAATATGAGAGAAATTCATATTAAGCTAATCATTAGGTTACATTGCAATCCTAGAAATGTAATTAGTTCATAACTATAGAACTAATTAATACATTCATGTTGTTCAACATAATTAAAATTACACGAGTGGATAACAGAATTTGAAGAGAGAAAACTCCTGCGCGGAAGTGTTTCAAGCGTCAGCTGCCTCCCTTTCTTTCTAAGTTTTCCAGATGGGTTCCAAGTAGCCTTATAGCATTCCTTATGTAGCAGAAGCTAGGTCAAAATAGGAAAGCCAGGTGGCTGGGAACCGGGCCTCACGTTGCGGTGAGGGCCTTGCGCCTTGCATTGGCGCTGCGGCGTGGGCTCCATGTCCTAGCCAAGGAAGGCTCGCTGCAGCGCCAACCCATAAGGGATTGTCCCCGCTGTAGCGTGACCTCCTTGCATTTGGAAGGGGAGGCTCGCTGCAGCGCCAACCCATGAAGGAATGGGGTCACTGTAGCGTGACCTCCGTGTAATTGGACAAGGACCGCTCGCTGCAGCATGACTCCTAGGCTTGGCCATGGTGCTGCGGCGCGGGCATCATGTCCTTCAGCCATCTTGTTGTCCTTTTCCCCTTTAAGCACCAAATGAACACACCTCCCACCTGAAAAGCAATAAAGCAAAAGATAACAGATAAAACATAAATTTGCGCTAGAAGATGATATAATCAAGCAATTTCTTAAGTGATAAAGAACCCGATTTGCAGGTATGAATCCCGCTCATCAGCATACAACCAACCATAAACTAAATTTTCATCAAACTATAAGAATTGTCCAAATTAGTCCATATATGTCCAACAGTCCATTAATGTCCATTCTTGATTCCTTATGCATAGGCTTTGGTTATCATTCATTGTTCCACTTTCATTGATTATTAAGGAGGCTTTTAAAGAGTCAACAACTTTCATACAGTTCATGAACTAACTAAACAAAAACAGCTACATTACTCCAACAAAGCAACCAATATCAACTGAAAATTGAAACATCAATGGAAATGAGTTAGGTTTCATAACACTAACCTCTTGAAGCAACTTCTAGGATGAAAATGGGATTGATAACCAGCTGCTACAACACTTCTTCTTCTTCTTCCTTCAATCACCCGTACAACCACTCTCACCTTTCTCTCTCAATTTTACAGCTCTAACTTAGAAATGAACAAAGGAATGGAAGGTAAGCAAGGGTTGGTACTTATAGGAGGATGGATTGAGCTCAGCTGGAGGAGGGAATGGCTGAGCATGCTTAGCATGATCAGCTCCCCACGTATGGGAAGATGGAATTGGCTCCTTCAAGGTGTGGGTAACCCCCCTCTCCTTCTCCCCAATTGTTCTTCATCACTTTTCCTTTGCCAAATGTAGAATTTACTTCTCCCAAATGTTCTTATTCCTTTTACTCCTTCTCTCCTCATTCTTCATTCCGTATACTTCTTCTCCATTCAATTGATCAGCTGATGGTTTAACCCATTTCCCTCATGGGTCATGGGTCGGGTCATGGGTCGGGTCGCGGGTCACGGATCATGGGTTTGGGCCACCTTTAAGTAATTTGGGGCTTCTAATTAAATCCCAATTTGGCTAAAATAAAATCCAACACTTGGATTATTAATCCTCCACATTCACATTAACACTATGATAAAATTAGAAAATTCGAAATAAACGAAAAAGACATTTTCGGGGCAAATAGTGCCCACGCGAATAGTAACCCGTGAATAGAATTTTAGCGATATTTCTCCGAAATCATTTTAATAAGTCCTACCAAATAATAACACGTAATATCATTGCAAACACATAATCTAGGTTATTATATAACCTTTAATCACATCACATAGAACAATATTAATAAAAATTCTTTTTATTAAATAATATACATAAGCTTATGTTACAAAGCCATACAAAATTCACGGTTGTTACATCCTCCCCTCCTTATAAGAATTCTGTCCCCAGAATTACAATTAAGCAAAAAGATGGGGATAATTCTTCTTCATTTTATCCTCTAACTCCCACGTAGCCTCCTCGACATCGTGATTTCGCCAAACTACCTTCACAGAAGGTATAACTTTATTCCTTAATACTTGCTCCTTCCTATCAGTTATCTGAATAGGAATTTCCTCGTACGTGAGATCCTTCTCGATCTGGATGGGCTCATAGGATATAACGTGCTTGTAATCAGGTTTGTATGGTCGTAGCACTGAGACATGGAACACATTATGGATATGCTCCAGCTCGGGAGGTAAAGCTACCTCGTACGCCACTTCGCCTACCCTTCTCAAGACTTCAAACGGTCCTACGAACCTCGGACTCAGCTTCCCTTTCTTGCCGAATCGGATCTTCTCCTTCCAAGGAGATACCTTCAAAAATACAAAACTACCACTTTCAAACTCTCGGCTTTGACGGTGCAAATCTGCGTATTTCTTCTGCCGATCTTGGGCTGCTACCAATCTGGCTCTTATTGTCCCAATAATATCTGCCGTTTGCTGAACTAGTTCTGGTCCCAACAGTCGTCTCTCTCCGACTTCATCCCAACATAATGGTGTTCTGCACTTTCTCCCGTAGAGAGCTTCGTACGGCGGCATTCCGATACTTGCGTGATAACTGTTATTATAAGCGAATTCCACGAGGGGTAAGTGGTCATCCCAGTTTCCCTTGAAATCCATCACATAAGCTTTAAGCATGTCTTCCAGCGTCTGTATTGTTCGCTCACTCTGTCCGTCAGTTTGAGGATGATAAACAGTATTTAGCCTCAATTGTGTTCCCATTCTTTCCTGCAAGCTCTTCCAAAAATTTGACGTGAAGCGCGGATCTCGATCAAAAACGATTGACACAGGCACTCCATGTCTTGAAATAACTTCTTTTATATACAACCTTGCTAATTGATTTAAATTGAATCGGATCCTTATTGGTAGAAAGTGCACTGACTTTGTCAATCGGTCCACAATAACCCAAATTGCATCATAGCCCTTCTGTGTGCTTGGAAGTCCCACTACGAAATTCATCGTAATGTGCTCCCATTTCCATTCTGGTATCTTAAGTGGTTGAAGTAGTCCACTCGGTCTCTGAAACTCTGCCTTGACCCGTTGACAGGTGAGACACTTACTGACGCATTCTGCTACCTCTCGCTTCAAATTTGGCCACCAAAAATGTTGACGAAGATCTCTATACATTTTTGTGCTTCCTAGGTGAACAGAATATGGTGATTTATGTGCCTCATGTAAGATTGCCTCTCTTAGTTCGGTCACGGCTGGCACCCACACATGTTCTTCAAATCGCAAGATACCATCTTTATCCAATCTGAACTTTTCTCCATCATTTTCTGCTACTCTTTCCTTTACCTTCTCACATTCCTCATCATTTCTCTGCGCCTCCTTTACTTGGTCTAGTAATGTCGGACGAGCTTCCATTACGAATAAACGCTCCGCTGCCACTTCCGGACTTTTCACTTCTATCTCTAGTCGCGTCATTTCCTTCACTAGCTCCTCCTGTGTTGTCAGCTTGAACAAGTTCTCCCTTCCTTTTCTGCTCAACGCATTCGCTACCACGTTTGCCTTCCCCGGGTGATAAAGAATCTCGCAGTCCTAATCCTTGATTAATTCCAACCACCTCCTTTGTCGCATATTGAGCTCTTTCTGGGTGAAGATATACTTCAAACTTTTGTGGTCCGTATATATCTCACATTTCTCCCCATAAAAATAGTGCCTCCAAATCTTTAGGGCAAAAACTACCGCGACTAACTCCAAGTCGTGGGTAGGGTATCGCTTTTCATAGTCCTTCAATTGACGTGATGCATACGCAATGACCTTGCCATGCTGCATCAGAACACAACCAAGACCTCGGTGTGACGCATCACTATACACTACAAAACCTCCTGTATCATCCGGTAGGGATAACACAGGTGCCTCGCTCAATCTCCTCTTCAACTCCGTAAAACTTTCCTCACACTTCTCCGTCCACACAAACTTCACAGTCTTCCTCGTTAGATTAGTTAACGGGGTCGTTATCTTAGAAAAGTCCTGGATAAATCGTCGATAGTACCCGGCTAACCCTAAGAAACTTTGCACCTCCGTTGGCGTCCTCGGTTGATCCCAATTACTCACTACTTCCACTTTCGCAGGATCCACTGAGATTCCATCTTTGTCTATCACATGCCCTAGAAATTGTACCTTTTCCATCCAGAATTCGCATTTAAAAAATTTCGCGTCCAACTTCTCTCTCCTCAGCGTTTCTAGTATCGCCTCCAGATGGTCAGCGTGCTCCTCTTTGGTCTTTGAATAGATTAGGATGTCGTCAATAAAAACTACCACAAACTTGTCTAAGTATGGCTTGAGAATTCGATTCATCAAATCCATAAATGCGGCTGGCGCGTTCGTCAAACCCAAAGACATCACCAAAAATTCATAGTGCCCATACCTCGTTCGAAACGCAGTCTTTGGCACATCCTCCTTCCTCACCTTTAGCTGGTGGTATCCAGTTCTCAAATCTATCTTCGAGAAATGCCTCGCTCTGTGAAGTTAATCGAAAAGATCGTCGATTCTTGGCAACGGATACTTGTTCTTGATCGTTGTCTTATTCAACTCTCGGTAGTCGATACAAAGCCTCATCGTTCCGTCCTTCTTTTTGACAAACAAAACCGGTGCTCCCCATGGGGATACAGTGGGTTGAATATACCCATTGTCCAGCAATTCTTGAAGTTGGATCAATAACTCCTTCATCTCCACTGGCACCATGCGGTATGGGGATTTCGAGATTGGTGCCGTCCCTAGCGCTAAATCTATTGCAAACTCGATTTCCCTGTCTGGTGGTAGACCGGGTAAATCGCTGGGAAACACGTCTGGAAAATCCTTCACTACCGGTATATCTGTTATTTCTACTCCCTCCTTTGTGTCTACAATATAGGCTAAATAGCCTACACACCCCTTTCTTAGTAACTTCTTGGCCTGTATCATCGTAAGACAACACGATCGTCTAAGTGATGTGCTACCATTAAATACTACCCTCGACCGGTTCGAGGTCCGAAGGTTCACACTTTTCTTCTGATAGTCAATTATTGCTGCATGGTTATACAACCAATCTATTCCCAGTATTACATCAAACTCTCCTAATTTAATCGGGATCAAATCTACCTTTAGATTATGACCCCTAATTACAGCATTACAATCACGGTATACGAATTCTACGAGAATTACCTCCTCGTTAGCAATTTCTATGCTCAAGGGATTATCTAGTCGTTCTTGGGGTAAATTCAATCGACTAGCAAATTCCTCAGATACAAACGAATAAGTAGTACCCGAATCAAATAATACTTAAGCATTTATATCATTGATCGGGATAATACCTGACACCACGTCCCTTGAAGCTATGGCATCCTGGGTCGTCATGTTGAATGTCCTGGCGGTTGGTCGACTAGGCGGAACAGGCCCACCAGTCGCTGGCTTGTTGCTTCCCCCTTTGTAGCCACTTCCCCCGCTGCTTCCTTTTTGGGGGCAGTCCTTGATCTGGTGCTCGACCGATCCACAAGCGAAACATCCACGGATTTTCTTCGGATTTGGGCATTTTGGTGCTATATGTCCCTCCTGGCCGCAGTTATAACAGACACTGCGTCCCTTCCAACATTCTCCCAGGTGATTTTTCCCACATTTTAAACATGCCTCGATTCTCTTTTTGAATCCTCCCTGATTGCTTCCGGTCGGATTATTGCTGGTACTACTGTTACTGTTATCCCACTTTCTCTTCCCCAGGTTGCTTCCTCCGCTACTGCTTCCTCCACGATGGTCGCCTCCGTTTTTCTTATTCTTCCTTTCCCTGCTATATTGACTCAAGGCCTCACTTCCACCCTTAACTATGATAACCTTCTCTAGGAGTGCATTAAAGGTCTCGATTTGGAGCACCGACACCTTACTGTACACCCATGGCTTCAGCCCTTGTTCGAACCGTTGTGCCTTCCACTCTTCTGTATCCACTTGGTGTGGCGCAAAGCGTGCGAGTTCATTAAATTTGGCGGCGTATTGTGCCACTGTCATATCCCCTTGCTTAAGTTCCAGGAATTTCACTTCCATCCGACTCTTCATGCTCTTCGGGAAGTAATTCTCGAAGAACAGTTCCTTGAATCTTTCCCACGGCACTACTCCTTCTCCAGCTCGTTGCTGATTGGCTTCCCACCAATAATTCGCCTCTCCCTTCATCATATAGGTGGCGAATGCAGTCTTCTGGTCCTCTCCCATGCGTGCAATGGTAAAAGCCTTCTCGATTTCTTTGACCCAAGACTGGGCCTCTATCGGGTCAGTCGTCCCTTTAAACTCTGGGGGTCCCACACTTTTGAAGTCTTTAAAATTTGCTATCGGGGCAGTTGGGGGAATTGGGTTCCCGGGTCCTGCATTCCTGCCTTGGAACACTCCCTCAAGTAGGTCTGCTAGCCGTTGCATGGGGTCTGCTTGGCCTCCTTCATTATTCACTGACCCTTGAGGGGTTCGTTGAACGGGTATTCTATGCGGCAGCATTTTTTATTTAATGGAATAAAACTAACTGTTACTATCTCACCATACCATGTAAATATCTACCAAGCAATGCCACAATTAGACAACATATTTAATAAGAACGTTTTCATTGATATGATAATAGCCAGTACATCATACGTGATTGTCTTATAGCACACTGTTATGAACTTCACCATCCATCCCCTAATACACATAAGATGGGGATTTACTAACATAGTACCCTCTATCAAGCATAAAGACTTGGGGTATACAAAACTTATCCCACACATAATACAAAAGGTCGGGATTACATATACAAAATCATGTACTGCTAAACACATAACTAACTAGTCTATCCAAGCATACCACGCTCCACGGCGCTGTTATACTCCAAATGTCCCATATGGACCATCAGATCTCGACTCAGAGTGTGGCAAGTCTGCCCCTCCTCGGCCGGATAATGCCAGACACCATCTATCCATCTACCGATAGTCGTGTTGAAAGCATAGCCCATCCGGTTCATCTTCCTCCTCTTCCTTCTCACTTCACCTTCTAGGTCATCAGCTCGCTCTAAGGCGTCATCCCGTTGTTCCTCAATTTGGATGCGGTCAGTTACTTCTACCTCTAGCTGGCCTCGCAAAGCCTCCTTCTCCACCTGTAGGCTTCCCGCCCGTTGCTCGGACTGCTCTAGATTTCCTACCAGTTCTACATTCCTTGCTATGAGACGGTAGACTATAGCCCCTAACTGCACAAAGACCTCATGTCGTTCCTGAGCTTCCTGCTCCAACTCCCGGACTGTATCCTCTAGCTCAATGATGCGATCAGCATACTCCCCTAACAGGTCATCTTCATATGTGGTACCATCATGGGGCACCTCTCCTGGTTCATCTAAGGAATCACTGCCTATGGGGTCTTCCTCGAAGTCCTCCTCCGGGTCTTCCTCCGGATCAGACTCCATCACATAATCTTCTTCGGCTGGGGATACTGCCGTAATAGGCTCAACTATAAGGGGTGACTCAGACACCACATGGATGTCACGTGGCTCTTCCTCCATAATTCTGCTTGGCTCGCCCATCTCTGGCATACTACAATCACAAGACAAAGCAAACAAAACCTATCAATATCTCTTAACAAAATATAAATCCATTATATGGAATGAAAATACATTTTACGATACTACTAACTTTCTAATCAAAGTCTATACCACGTTAAACTCTACATGAGCTTTATTGCTTTCTATTTCTCTATGTTCTCCAAGGTTATAGCCTAAGGACTCTCTATTTCCTAAGGTTTATAACCTATGGCTCTGATACCAACCTGTGACGCCCCCAAATCCGGGTTGCCTTAACCTCGAATTCGGTGCATCACTGTGCAACTCATACACATACTATAAACAACTAATTGCGGAATAATAGAAATATTTACACTGATATAATATAAATACTCTCGTCCCAAGTCTCGATACCAATACAAATACCTGACATAACATAATACACAAGGTCTAATACATAAGTCCGAATACAAGACATAACTTAATACATAATCTCTAAATGAGTCTTAAAACATAGCATAATCATAACATAGTAGGACAAAGCTAATTCGTAGCTTTGCCTTTGCCTTTATCCTTTCCCGAGCTCTCGCCTCTATGGGTAACCACTGAAATGTTTTAAGGAAAGCAAGGGTGAGCAACAAGTTTGCCCAGCAAGTATAACAATAATGATAATACATAATCAAAAGTAAGATTTCTCAAGTTTTAATACAAATCTTCTACTATCACTGAGGAGTCACTATGGACTAGATGAATATCAAATGAATTCAAGGATTTCAAATTGTTTCAATTGCAGGAATCACTGAATGGCCACCATGGCATTTACCTTTTATTAGAATTAATAGTATTACACTATTAGCTCCAAAACAACAAATACAGGTACAATAGGTGATCAGCCTAAAATACCCGGCGTTATGCATAAGCCTCAAACGTTCTACTTACGCGCGTGTCGGTTCCCCGACTAAAAATATATTTTTCCCTACTATGAGGGTTGTTCATCTCTGCAAAGAGTCCGCACCAATACAATTGGTTTGGATAGCTTTCTAAATCATGGACACTAGTCTAGCCGAATCAAATGGCATTGACACTCTTCATAAACAGTTCATGCATAATGTGAACTTAAAAGCTTTAACAGTTTATGTCAATAACACATCTTGAACGCGTGTGCAAATATGAAAGATTCGCATAAGTATGGAATTCACACAATAATATATGTATTGCGTAAATATGAACTTTGAACATTAAATAGCCTTCGTAAGAATATAATCGAATGAAGTTGATAAGCTCGCCTAGAACGAGGACTAGACAAGGATTAGAAAACTTGCTCAATACACCACATTGGTGTAATTTAGGAAAATGTAGAATATTTGTGTAATATCAACTTAAACAAGAATTAGAAAATCTGCACAATATACGTCTTTTGTATAATATAAGGAACTTGCATTCAATATAGTAAATGAATGGAGTTAGAGAACTTGCCCAACACAAGGGTTAGACAAGGGTTAAAGAAGAACTTGCCTTGGCGCTGCTACTATTTGACGTTAATCGTCCTCAAATATGTCCTACGCATTTAAACACATATTCACATACCAATTAGTCTCACAATAAACACTAAATATTGGCTTACATTAATCAACACATTATAATCATTACGAACATTGATTGTCACTACGACTACTGCTTGGCTAACTAAGTAATAGCATGCTTTATGTATTACTGCTTAAGAGGCTCATATACACTTGCCTCAAGCTTCAGTTCTCAAAAGAAACCACTTAGCGACTCTGCAGCACGACGCGGTCGCGCTGCTTTTTGGCCTGGGAGTAGCGCGACCGCGCTACTCCTTCTGTAGCTATTTTTTGGTTCATTTCCTATTCTAACCAACCTCTAGATGCTTGGGGTCATTCTAACATTATACTAACATATCATACATATGTTTTGGGGTATTTATAACATGCTAGGTCTATGTAAATATGCATCAAATCAATAAGACAAAGCAGCACAACTTGTCACTTCTGCAGACCAGCGCGGTCGCGCTGGTTTTAAGCGTGGGAGTGGTGCGGCCGCGCCACTCTGCATCCAGGGAGTTACAGGTTCTGCTCCTGCAGAACCTCAAACCAAAAATGTTTGTTCCCTTCTCATTTGCTTCTTAGCCATTACACAACAAGTCTATATGACTTAAAACATGCTTTTATCACTCAATCATGCATTATAACATCATTTCAACAATTTATCAATTCTAATTCTCATGTTCTTAGAGAAATTCTTCTCTTTGACATTAAATCAAATGGTTGGTGGGCATGGCTTACAAAGTCATATTGGAGTAGAGTTTAATTAGGTTCTAGTCCAGATTTCTAAATGAAATCATTACCCACAACTTCATAACACATTATTGGCATACACAAACAAGCATACAACCAACCATAAACTAAATTTTCATCAAACTATAAGAATTGTCCAAATCAGTCCATATATGTCCAACAGTCCATTAATGTCCATTCTTGATTCCTTATGCATAGGCTTTGGTTATCATTCATTGTTCCACTTTCATTGATTATTAAGGAGGCTTTTAAAGAGTCAACAACTTTCATACAGTTCATGAACTAACTAAACAAAAACAGCTACATTACTCCAACAAAGCAACCAATATCAATTGAAAATTGAAACATCAATGGAAATGAGTTAGGCTTCATAACACTAACCTCTTGAAGCAACTTCTAGGATGAAAATGGGATTGATAACCAGCTGCTACAACACTTCTTCTTCTTCCTTCAATCACCCGTACAACCACTCTCACCTTTCTCTCTCAATTTTACAGCTCTAACTTAGCAATGAACAAAGGAATGGAAGGTAAGCAAGGGTTGGTACTTATAGGAGGATGGATTGAGCTCAGCTGGAGGAGGGAATGGTTGAGCATGCTTAGCATGATCAGCTCCCCACGTATGGAAAGATGGAATTGGCTCCTCCAAGGTGTGGGTAACCCCCCTCTCCTTCTCCCCAATTGTTCTTCATCACTTTTCCTTTGCCAAATGTAGAATTTGCTTCTCCCAAATGTTCTTATTCCTTTTACTTCTTCTCTCCTCATTCTACATTCTGTATACTTCTTCTCCATTCAATTGATCAGCTAATGGTTTAACCCATTTCACTCATGGGTCATGGGTCGGGTCATGGGTCGGGTCACGGATCATGGGTTTGGGCCACCTTTAAGTAATTTGGGGCTTCTAATTAAATCCCAATTTGGCTAAAATAAAATCCAACACTTGGATTATTAATCCTCCACATTCACATTAACACTATGACAAAATTAGAAAATTCGAAATAAACGAAAAAGACATTTTCGGGGCAAATTCCTTATTTTATTTTATCCAATTTTGAATAAAAATAAACTCCTTTATTTTTAATCAAATTTCAAATCAAAATAAACTCCTTTATTTTAATTAACATGGAAACCAATTTCAAGTTCAAAATAAACTCTTTTATTTTAACTTAAAATTGCTTGGAAAAATAAAATATGTTAAATCATATTCTTTATCAAAATAAACATCTTTATTTTTAAGGAAACATGGAATCCTATTCCATATGTGAATAAACTCCTTTATTCTAGTTAACGTCGAATCCAATTTCAAGTTCAAATAAAACTTTAATTTTAATTATATTCCAATTCAAAATAAGCCTTTTATCTTAATTGAAAATAAATAAAATCAAAATAAAAAATTTTCAAAATCTGCAGACCGGCGCGGTCGCGCTCCAAAATGAACTAGGAGCGGCGCGGCCGCGCTGCACCCCAGAAACAATTTCTGGATTCGGGCGCGGTCGCGCTCTAGAATGAACTAGAAGCGGCGCGGCCGCGCCGCGTAGCAGACTTCGAAATTTTTTTTCCGTTGCCCAGAAAATCGATCCAATCGCATACCCATACATACATGGAATCATAATAATCGATAATTAGCACAAGGTTAGGCTCTGATGCCACTGTTAGGTTTGTATATAGCGCGAACATGCAATCAAATTACATAAATAGTGCGGAAGCGCAATAAAATGGATTTTAAAATTTTTCATACAAACCATCACCATGATCATCCTTGTGATCAATTATCAATCAAACGAAAGAGATAGAGATATAAAATTATACCCTCGTAAATCAAAGCTTCCTCAAGTTCACCTCTAATTCCTTCGCGTTCTCCTTGAATTCCACCAATTAAATTCCTTCCTTTGATCAACGTTAGCCACCCAAGTGTTTGGCCTCTAGAGGTGATCCACCAAGGAATAATAGTTGTTCAAGAAGATGGGTGTTGGCAAAACCCTAGTTTCTATCTCTATAGAAATTGCAAGTACTCTCTCTCCAATTCTTATGGAAGAGTGTGTAACTGTCTAACATTAAATCATGATAAGACTCCTCTTATTTATAAATATAGGGAACCCTCCTAAACTATTTAGGATTAGGGTTTTTATTTTAATTAAACTCCTAATCCAATTAGGAATTTATGAGAGTAGTTTTATTAATTAATTTCCAAACTCTTTTAGGAACTAAATAATAATAATAGTAATTATAATAATAAGACTCCTCTTATTAATTTATATTTAATATTTTTAAAATATTAAATAATAAATATTAAGCTATTTAATTTAATTTATCACCATAGATTAAATTAAATATACTTAATTTATTATTACGATTATGTCATTTACTTCTTAAATAAATATTTTCCTTTTGCGGTGTAACCCTTTAGGTTTTACATATTAAACCGGTTGTGAATAAATCAATTAGAACAATTCTAATTTTATTTAAATAAATGAATTAAACTATTTAATTCATTTAAATAAATAATATTTATTCTACAATAAGGGTAAGTCCCCTTAGCGATCAATGACTTTCCAAATAATATAGATTTCAACATTAATCACAAAAGAACCTTTCAGTGAATAGTTATTGTACAATTCAATCCTTTACCATACAATGTCCCAATTAAATATAAGACATGGAATTACTGTCAAGTCTTATTTTATTTAATTATATGTATTTCGATTCTCAAATGCACAACTCTAAATAATACAAATTAGAAACTCCTTTCTAATTTCATTCTGCTTTGGCCAAAGACTACTCAGTTGTCATTTATCGAATCACATAGGACATTCTCTCCTTTTACTAGAAGCGGTATATTCTTTGTTGACCATTCACCTATCTTCATGTATAACTTATTATACCTAAGCATACCCTTTGATATACCTTAAGGGTCTTAAGAAACATGTCAAAGTATAACTCATCATACACAAAATACTATGATGATCTCAAGCTAAAGGATCACTTGTACTACTATCACTAGAGGAATTCCTATTTACAGGCAAGTAAAACTCCATTAGGTATTCCTTTAGCGAGTCACGTTCAGTGAACTTATTCTCTAATAATCACCACCATACTTGCTTTAGTGTCTCCACACAAATGATTATGAGGTCAATCATCCTCTTCCTAAGAGCAAGCAAAGTATGTACCAATCTATCCGGATTCACTAATCCCATTTTTAGTAATCCAACGATTAGGAACAATTTTAATTTTAAGCTTTCTAAGAATTTAGATCTCATTAGCATGATCATCATCATGATTCTAAAAGTATTGTTCAAAACTATGGATTTATCACGTATAAAATAACAGCACCATGTAGATAAAGTAAAATACCTTTAATAAATAAATTCTTTTATTAATAAATAAATAAGATTACAAAGTATATGCTACATCATATCAAACATGATTGACTTGTGTGCATACTACTTTCATTTGCTTCCAAGATTTTGCAACAGTCAATGGAGAATAACACATCAAGCAAAGTTGAGAAACACTTGGCATGTTGTGTAGTCCCTTGACCAAAGAGTACTAATCTATCCGGAATCAGTAATCCCACATTAGTGATTCAACGATTAGGAACATTTTAGTTTTAGAGCTATCTAAAATTTAAATCTCATTAGCATGAACTTTTTATGATTCTAAAAGCATTACTCCAAAACTATGAGCTTATCCAAATTAATTCAACCAATTAAACATGGATAAAGAATATATTTAATTAAATACTTTTATTAATAAATGAACAAGATTACAAAGTAATGTTTATCACATCCTATGTGATTAGCTTGAGGGCATACTTCTTTCAATTTTTTCATTTTTATCTTTAGATCTCATTAAATGGTAAAATATAAATTTAAAATATACTTTTTTAATACATCTCAATGCTAACAAGGCTATGTATGTAAGTCATGTCATCAATTTATGATGTGACAATTATCGATTGGCCTAGTCAGCGGCCTATGTCATCAATTAATGATGTGGCGTATTCAATTAAACGAAAATGGAAAAATTAATACTTTAGTCAATTAAGTGAAAAAAATTAAATGGTCAATCACCAAATTGAAAAAAATCAATAATTTAGGATAGTAATTTATATCTAAGTGTTTTTTTTCCTTCTCAAAAAAATTCACGTTTATATATTTTTCCTCCATACTTACTAAACTTGTTGAGTTTTTACTGTTTAAACTAGTAATGCTGATATAACAATAAATTTTGTTATAAAAATATGTGATGGTATAATTGAGGGTAGAGTGATAAAATATTAAATTACATATTGTTTCCCTTTAACAATCCATTATATACCTTTATTTTCTTTAGATACATATATAACATGACTATATTTATTTAATTTTTATTTAATAATGATGAAATGATAATTGATTATGATGTTACAATTGAGACTATTTATACACTATATTCTCTAATAATAATATAAAATGAATGAGAGAAGCTAGAACATAAAATTTAACTCTTATTTAATTTTAAAATTAACTAAATATGTAACTAACAATAATTGAAAAAGAATCACTTTACGAGTTATGATTATTTTTAGTTTTCTTGCCTATATTATCAAATTAATTCATATTATGATATTAAGTATAATTTCAAAAATACTACAATTAACTTTAAAAAAGTTAAAAATTCATATGAGATGATAAAATTTTGACGTTGCAACTATATACGTGTAGGTATTTTAATTAGAATTATAACAGGTACAAACATAATTAGGAATTTAATTTTAGGGTAAAATTCAGATGACCACCTCTGGTATCTGACATTTCTCACATAACCACCTGTATTACGTAAACCTACATTTAAACACTCGTGTTTTTGAGTTGAAGTGAAAAACAACTTTCCGTCTAGACGTCGTTAATGGGAATGGATAATGACTTTTTTGCCCCTTCATATATATAATGAATTTCTTACAAAATTTTCTCTCTAACATACTGGATTATCTTGCAGATGAGCAGTTTCATGAGGTTCCAAGACCTGATTTTGGTGGCCGTATTAGGCGTAACTATCATTTAGCTCTTCTGGAAGGTTGTCTTTCTGCAGTAGTTTATACTTGTGGAGAATTAGAGATTTGGGTTATGAAAGAATATGATGTGAAAGAATCTTGGATTAAGGAGTTCAGAATTGGAGCTTATGTGCCAAAGTTACTGAATCAAAATTTGCGACGACCATTTCGAATGTGGAAGAACACTTTTAATAGGGGAACAATTCGAGTTTTATGCATTCTGAAAACTAGTGGGATTTTGGTGGAGTTTAAAGTTGGGAGGTTGGCTTTGTATGATCCAGAGAGTGGAATACTTAAAGATATAACATTTCAGGGGATGCCAGATATGTTTCAAACTGTTGTACATATGGGCAGTCTGAATCGGGTGGATATCCCAATTGAGATGTAATATGCATATAAATATTAAATGTGTTAATTTGATGTGTTATTAGGTTCTGTTTTTTCTTTTTTGCAGTTGTATTCATGCCTGCCCTGGTAAGGCCCAAATTACATCTGTTTAACTGATCACACTCATTATCATGGTTGGTTCAATGTTTTTCCTAGCTAAGCCAAAGTCTTCAAGCTACGTTAGCAGTAATACTATTGTATGTGAGATAATGTCACTATAAGTTTTGTTTAGCTTTAATCTTAAAGTTATTCAATGTATCAGTTCATTTGCTTTAGCTAATGATTTAAGAACATAATTGTCTTCTGGAATGTCTCTTCCACCTTTATAGAAAAGTTCTAGTGATTTCTGGTTGAATAAACTGTTAAAATTAAGGATACATCCAAGATTCGGCTATATTACATTTACTATTGTATTTGCCTGAATTTATTGCAAGAAGCAAGTCAATTTTGGTTTATTGCAAGATTCGGCTATGCACTCTAGTTTCTTGCTGGTAAGGAAGTAATATATTATTTTTTCTTTATGTTCAATCGACCATTCATGCCACTTTATCAATGTTCATTTACCTTTAATCTTGAATTAGTCTATTTTTATTTGCTTCAGCTCAATTAGTTTTAGAACATCACTTTCTATGGAAGGACTCCTTGGCCTGATATAGAGAATAATTTCTTATAATGATGCTCTTGGGCATTAACCCTTAAAATTAAAGATACATCCAAGGTAGCTGTCTCCAGAAAATTATGGAGGGACAAAGATAAAGATATACTAATGTAGCATATTAAATTTACAATTTATATAAGAATGTCGTCTGTCTAACAGCTGGGGATTATCAGTATGGGTCATTAATCCATTTTATATTATCTGTAATCGAATTGTTGAACTGTAGGCATCATAGTAAGCTGGATACTCGATATATGGCGCAGATTGCTAGAAACCATCAATCTTCTGTGTGTATTGACAACAACTAAAAGTGGATCCCGGTTACATCTCTAATGCAATACAGATATGTATCCCGAGCCTGGCACACGTTGTCACATGAGGTGAGTCTTCTTAATTTGCACCTTTCTTGGATAGCAAAAAACGATCCTTGCCTCATCTTTCACTGTGAAAATCCTGAGTTTTGAGTAAGACAATTAATAACCTTGATGAAGACAATGATAATCCTTGGGACTGAAACAAAGCTGCTAAGTGAAGAAATATCCTTGAGTTGGGTCTGCAACAGCTGCTAAGGGACGGGTTAGGGCATAAATAACAACCGAATTGGGTCTTTAATAACCATTGTTGAAGATGAGGGCATTATCGACTTTTTCCTGACTCATTTGACCGTTACACCCATACCTCACGCTCTTTTGGCGAGTACACTTCACGCACAGTTAAATTGGATGTCAACCGTCAATTTTTCACTTCAACTCAAAACCACAAGTGTTTAAATGTAGGTTTACGTAATACAGGTGGTTATGTGGGAAATGTCAGATACCAGAGGTGGTCATCTGAATTTTACCCTTAATTTTATTACTTTTATTTTTGGTATGTTTTATATGAAAAAAAATAAAAATAAATGTTAAAAGAATTGGGTTCAAGTCGAGTCTAAATAAGTTGGGCTTGAGTTGGACAACATACTATTTGGGTTCGCTCATTTAACTATATAGGCTAAGTGACTTGTTCGAATTCAGCTCGTTAACGAGTTTGAACCGGGCTTAGTTCAGTCGGGTCGAGCCAGAATCGCGGATAACCTGATTCGTTCACAACCTTAATATAGTTGGATTTGATGCTTCAGACTATTATTTTTGGGTAATGTTGGGTGTCTCAATTTTGATCTTAAATCGATATCAAATGATGTAACATTGAATAAGACAAAAATTATTTTATGACATAGTCAATTATAAAAAAAATTACTTAATTAATGTAATGATAACATATAATTTGAGATATTTTTTGAGACAAAAAATTTAAAACTCCTAACAATATTTTATAAGATAATGTAATACTATTTTTACAAACAATTTGTAAAATAATTCATTCTCAATAAAAATTATATAAATATATCAAAAATACATACAAAATATCAATTCATTATTTTTATAGGGTGTTTAGAATCACTTATAAACGGTCAACATTCTTATAATCAGTTTTAAGAAGTAAAAATTGCTTGATAATTTGATTTTAAAACTATTTATAATAACTTTTTATGAAAATAATCAGAAACTTCAATTTACGGCTTCCGATTATTTGACAAATATAATAATCAATTTTGACCAAATATGTTACTAATATATCCTTATTTATTTTTTACCCCATCTTTAGTTCTCAAAACATTCATTGTTAGTAATTTACATTTCAAATGAGTGATTAACAATTTTTTTTATACTAAATCACTTTTTACTATTTATTAGTTTAAGTATTTTTAATTTATCAAACACAAACTATTTTTTTAAAACTAATTATAATCAAAAGCAATAATCACTTTTTTTTTTCTTTTTCTTTTTCAGTAATCCCAAACATTTCAAAGCACGCACCAGAATCATAGTCTTATCCTCTTCACACATCATTTCTTTTCTCCAATTACAAGTCCTAAATTCTAATAAATGGCGAACCTCCTAACCTACGCACACCTTCCCATAAAGTTCACAACTTCAGTCTTTCCTACTCCCCGGAATCGGAACGCGGTGGTCTTGTCGTCTGCTGTGTCGATGCCGGAGAGGAAAACAAGGAGGAGGAAGAAGAGGCAGCAGCCGCCACAGCAGAAGGAAGAGGAGAGTGCGAGTGCGGCGGAGAAGGGACTGAGATTAGTGTTCATGGAGGAGCTCATGGGGCGAGTGAGGAGCCGTGACATTGCCGGAGTTTCAGAAGTGATGTATGATATGATTGCCGCCGGTCTTAGCCCTGGTCCTCGCTCCTTTCATGGTTTGATTGTCTCTCACGTGCTCAACGGTGATGACCAGGGCGCTGTAAGACCCCCACATTCACCTCCCTCTATTCTTGTCTCACTTCCTTTAGTGCCTGTCCCAAAATGGGAGTCTCATTTCCTTCAGTTCTGTCCCAAAATGGGAGTCCCAATCCCAAAATTGGACTATGATGTTTCAGTTTTGTTTAGAATTGTTATTGAAATATAGTTATAATGTTAAGTTGGGTGTTACATAGTTAGTAAATGCTCATGGTATATCCATGTAATACAGTGTCTTCCTTTAAATGGAAAAAGCTCCCACTCATCACACAAGTTTGGAACTTAAGAGAAAAGATGCTTTCCTTTTTATATATTTGAAATTCCTTTTGCTTGTCCTGAAAACAGAGTGTAGGTGTTAATAGTCCTGGAAACAGAGTCTACATGTTAGTACTTTCATAAAAGTTGGCCTTTAAGATGTGAGATTGTATAGATATATTTGTTTAGTAGTAATTTGTATCTGTCCATATCTTATTCCATGTAAATGTCAATTTTTTTAGGGAGTACAATATCACTAACAGATAAGTGAATGCCAAGGTTTATATTGATATATGCATATACATATATGCGCATACATATTGACTATTGTTCTGAATACCTATTGGTGCTGAAATCTACAGCATTGTTGCCTTGTTGGATTCTTATTGTCAAACCAATAAAAAAAAAGGTAAATGTTTGGACTCTCAGTTTCTATTGACTATTGTTGCAAATACCTATTGGTGTTGAAATCTACAGCAGTGTTGGATTGTTATTGTTAAAGCTAATAACAAACATACGGTAAATGTTTGGACTCCCAGTTTACTAGGTTACTTTTCCTATTTTCTGCACTATAAAATCTTATCATAAATGTTGTGAACAAGATCTATTATCTACTACTCTCTCATTTTACTGAGCACAAGACTTAATAATTGCCATAAAAATGTAGATGCATGCACTGAGAAGGGAATTAAGCGAAGGCCTTTGTCCTCTTCATGAAACGTTTGTCGCATTGATTCGCTTGTTTGGGTCTAAAGGCCGTGCTACTAGAGGTTTAGAAATTCTTGCAGCAATGGAAAAGCTGAATTTTGATGTCCGACAAGCTTGGCTGGTTCTTATTGGTACATGCTTCTTATTTTCTTTTAATGTTCTACTATATTCTGAAAAAACATGTGACTTCATTCATATTCGTGCATATGATTCTCTTCTGTTTTTTTGTTTTATTCTTTTATATTTCTGATTTTGTTTTATTTAATCTATGTTGCTCATCTTCTTGATCAGAGGAGCTTGTTAGAAGCAATTATTTGGAAGATGCCAATAAAGTGTTCATGAAGGGTGCTGAGGGTGGTCTGAGAGCTACTGACAAGCTTTATGATCTTCTAATTGAAGAAGACTGTAAAGTCGGGGATCATTCAAATGCATTAACTATATCATATGAAATGGAGGCAGCTGGAAGGATGGCAACCACTTTCCATTTCAATTGTCTCCTTAGTGTACAGGTAAGATTTTTTGAATCACTTATGGATTTACACTTGTTAAGCCTGATTTTAGTTTATTTTTCTGGATAAGAAACAGGACTCAAAACTTCTGTTTAATGTTGTTTTATAGGAAAAGGCTAATATAAATGAAATACTTTATTTGAAATTCCTCAACTCTACCACATGCTAGAACTGAAAATGGTATTTTGGCAGCTAAAGGGTCAAATCTAGTTGTGATTTGTTATTAGATATGCTCTCTTGGTTATCAGTACTAAGTCTTTAGATAGTAGACCTTCCCTATTTTCATGATCCTATAAACAGAAAGGCTGACGGGAACATGAAAGATAAACAAATATACTGCCACAGGGCATAGGTAATGCATACAACTGTAGAAATGTGAAGAAATTGGATACATTTTTCATTGATTCAATTTTTCCATTTTTTCCTACGAATTTTAGTTTTTGGTGTTATTGTTCCAGTTTCATGTGGTTCCTCCTTTTGTATACTCTTTTACTAAACCGTCTGGCTTCTGTCATATGAACTATGCTAAAATACTCAGATAATGTGACATAATAGGAAATAATCAGCTAATTGTTCTTGAATGTTTAATGTCTTACTTTTGTGCTCTCAAAGGGAGAGAGGAAGGGGGGCGGGGAGGTGTAGTTTTAGCCATTCATCTGAAAGCTTGATTTTCAATTGAATGATCAGTCAATATTTCCTTTATATTAAAATTTCTATCTTTCCAGAATTTTAGTTAAAATTAAATCAAAAGAAAGACTTTGGAAATTAGTAGATTTGGTAGCATGTGCTGCAGCACCAACTACAAGAAATCCACCGATGAACATGGTGCGTGTACTGTAATCAGACATGGATATGGATAAACGTGAGTGGGATTCCTTTGCATTCTTCTGTGATGTCAGCAGCACCAAAGGGTTGAATTAAGCATCGCCAAAATTACAATGTGCAACGTAATATTCATAGGATAACTCTCTGAGGCAGTGACATTGGGTATCAACTAGATGTACAGTTACTTGTGATCTTTATTTTCTGGAGACATTGGCTGTTGAGAACTAATGAGCTATCATTAAATTGGCTATGTTTATGTTACAGCTTCTATCTATACAGATTTTCCGACTTCTGTATTATTATTTTCTTCTCATTTTTGTTCTGGTAGGCTACTTGTGGAATACCTGAAATTGCTTTAGCAACATTTGAGAACATGGAATATGGAGAAGGTTTGCAATTCCTATTGTCTTATTTTTACTTTTATATTTTCAACCTATTTTGCAGTGATTATATAGGTGCTATTGAATTTTATACTAATTCATTAATGTTTGGCAGTTTGGGGAATCAAGAATTTTCTTTATTTAAAGTTTGAAATGTGCTTTGTGAGGAGGTTCAATTGCTTAACAGAAAAGATGGAGCATATGATGATTTTGATGCTTTTATCTAACAATATATGATAACTTTGATGCATTTTGTCTTTGCTCAATTAAAGTTTTAACTTTGCGGCGAATCCTGATCCAGTGTTCATTATATCTTATTTCATCTTTCTCACTTAGTATCCCATATGGATGTTTCTAATTAAAGCTTGAAGCATAGAGGAACTACCTAGTCATATTTCTGTACATTACCTTGAATTGGATGCATGAGTGACTGGGTACTCCCTTTGTTCTTATCGCATAGTTCTCCTAATTCTGTTAGTTATGCAGTTTTGTAGTGATATAGCATTCTGTTCCACCAAATAGTCTTATATTTAGCTTCAGCTCATCACTGATATATTAACTAAAGACCTGGAATTCAAAGTCATAGAAAATTCAAAATTGATAAAATAACCTGAAGTTGTTGTAATCCCTTATCTTAGAAATAGTGAATTAGATTTGGTTTTTTGAGGTGTTTGCCCCTTGCCTGTTGTGGTGAAAATCTTTTACATTATTTGGTACTTATGACTGGCTTTGGATTGCAGATTATATGAAACCGGATACGGAGACGTATAACTGGGTGATCCAAGCATATACAAGAGCCGAGTCCTACGATAGGTGAATTATGCATCACAGCAATGACCACTGCACTATTTTATGTTCATATAAGTTTGTTGTGCAATTTCTAGTCAAGAGGTATGGCTGTCCGGGCTGACATTAAGCTATCACGTAGAGATTCATGCTAGCTTTCTAGATCCTAAATTGAGCATTATTCTTAAACTAAGTCACAGCCACTATTGTTTTGTGTGATTATGTTATTTGCCACATTCATGAATTGAGTGGAATGTGGATCAACTTGCTCCTTCAAATATCTTTGTTTTTTCTCCTCTAACAATCTCGTCAAATATGACCTGTGCTATTTTCTGAGTCCATATTGAACCTAATATACATATTCCTCATTCACAGGCATGGATATGGGCATATTGCTATATGCTACATGAAAAATTAAGTTACTGAAAAGTATGTCATTTTCCCGATATTCCTAGTTTCCTGCCACAGACACATTATCCATTGTAATACAGACAGAGATCTTTCAAAAGTCAATCCATTGCTACCTATGCCGTATTATAGGTCAAAAGAACAAATTGTTAGGCTCTATAGAAATGAAAAGTAACAGATGGACGTACTGTCCTTGAATAGTTGAAATCTACACAATATTCTAAAAGGTGCTACGCAGGAGGCGGGAGGCGGGAGGCGGGAGTCGGGCGGCCGGGCCTAGCGCCTAGGGGACCTAGGCGGGATTTTTTATTTTAAGCCAATTTTAATATTTTATCTTACATTTATCCAAACAAAACAATAATATAAAGTAAAACAATCTATAATAAAGATAATAAAGGCCTTTGCTTAAAGTTCAAACACATATCCATATTGCCAATGTCAAAGTTCAAACACATAATTTGTTTAATTTTTAAAAATAATAAATGTATTTGTAAGTAATTTATAATATTCATAATCATATTGATATAAAACAAATGAATTAATGTTAATTTTGAGTTTGAAATTGAATTTTTAAGAGTATTCTTGTACCATCATGCTTCAATGAAAACAATTGGTTCAATGAATTAAAACAAACTATATATATATATATATATATATATATCCATTACTTGAAATAATTAAATTATAGAATTAGTGTTACTAGTATCTTCATATATATACGTACTTCTTCTCTCTAAAAAATTTAAATAAATGTTATTTTTAAAAATTAGTGTGAAGTTTATTGAATGAGACATTTGATATTATTAATTATGAAATTATTTTTATTTGTGTAATATTCAAAATTGAGGACTTAAAGAAAATGACAAATACCATATGCTAAGTATGGCTAACATATCTTTAACGTATTAGTTTTATTCATAAACAAGATTTCTATTAAATAATAAAATTTAAAATTTCAAGAATTCAATTTAATGTTAAAACTTAAGAAACTAAACATAAATTTAAGAATTATATTGAACTAAACTAAATATTAAAAATATATCATCATTTATATAATTTGAAGTTGGTACAAGTTCAAAAAATTACAACTATAATAAAATTATCCATTTTGACTTGATTTTGTTCACTTCTTGTTGTGATTTGATATGCTACAACCTGCATTATGAATATGGCAAATCATTAGAAAAATAAATATATCAAGATCTTGTTTGGGTAGTTATTAAAATAAAATAAAAAAAACCTCTCTGCCTAGGCCCCGCCTAGCCCGTCTAAGCCTTGCCTAGTCCGCCTAGGCCACGCCTAATTTCTTGGAGGGATTTTTTTGCCTTTTTAGAACACTGAATCTACAGCTGCCATAGGACGTTGAGTCGTTGACAATAACCATTATCTGTTGTTGATGGACAAAACCTCCATAACTGCTTGGTCTTTCATTGAGTAAGCATTTGTGGTCCTTTTGATCTTCTTGTTTTATAAAGACTTATTTTTTTATTTTTTATTTTTGATAAAAGAAGAAATTTTATTAATAGAAAAGAAAGGATACAACAAATGGGGGAACAAGAAGTCCACCCTCAGCAAACAAAAACAAAAGAGTACTTAAAAAAGTGCAGCCCGCTAATCTCTACATAAATTTGTCACAGAGATACCTCTAAAAGCCCCCATAGCAGAAGCCAAAGAGATGCAAGAAAAATAATCCTATCATTCAATAGCTTAAAAATAAGGAACTTTCTCTAAACAAACTAGCATTATGCTCATTCCAAATTCCCCACAACATAGAAAAGAAGTTGCACTTTCATAAAATTTTGGCATCTATCTTGTTTCCAAATCCTCGAAAACGAATTAGTAACATATCTTCCACCGAAGTAGGACACACCCACTCCTCTCCTAGCACTCCAAAGAGAGAGTTTCACAAGCTCCAAACATAGGACAATGCAGAAATAAATGAGCATGATGTCTGCACATAAAACAAATGTCCGGAGAAGAACCTTATTTTGATTATTATTTAATAAGAAGTTCAATTTCTTAAAACTCACCAATTACTTTTATTTTATTCCTTCATCATTTTAAATTTTAATTTTTGAATAACAATGGTTCAGCCATTTAATGCCCCGGTTGTCTAGCTTGGGGATATTAGCTTTTTCTCTACTATAATTAGCTGCCGACCACTTACTTCAATATAAATTTTGATCGTATGAAATGTGGTACTATTTCCTATTTCATCGACCTTTATATTTGATTTGTCGAAGTTGTCAACCATTTGCTGCTGTTCTTTACTTTTCATCTTCATGTAAGTATGATCATTTTTTTTTGGATAAAAGAAGATTTTTATCAGTACTAGAAGAAAGTACATAACTCAAAAGAGGACTTATCCCTGATCATTATGCTGGGTGATTCTATTTCGCGCCTTTTCTTGAATTATATGAAAAGTATACCAACTAAAAAGTAACCCATTTAGGGAAAAAGGACAGGAAGATAGATTGGTAAGCCCATGGAACTGTGTTTTAGACTGCTTGTTTTGAATCGTTAATGCCTCTTGTTAAGTAATCAACTATCTAATTATTTAAACTTTTAGATGAGGTCGTTACTTAACATGGTATTAGAACTAAGGTCTTTCTATATTCTCGGGGGCACGTAGGTGGAGTTTGACCTAGAAACTCACTATATACTCCTCGACTGATGACAAAATGACCTTCTATCCTCTTCTAGGAATTCCTACTCCTAACAATTTTAGGCCTATCCACTTAGTACTTATTGGTTTTAAGTTGGATGTTTTGACATGGTATCAGAGCTCTGGTGTGCGAGATCTTAGGTTCAAATATTCACAACCACACACGGCTTTATATTGATTTAATAGTGTAAATTAACTTTAGTTTGTCCTTTCAAGTTGCATTTGAGGAGTGCTAACATGATATACTAATGCTATCTCTAAAATGAACAAGTCAACATGTTCGACCGCAACTTAGTTTTTTTTCCCCTTTCAACCTCGTGTTTAACTTGGACTTTTTCTTGAACCTCAGTTTCTTCATGACAAGCTATCTCTTGAGCATCAACATGTAAGTGGATCTCCTCTTGTGAACTTGGCACTTTAGCTAGACAAACTTAGGACGAACACTTATTTGCTCTTGAACAAATAGGGACGAACATAGTATGTGGTCAGTGTCGATGTCACTGCAACCAAGGTATGCGACCTCCAAAACCACCACTACACCCTGTCGCTCTCCTTTTAGCGTTCCGCAATATCCATCTTCTAGTCAGCCTATTTTTTAAGGAAGTCACTCCCATCCAACGAATAAGACAACTATCTATCTCGCACCCTCTTCCCGCCTTGCCTGGCTTCTTAGGGATTGATTCCCGAGAAGGCAAATGCTACCTTGACAGAAGACTTTACTAAACTTCATGTGCCTTTGAATTTGCAAAGATTCTTTCAAAATTTCTAAATCATCGCAAAACTATGAAGTAGGGTTGGGCCACAATGCATCCGCAATACATTCGGGATGCGGATGGGTTACGTTTGGGACTTGGCCCTAAAACCAATTCTAGAGAGAGAATTAAAAGAAAATGAAAAAAATGCAAAGAAGAAAAGAAGAAGAATGTTGTGATCTGCCTCTTTCACCTCCGTGATTCACCAACACCAACACCAACACCAACACCATGATCGCCACCACTAACGTCTTCTCCTTCTCTATGCCTCGATTTCTCTTTGTGTGTTGTGTGTGTGTGTGTATGTGCTAAGTGTGTGTCATGGTTCAAAGAAGCGACCGCGTTGTCGAAATATCGGCGTATCAATTTGGTTTCTTTAGTCATCGCTCCGATAATGAGATATGGATCGTAATTTCAAGCATAAGAGATAAATAAAGGCAAAATACCAGCATAAGGGATAAATAAAGGCCAAATAAGGGTGTAATAGAAGGAGCAATAATAATAGTAATTATAAAAAATCTGGGACACTTCTGTGAGATAGAGGATATAATAATAATAAAAAATAAAATATGTATAATTGCATATTAACTTATCAAAAAATAATAATAAATATTAATAAATAAATATGTATATGTACATACTAACTTATTAAAAAAAAATAAATAACTATTACTGAGGAACAAAAAGAGAATGATAATGTAGAGCAGTAGTATGAGAAAGATTGATTTATAACTATTTAACTTCTTTTATTGTGTTTTAAAACTTACTGTTCAATTTTTATGCAATATAGTATTAGACAAGTCTGCAAGATGTTTGTATTATCACTTAGACAATGCTATGTATACTAGATGGTGTTGTGTGCTTATTTTAGTGTTTTAAAAATCCTCGCCTAGGTCCGATTGATCCCTGCCTAGGTGCTAGGCAGTCCTCTACCACCTCGATTTGGTTACGCCCACCTAGACAGAATCAGACCTTTACTTTGAAGCTTTACAATACTTAAAATGAATTTGTTAAGCCTTAAAAGATTGTTTTTTGGTAATGTTTCATGTAAAATTTTAACAAACTACATCTGCTATATGTTTTGTATTGTATAACAAGTATGTACAATAGAAAAATAAATAAACGAGATCACTAGGTGCCTAGGCGCCCCCTCCATCGCCTAGGTCCGCCTAATAATTTTTAGAACACTGGTTTATTTAATTGACCATCTTGTTGATCTTATTATTTAGAATTTTGAATCTCCTAGCTCGCGTAACGGTGTGTATTGCGCGATACCAAAACCAAAACCGATATCGTGTCAAAAGAAACCCTTTCAAAACCTAGACAACTACCGCGACTTTGAACCATGTGTGAATTGTACATGTGGATTGAGATAAAAAGACACTTGTACCCTGCACTCGTATCCTTTCTTCTTAGTAGCAAACTCTTCAATAATTGAAACTATTTGGAAAATAAGACCTTTTTAATTTGCTCGCGCATGACAAAAAGTAGATGCTCAAGTTGGTTTATTTCTGAATTGTCAAAACTAAAAAGCATCGTATTTTTTTCTCTCCATTTCATTCCTTCATTTTTTCTCCTTTTTTTTTTCTACTGTTTTTTTCTAGACTATTTTTTTAATAATTTTTATCCCTAAGCAGGGACCAAACTGAAAAAAATTAATAGAAACAAAGTTAAATCTAAGAATAATGAAACAAAGATTAGTGGACTATGACGACACTTTTGTCTGGGATATTGATGTCGATTCTCTAGCGAACTTCGACAAATGATGAATGCTAAGAAAATTTTAGGAAAATTTTGATTTATATCAAAAGATACTAGGTTTGGCTCTAGTACCAATTGTTGCAGGATAAGGTGGAAAGAAGGATAAAGAGAATTGGTAGAGAAGCACACTCAAAAAAGCACAAAGCTTTAATATCAAATATCAATCAATAATATTTCAACTCTATTAAACTTGTGGAATTACAATACTCGTACATAAAATTTAAGACTTCCAGACAAGTAAACTTGAAGGCCAAGTGGATCTCTAATAACTTAGGTAACCTCATTTAAGTTAGAAATAAGTCCCAAGTACCTCCTACCATAAATCAAATATTGTAATAAGGAAACAAACTCCTAATAATAATCTACTACTACAATTAAAAGATATTCGCATGATCTTCTCTAAACAGTAATATAATATAATATAATGATTAATAATCTTCTAATTTCCGTATATTTCTCCGCATCAGGTGAGAGATCACTAGAAGAAATCAATTGAAAGAAAGGAGAGATGAGAAATATAGGTGAACTTCAAGAGGATGATACAGGGCAAAACTCTTCTTAGAGCAGTGGAAATACCTACCCTCTTGTATGGTATGAGAGGGGTATTTGTAGGTGAAGGAACCCTAAGTCACATATTAGGCACATGCTATTTTTAGTCATGTGCCCCTTTCAAGTCTGTATGACTTGGGTTACCTACTCAATGTCATCATCCAAGTAAAAGCTGGGTCATCCCATATTTATAGCTGCTATTTCTAGCCGCCTAGGCAAACCCATCAATTAAGTTCCCAATCAGATGCCTCCTTAAGCCTTTTGCCATGGGACCAAAGGAGGTGACCTCTCAATCCAGAGCCTCTGTTTTTGTCCATTGGGCTCGGATCCTCATCATCATTATTGAGGTCAAATGAAACAAGAGGTAAGAAAGCATATATAGGACCCCTCTAAGGGGTAGTGGGCTGGCCGTCCCCTAATGAGGGGGAAACCCTAACTTTGCCATTTTTTCTTCTTTCCCTCTTGTCCGGTTCGAGTCTATTCTGTTCAGATCACTAGGGTCCAAGCACTGCACACACGCCTCTCTTTTGTCATACGGGCTTGTCTTTCATACATAAGGGCTCACAATAGCTAAGTTCATTCATTGTTTATTTGACTGCTTTGGTTTTGCAGCCTCTCTTGAGTCAACTTCCATCAATCTAACTAATTTACAGATTAAGGATCCTTATTCCTGGACTTGTCGGATAAGAAATTTACTATTTCTTGAGCTAACCTATTATTTATTATCATTCAAAAGTGCAAAACCCCTGTACACTAAAAATTCTTGTCAATGTCTCAATGATTGGCTGGTTGCTTGTCTAGCTTGATACTGTTGGCCTTTTAAATTGGAAATGGGGGCTAGCTTCTTCCTACTGAAAGTCATTCTGTGAAAAGCGGGCCTTTTGAGGTCTGTGAATTGGATGCTCTAACATGGTATCACATTTAGGTCTTGTGAGGTCTGGGGTCAAATCCCTTGGCAATTTGCATTATCCTCACCAGTATTTGCATATATTCAATCGGATGGAGAGCACCTTTGACATAATCTTTTAAACACTCTGCACTAAGCTGATCGACCTAGAACTTGACTGCTTTTTGCACCTCCAATCTTTGAGATCAAAGCAATAACTGAAGCACTAAGGCTCCTCTTAATCGTCACGGACTACACACCAATGGTGCTTGAAGAAGCCTTGGAGAATTGAGAAACCATCTGGTCCTGGTGCTTGTAGTCCTTGAACAAGAACAAATCGTTGCTGCAACCACCTTTCTGAAAGGCCTCTCCGACCACGTCCTATCCTCCTCGCTTATCATATGGAAATCAATTTCATCGCGTCTCCACTCCACTTCATCATAAAGTCTCTGGTAGAACCTAATAATACCCCCGAATAACATTCTCGACCTCACTCAACTGCTCCTCATCAGCAATGGTATCATCTGATTAATCCAGTAATGTGAGTTAACTCTCGAATTTAACATTACCATCCCCTTCCTCTCCCACAATGCTCTAGAATTTTTCCTCAGCCATAATTAGGTTAAGCATTCACCTGTTTGACTTGTTTCTTTTAGATTGAGGATCCTATAGCTGTCCTTGTGTGGATTTTCTGATATGATTTTCTTGACCTAAACTGTTACTTAATATGTTAGAAAAGTACGTAGCAATGGTTGGGGATGATGCATACGTTGGTTGCTTGTCTTGCTTGGATTGTTAGCTAAGTAGAAATTGGTCTTGGCTACTTTCTACTGAAAGTCATGTCAAAATTTGGTAAAATTCCTCATTCTGCTGAACTATATGACCCAATATCGAATTTTCAATTGTTTGTTATTGCTGTTGTTATTTCTTCCATCTTTATTCGCCTTGCTCATCTTTTACTGCGGATTGTATGTGATGTGTAGGGTACAAGATGTTGCTGAGTTACTTGGCATGATGATTGAAGATCACAAACGCTTGCAACCTAATGTGAAAACATATGCGTAAGAACAGTACCTTTCTTTAGTAAATACAAATCTCTTTTGTCTATAAATTTCTTGTAGTATTGTAATCCATACATCTAATCACATCACATCAATTTCTCATTTTAGATTTTCTTGGCCTACCTCTATCTGGCAATGATGCTATATCAAACGTTCCTGCTGGTTTAAGCATGGAATATGCGTCGTAGACTTTTGGGAGATTCTTAAACATTAATACTCCATTTCAGCTTATATGAACTTCCTCTACAGGGTTCCATACCAAGTCTTCCCCAAAGCTGCTGGTGGATGGGTGGGTTTTGTTCAAGAACACTACAAAATATGTTGGTTATAGGGTTTGTTTCTAGTGTAATAAAGATGTAGTTATTTGAGACCATAATAGCAAGTCATAAGAAAATACTTTTGGCCACTTTTGAATTTTCTGGGTTGCTAGGGTTTCTGTTTGTTTCAAAGAGGGTTAAGTGATGTTTTGGTTAATGTACAATTTTCATTCTGGTTACTAAATCTTTTTTTGTTACAAAGAGATTACTATATTCAAAAAAATGTTACAAAATAGTTATTACTTAACATTCTGTCCAAAAAATTGACGGAAGTACCGAATAAACTAACGTTTAACAGTTATCATGTGGGGTACTTAAATATGTGGTAGGTGGGTTCCTGTTATGTGGAGGGTTAATTGATGTTTTGGTTACTGTACTAGGGGTCGATTTTCATTTTGATTACTGAATCTTTTTTTGTTACAAAGACGTTACTATACTCAAAAAAATATTACAAGCTAGTCATTACCTAACATTACTTAATTGACGCGTGAGTTAGTTATTGGTGATGTGGCACATGATATTGCTGCAAAAATCAGAAAAGGGGAAAAATTAGAAAAGAGAAAAAATTAGGACACGATTTTGCTGCGATTCTTGCTGCGATTCATCTTGGCCACGAATATCTAGTTCGTTTCTTCTTCTTCACCAGTGACAATACACATGATATTACACATGGCAAAATGTGCCACATCACCAATTACGAACTTACACATAAGCTTTTTTTGGTTCACGTGATATGCCAGGTTCAACATTTCCGTTAATTTTTTGGACGAAATGTTAATTAATGATTAGTTTGTAATGTTTTTTGAGTATAGTAATGCGTCTTTTAACAAAAAAAGATTTAGTAACCAAAATAAAAATCTATCCCTAGTACAGTAACCAAAACATCAATTAACCCTCACGTAAAAGGGTCCCACTTGCCACATATTCAAGTACTCCATATGATAGTTGTTAAATGTTAATCTATTCAGTACTTCTGCCAATTTTTTGGAAGGAATGTGAAGTAGTGACTAGTTTGTAATATTTTTTTGAGTATAGTAATGTCTTTGTAACAAAAAACGATTCAGTAACCAAAATGAAAATTGACCCCATGTACCATGACCAAAACATCAATTAACCCGTTTGAAAGAAGAATAGAAGAAGAATTAGGTTTCATACCAAGGTTACATAGTCAGGCATGACATGACACCTATGGTTAGAATTTCCATAAAAGGTTCTCTGTGTGAACTCAGTTGAAATGCTTTACATGCTATTGCTATAAATTGAATGGATCTTTGGGCCACTATAACTGTACTAGGACTTTATTTCCCTATTTTGAAACTAAGAGACTGATTATTAAGTCTTAGATAATCCCCTAAAGACTATAAAGAAGCCATGGGCCACCACACCAATATGACCCATGTGTACCAAGTACGAGATTAAGGACTGTACAAACATATGGTAAATATAAGTAGTAGCAGGCAAGTTTGAACAACCAGATTAAGACTTTCTATGCTCAAATTGATTATATAAGGTCTTCAATGAACCACATGGAGTATGTAATGCGATGCTACAAGAAGTGACTGACATCTATGAACTAGCCACTTGTTTGTTGTTTGCCATCATTCATCACTTGATCGGCTATTAGCTTGAATGATAAGTTTTTATCACGAAACATGTTTTAATAGTTATAACCTTTGTTTATAGAAGTTGAGAGTACATACACTCCCAGTTTCCATCTTCTGCAAATTAGTAGAATTATGTTCTGCGACTGCTGCCTTATGTTTATTTTTGATTTTTTTCCAAGTCTGATTGTTTGAGTTCAGCTTTTATCATTGATGACATTGTATCTTGATGTTAGGTTGTTGGTGGAGTGCTTTACTAAGTACTGTGTTGTGCGAGAAGCTATTCGACATTTTCGTGGCCTTAAAACTTTTGAAGGTGGAATGAAAGTTTTACATCAGGAGGGAAAATATGGGGATCCGCTATCTTTGTATCTCCGTGCATTATGTAGAGAGGGTATGCTTTAAACATATATGTTTGTAATAGGTATTATCAATTTCTTATTTTAACAAATTTGACCAAATGAAAATGCCAACTATGGATGATAGAGGGACTAACCCTATATGTTTGGTCTAAAGAGTCATTGCATGGTTCAATCTAAGATTTGAACTGACAGTTTTTGCTGAACAAGAAGGGCAACAAGAAGGAGCATTGCTGTTTGATCATTAACTCATGATCTATGTCACCAAAAGCTGACGTAGTTTCTCAAAGTCCAGTTTCCATATTTAGTCTGGATTGACAAAGATACAAAATAGCCACTTGTTTGATGTACTTGGGATTTCATTTATAAGTTCTCAAAAACCTATATTACGACTTAGATAATTTAGATTGGTTCGATCATTTGCTGCTGTAACTTGTTCAAAATATACAATATAATCGATAATGTTAAAAAAAATAATCATTTTCTTTCGTGTCCTATTCTTTTGTAGTCCTTTAGTTTGGTTGCACTTCACAGACTTATTGGGTAAATGTTACATTAATCAAAAAATGCCCGACTTGCAATGCATTCTTTTATCTGTATTAGTTGATCTTTCATAATCATGCATTGAGCTGCTATTCATGTTTGAAAATCAGGAAGGATTGAGGAATTGCTAGAAGCTTTAGAAGCGATGGCCAAAGATAACCAGAAAATCCCACCCAGAGCCATGATCTTGAGCAAGAAATATCGGACATTAGTTAGCTCTTGGATTGAACCTTTGCAAGAAGAAGCTGAACTTGGATATGAGATTGATTATATAGCCAGGTGTGCATGCTTATTGTTATTCACTCTTTATCAATCAACAAACTATATATGTTGCATTCTCTTTACTACTTAGTTTTGTGTCGTACTTGTCATAGGAATTTTGCAATTTTTTAGATGAGTTATGGCAACGTAGTATAAGTTTCTCTGAATGAGTATCTTTGTACCAAAGAGGCAAACAAATTAAGAGAGTGGCATATTGATGCCCGCTAGGTTACACTTAAATAAGAAACCTTCAGAACGGAAATAATTGCGACTGTAAAGCCTATGCTGTTTCATTAGCCAATAATATTTTAGATCAGCACCCATAAGAAGCCTCAGTAGAGGCTGTGAATAGCAATGCTGTTTTAATATTCAATCTAACACTTATATAAGCACCCATGGCATAGCCTCAG
The DNA here is from genome assembly GCA_034770075.1 of Aralia elata. NCBI lineage: Eukaryota > Viridiplantae > Streptophyta > Magnoliopsida > Apiales > Araliaceae > Aralia > Aralia elata. The sequence continues at coordinate 44,151,044 of CM068387.1, read as the reverse complement.
AAGCAGATGCTTGCTTTTGGCACTGCATCTTTTTGTTTGTTTGCATGTATCTTCTCATTTTCTATTGTGTATTTTTAAGAAATGTTGTAATGGCTGTCATGTCTTTAATTTTGGTGAGAAGCTATTACTAACTTTGTATAGCATACAGGTACATTGAAGAAGGCGGATTGACTGGTGAGCGCAAGCGATGGGTTCCTCGAAGAGGAAAAACTCCTTTAGATCCTGATGCCCTTGGTTTTATTTATTCAAACCCTATGGAAACCTCCTTTAAACAACGATGTCTTGAAGATTGGAAGATACATCATCGAAAGCTTTTGAAAACCTTGCGCAACGAAGGACCTTCAGCATTGGGTGATGTATCGGAAGCTGATTATATCCGTGTTGAGGAGAGCCTAAGAAAAATTATTAAAGGCCCAGACCAAAATGCTTTAAAGCCTAAGGCTGCTAGTAAGATGATAGTGTCTGAGCTAAAGGAAGAACTAGAAGCACAAGATTTGCCAACTGACGGAACTAGAAATGTACTTTACCAGCGGGTGCAAAAAGCTAGGAGAATAAATCGCTCTAGAGGTCGGCCCCTTTGGGTTCCTCCTGTAGAAGAGGAAGAAGAAGAGGTTCAGCTACATTTATGATTTTATTTTCTTTTTGATTCTCTGTAAATGTTAAATTTTACATCTATATATATATATATATATATATATATATATATATATGCATGCAATTTAATTTTAACTGGAATATGATTCTATGGACAGATGGATGAAGAGCTTGATGAATTAATTTCACGAATTAAGCTGGAAGAAGGAAATACAGAATTCTGGAGACGTCGATTTCTTGGAGAAGGTTTAAACGGTGATCATGGAAAATCAATGGATGTAATAGAGTTGGAACCTCTTGAAGTATTGGATGATGTGGACGGGGTTGAAGATGTCATAAAAGAAGTTGAAGATGATGAGGCAGATGAAGAGGAGGAAGCAGAGCAAACTGAAAGCCAAGCAGGTGACAGGGTTAAGGACAAGGAAGTTGAAGCTGCAAAACCGCTTCAGATGATTGGTGTACAATTGTTAAAAGATTCTGACCAAACAACTAGCACATCAAAAAAATCAAGGAGAAAATCTCGAACATCAGTGGAGGTTTGCAAGTTGATAATTCCTGTTGTCTTTCTCTTTCTGGTTTTTGTACTCAGCTAAACTACAAGTTGGTATTCACTGATGCCTTGATTGTGTAGGGGATGTTTCTGCTTATAATATTTGAGAATCATAAGTATGTTGCTTTGTAAAATGTATATTAATAAGCACCAAGGGAGTGCCACCCAAGTGCATAGATAACTAATGAAAAGAAAAAACTAGCACCACCAACAAACTAAACCTACATTATGACCAATGGTTAGATTCTGATAAAAATCAACAAAAGTGACAACAGATCCTGAAAAACCTCTTTCTGCCAGAAAAATTAAAGGGACAAACATAAATATTTAATTTGACCAATAGTTCGCTCCTCAAACTATATACAATTGCGTTCATGCCACAACACCCAACATAAGCAATGAAGAATCATGTCCACAGAGCTCGTCTCCTCTTATAAACTCGCACCCCCTTCTAAGCCCTGAACAACTCCACTACAGAGTACAGAACCAGACATCACCCAATTTCATAACGAGAAAACCGTTGACCAAATAAGACTAACAAAATCTCAGTGAAGGAGCAAATGATCAGCTGACTCCCAAGCCTTCCAACACACAGCATCCATTCACCAAAAGCCGACCTCTCTGCCATATTGTGTTGTTTGGATAACCATATCTATCAGTGGCTTGAATGGCTATCCTAACAAACACATCTATTGGTGGTAAAGGCTCACAAGGAAAATCCTTGAGGTTTCTAGAGTCCTTGGGGTTAGGCTTTGAGTGAAACCCGTTAATCCCCTCGTAGTGGCATGAAAAGGCCTGAATTTGACTTGACTGTAGTGAGCGAGGGTAAAGCCACATTAGAACCCAAAAAAATAAAAATAAAAAAATAACATAACTGTTTGGCTGTGAATTCTGGCGACAGTTAGTCTGGGAACTATGCTATTCTTAGTGTAGTCAACAAGTATGGATAGATATATACTAATAGTGTGCAAAGTTCACTACATTTATTATGGTAGCTGTTATCCTTTTAAAAAATTCATAAGCCTATGTCTGTTCAGAGGGAATATTTTGCAGGGATTATAGTCCTATATATTATAATCCAAGGATAATTAATCCTTGCTATAGTTGTATAATTAATCCTTGCTATAGTTTTATCTGTATTAAAATAGTCACATGTTTATCTAGAGAGGATTACACATGGGATAACTTAAAATAAGGATAGCTTCATTCTTTAATATTGTCTGTATGGAAGATCAATCAACATAAATATATATTTATACACATACATGTAGAGAGAGAAACTTACATAAACGTATAGAGAGAATTTATATATCTGGAATTCTGAATAGTGAAAGTCACATTCCCCTTCTCTCACTAACAGTCACAGACCACCGTCCTGAACCAAAAAGTCCATACAGGTGTTTGACGTTTGACCTCCCTCCCTTCCCTCTTTCTCTCTCTAGACTTTTCTTTCTCGCTGATGCCTATAAACTGATATATAATGAGTGATCATATAATAACATGGAGGAGGTGGAATTACTAGTACTTCTTTTGGGGTGTTACATTATCCTGGGGCTAAATATTCCCGAGTTCAAATGTGATTTATTATCTAAAAGAGTAAATAGTCCAATCCCCTCATTAATACTTGCAAACGAAAATAGACTAAGTAGATTATATAGAACTAAGCTTGTAATATATATTACTGTGTTAATGTATATACCAACAGCAGATTTCTTTTAGATTAAAAGGAAAAAGAAAATTATTCGACTGCTGGGATTCTCTCTCTTTCAGCCTATTTAAGCTCATTTTTCTTTAATCAGCACTTGTAGTGAAAATCATTATTGTATAACCATTACTAATTGTGTTTCATTTTAAAAAAAAATAAAATTAGATTTCACAGTGTTAGATGATGTGGAGTAAGGGTGTGCATGGTGCTGTTGCTAAGTGTAACCGTAACCAAACCGTATAATGCGGTTATATGGTTAATATTATAGAAGTAACTGTAACCGCGGTTAACCAAACCATTCAGTTACTAATGGTTTCGGTTAATAGTTTGCGTTTGCGGTTTTTTTTTTCCACCCGGTTAATATGCTATTCAAAGACTAAAAAAAATAAATAAGCAAACTAATAATAAAAAGAGTTTAAAAGCTCAAATCACAACTATTACCCACTATTAATATTGCTACTAATGCATCTATGAAATTATTAGAACTTAGAAACAAAATTATGCTATAAGAAAAAAGTTATGAATACTTTCCACAAGTTTGTTATACATGTATGATATGAACAAGAAAAATTATATAACAACTAAAAATCTTGCAACATGTAGATAATTAATTCATTCATGAATGTACTTTATATTATTATGTTAGTAATCATATACTAGAGGTTTATCATACATACACACACACACACATATATATATTGGTGCGGTTCGGTTTTTTTTTGTTTCGGTTTATTAAACTCTCCATTGGTAACGGTTTTTTGTGGTTTGGTTTTACGGTTTTTCCGCGGTTTTTTCGGTTTGTAGTTTTTTTTACTCACCCCTAATGTGGAGATACAAACGGGTACAGCTATAGAAATCTTATTTAACTTTTCTAGGCTATCTATCTACATTACGGAAAACGTGCTCAGATTGTGCTTTATATTTCCCCATGTAAATTTCTACTTTCATGGAACTATAAAGACTTTGCAGACATTGTATACCATGTTCTCTAATTGTTGATTGGCGATTAAGATGCTCATTATTAGCAATGCAGTAATTCCCCTTCTTATAGTTTTTCTACTTCTACTTTGGTATCTGTTTTTCAGAATTCGATAAAATGTTTATAGTTTTTCAAAGAATAATAATATTTTTACTGCTAGAAGTGTTAACCCTAATTACATGCGATGGGTAAAACTTTTTTGTTCTTCGTAGAGCGTCGTGTAACATAAGCATTTAACTAATGTAAGACCGGAAAATGTAAAGCACAATTAGACAACAAATTGAACAAGATTAACTAGCAAATGATACTTTCATTAATTGTTGCTTATTTGATAACTTTAAAAATATTGGGGATAATACAATAATTTCCTATACTATTGCACTTCCCATTGCGGTCGGGTTGGTTAAGGCGAGAATTCCACGAAGGCTGCGGGATTGAGGAAGACTTGGACGAGGGGAGAGATCGTAGGCAAACTCTTTTAAGGCAATATAGGCATAACGCTTGTGTTAGGCCCGTGGTGTGTGTTTGTGGGTTCGGTTGTGATTGGGGACTTAGCTCTATAGGGGCTAAGTCCTTGGAAAAGACCATTGTGCTTGTGGAGACTGGAGACAAGTATGGAACCTAGCCAACCTAACTAACAAGGTGTCTCTTAGTACTAGCAACTTAGTACTTGTGATTCTCAAGAGAGAAAGTGAGTTCTAGAGAGAGAAGCTCTCAAGTTCTCCAAGTTTCTCGAGTTTTCAACATCCTCCCAAATGAGGAGGGGGTATTTATAGGCTCCATGGGAGGTGCCCCCATGTGTCGTGCACATGACCTATGTCACTTATAAACTGTGACTACAATATCAGTTCTAAGTGCAAATACTATCTTTTCGGAGTCCGTTTCGCCTTACATCTCACTTCCAGATGACCTCTCTAATCCTCTGCCGAAGGCTAGAGAGGTAATCTATCTATCCGAAGTAACTATCTTTGATAGTATTTCTTCATATCGACTTGGTTGAGAACAATTGGAGAGGACCAATCTTCTAGGTGTGACATCATCGATTTGGGTCAAATCGAGTGACATCATCCTTGACACCATCATTCTACTTCAAATGATTGAACCTTACCAGAAACATCACTCTTAAAACCTTGACATTCACCTTGTACTCATGTTACTAATCGATTGCTTGGAAGTGTTGCCCAATTTGCTTGGAATTTGGCTAAGTCTAGAGGAAGACGACCTTGGCGGTGGAGTGCCCTCGGAGGCCAACCCTAAGAGAGTTGCACTCCCCCTCTATCCTTTCCAAACTTGTTCTTTACCTCCTTTAATCCTTCGGAAGTTTCGGTGCCAAAATACCTTTGAAATGGCTAAGTGTTGGAGAAGGGTCACGGGAAGATGCCTCCCCCCATGGGGTGATCCCCCCCTCCCCATGGGACGACTTTAGGGGGGGATAAGGTTCTCCTTTTTCCCTTTATTTATCACTTACATGCTTTCATTAGTGCTCTTGAATGTTTCCAAATCTTTGGTGCCGGAAATCCCTTGAAATGAAGTGTTGGAGAAAGGATCATTGAGGGGTGCCTTCCTTCCATGGAGTGATCCCCATGGGCCAACTTTTGAGTTGTGAGGCACTCCTTTTTCCTTTCTTTAATCCTTATTTGGTTGATTCCTTCTTGGGAGCCTTGCCTTGTCCTTTCCTTGAAACCTTCTTAATTGGAGCACTTTGAGATTTTGGCTAAATGTTGAGAGTGAGACATGATGAGAGAGCACTTGGGTAGCCCCACCATGAGGGGGAACTAGGGCTGTAAACAGATATTTTCGGATGCGGATACAGGTATATCCGTATCCGTATCTAAAAATAAATTTAATATCCGTATTCGTATCTGTATCTGACGGATATGAATATGAAATATTCGTATTCGTATCCGACGAATAATATTTGAATACGGATATTATCCGTATCCATTTTGTACAATATAATGTGAATAATATATCAAATATCCGCCTATCCGTATCTGCATCCACATCCGTTCAAAATAAATTTTAAAAGTTTTAATTTTTTTTAATTCTTGCACAATGTTAAATTAATAACAAAATAAATAAATTCACTTAATCAACTAATAATTAGAAATGATATATAATCAACTAAATAAAATAACAAAAATAGATATAATATCCATATATAACCTTTTTTATATCGTATATCATAAAATAGCTATAAAAGATGTATAATCAATTGGTGTTAACATTTTCATATATTGTATACCAATATTAAATGAGAGATTTATACATGTATATGTATGTATACGTATACATGTACATATAGTTAGCAATTATATATATGTGTATATATATATATATATATTGATATTACGGATACGGATATTAACGGATACAAATATGCATATATCCTTATCCGTATTTGCTTTGGATGGATACGAAGACGGATAATATTTGCTTTGACATGGATTTGGATAATATCTGCTTTGATTCAAATATGGATACGAATTTTCGGAGTGAATATCAGATATTTTTGACTCCATTTACAGCCTTAGGGGGAACCCCCCTTGAGGCCGACCTACACCTTTGGGGCAGACCCTAGGGTGTCCTCCCATCTCATGGTGGTTTCTTCTTTAGTTTCTTCCCATTTTGATCCTTCCTTGCATAGTTTTCTTGAATTTGACTAAGTGTTGGAAGTGAGACATGATGAGAGGATGCTTGGACAGCCCCACCATGAGGGGGAGCTTCTTTGGGGCCAGCCTACGCCCTTGGGGCAGACCCTAGGGTGGCCTTCCTCCTCTTGGTAGTTTCTTTCTTAGTTTTTTCTTCTCATTTTGATCCCTCCTTGCATAGCTTTCTTGAATTTGATTTAGTGTTGGAAGTGTGAGGTGTGCACTATGTGTTGGCATAAGGTACCTCCTTATAGTGGCTCACCTAGTGAGGTTCTCCATACTTAGCCATTTTCTTGTCGGTTTTCCATATTTAACCAATTTTGGCCCGTTTAGATGGAAATAGCCAATGCTTTGCTTTGGCTCTTTCTTAGGCAACCATGACAGATGTTGAGGGATGTCAATGAGCATGTTGAGTATCCTGGAGTTGACGTGGCAATACGGATGCCTTGGTGGCCTCCCGAGTGGGGCTCGTCGGGAGCCATTTTCTGACAGAGTCCATTTTTCTTGATACGGACAAATCCGGGGGTTAATTATCATTAATTATGATTCAGTTAAAGATAATTAACCCCCTAATTTACACCCGAAAGACAACTAAAGATATAGAAAGATATATAGTATGGAAGTATTGGTGAGGATGTTATCAGCGTTGGGAGTTATTTATATACAATGACATATTTCCGCACTAATTTGAAGAGGGCAATATGATAATAGCACCCATAAGAAGTGCAGACTGCAGACCACTATTCTTATCAAATAATAATAATAATAATAATAATAATAATAATAATAATAATAATAATAAAAGTAGTATAGACCACTGGTTCTTATCCGTTATACCAACTTCCTATATCCAGTCGAGTCAGTGCTCTAAACTATAAGTCTATAACTTAGTTATGTCTATAAGTATATAATTCAATTAAATTCTTTCAAATGTTGTTACAAGATAATGTATGAATAATTGTCGGTAATTTGATTGTTATCAGTCCTTTTTCTATTTTAATGACTATAGAACTTTTAGTTTATTGTGATAAATTCATTATCCTGTGACATTATTTAGTCCTTGGTATGCTCTTTAATCTAAACCTCCTTAAAAGAAAATCTGTTAGAAATGTTAACTCTGTGAAACGAACAAGTGAATTGGTCAGTAGAAGTGTTGACTCCTCTATTGTTTGAGGATTGAGGACTACTAGTATGAGAAAGTTCAATCCTAATATTTGTCTTATTTATCAGTCTTAACTGCTTCTCTCCTTCAGCTGAAGCATAGATGCTGAAAATGCTGCTTGTTTCAAGGATTTAGAAAAATAGCCTTAAAGTTTCGGTAAAATCTCTCCTAATTGACCACATGATCAACATAGTATGTCATTATCTTCATAATAATTTCTCGTACCAAATAACAATAACTTCAATTTGCTTGGTCCCCTCATGAAACACTGGGTTATTAGCAATGTAACTAGCTGGCTCATAATCATATAATATCTGTTTACGACCCTGTCATCTGAAACATAATTTATCTCAATAGTTGTGTTGCATCATGCTACTAAGTTCCTCAGTTTCATATAGAAATTGATGACCTTTCTAATTTTCTGAATGCAGGATGATATTGATGATGACTGGTTTCCAGAGGATATATATGAGGCCTTTAAAGAGATGAGGAAGAGGAAAGTGTTTGATGTATCAGATATGTACACAATTGCTGATGCTTGGGGTTGGACATGGGAAAGAGAACTGAAGAACAGACATCCTCAAAGATGGTCTCAGGAATGGGAAGTTGAGTTGGCCGTTAAAGTAATGCTGAAAGTACGTTTCTAATTTCTTTCCATGCTTGCCATGGTAGCACCTTATCTACTCTTTGATGGAATTCCATCATTATATGACTTTTTTTGTTGAATGGTTATTTGTAGTTGTCTGTCTTGTTTACAAAACAGCTATATTTTTTAATCATTACAAGCAACTTAAAAATCCCCTCAAAACCCTTTTGCTGTTGTCATCTGCATCAAATTTTGACGTCAAAACTTGTTCAGAAGTGGTATTTCCATTTATCCTACACCATCAGCCCAAGTCACTGACGAGAGAAAGGTAAGAAGCAAGTTTCAAAGGACAAACTTAGAGGAATGAATGAGGGAACAGTCCCCAGTGTCTGCTAACTGGCCTATTTAGTAAAAGTAATAAATGAAAATTATAATCTGATCAAATGGGAAATATGTTTTTTATATACTACTTGTTCATGAGCCTGTGCTTCTTATTATTAATATTTTGAAATATTTAAGGTAGTAATTGAAACATGTAGGGTCTGTTGTGTATTTGTTCTTTGAAATATTTAAGGTTTGTTATGTATTACCGTGTAACTCGCTAGTCAACTCAAAATGAACAAAAACTCGACCAGATTGAACAGGAGTACAAAAGACATTGGTCGACTCTTTGTATAAATATTAGATGTATTACGTTCCTGGTGAAGCTACAATATTATAGTCAAGATTGATATGTATTAAAGCACATCATGTAATTGGCCAGTTTAATATGGCTGCAACCTTTACTCACCAACATATCTTACTTCAGTCAAAATAAGTAAACTTTTCTTTAACAAAATTGACGGTAACTGGAACATTTCTGCATTTGCAGATACATATATGGATCTGGGGACATTCATCGGCTTTCATATTTGTTGACGTTAATAAAATGGATATTCTTTTATTTATGAGTCTATTTTTTTTTTAATCATTTCCACATAACATTGTCTAATATTGCTATCGTTCCAAATTATGATGGTTTTCATATATATACACTAGAAAGTGCTGAGCTAAGCATCTTATTTATTATTTTAATTTGCTTTATTTTATGAATTGGACGTCTTCTATTAGTCGTGAGTGTTTTCTGTTGTATGCTTGTAAACTGAATGAAATTCTGAACCATATATTCAGGTAATAGAGTTGGGTGGGTCACCGACTATTGGAGATTGTGCAATGATACTGCGTGCAGCTATACGAGCTCCTGTCCCTTCTGCCTTCTTGAAAATTTTGCAAACAACACATAGTATGGGTTTTGCTTTTGGAAGGTATGATCAAGATCCTTATTAGGAGATGATTTCATTCATAGCATTTCAGAGTGGTGTGTGTCTATCTTAATAACCCGTGCAAAGTACTAGGGAACTTAGAAATGACTTATCGGATAAGTTTTAAATATGACATATTTGAGCGACAATATTTATAATAATTTGTTTAATTTCAAATGATATCATTACAATATGTCATTGTAATCGGAATAAGAATATGAAAAAAGGGATACAATGCATTTGGTTTATGAATTTAAGAAATCATTGTAAGTTTATGAATTTGTGAAGCCATTGTAAATGAATCTATGATACACAAAAAGTGGAAAATAAAAAAACTTTTGGGCTGCTGAATCACCAAAATAAGTTCTTTTTTAGGCTACTGAGTTGATTCAGGTCCAACGACAACGAAAACGACTCGCTGCTTGTCTTGTTATATTTTGGTATTGATATATATAATATATATATATATATGTTAGATTGAAAAAGAGTTGATAGAAGACAAGATATTTCTCTAATCAAATATTTTTTCCACTATTCACAATGCTTCTTTGGCATTTTTAATATGCAATTCGATAGATGAATGTAGTTCATGGCATAATGCATGGAATTTTTTTACCTGGAGTTACTTGGTGGCTGATTGAAGCAAATTCCAGTATCTGAAAATTCGCGCAATTTAGTTCAATCTTTTGGTGATTTGGCTGCCTATGCTATCATTCTTGGTCCTTTTGTTTTTAATTTTATTTTGTTTTTTAATGAGATAAAAGTTTATTCAATGTTTGACTTTTTTCTGTAACCAACAACTGAATCGACCGTGGTCTTTTCTCTTGCCTCCTGCGTACATCAAAGTTTAATGATTTTATCCTTTTCTAACCAAAATGCTTTAAAGTGTAGTGACTTGCCTTCCGAATGAAATAATTATTATTCTTGGATTAAGTCATTGACTGTAGTGCAAATGTTTCATTTTAAATGTTGTTTGAAAGTTTGCTTCAAGTGTACATTGCAATTTGTTAGATTGAGACTAGTACCACATTGGCACTACTTATGTATTAGAGAGCCCCGGGGGGGGGGGGATAGAGAGACGGGAGAGATGGGTATTATGATATGTATTTGTTAGATTGAGACTAGTACCACATTGGCACCACTTATGTATTAGAGAGCGCCGGGGGGGGGGGGGATAGAGAGACGGGAGAGATGGGTATTATGATATGTATTAATGTATGTGTGTGTGTGTGTATATATATATTTTATAGTATTCGTTTGACATTAAAATAATAAGAGTGCCTGGATATGATTGTGGCATTCTGTTCAAAAAAGATCTTTCATCTCAATTTCATTGGTATTGGACAGATAAGACTTTGTGTCTGCGGTATTCAGTTAAATATATCATGTACAGATTTTTTGAATATTATCAATCACAAGATTTGGCATTTGGGCATTTGAGATGATTTGGAAGCATATAATAATGGATGGAACTGAAGTCAAACTTGAGAAAAAAGTCAGTTTTTCCGTGGGGGTGGGGGGTAGATGTAGGACTATGATAGAGAAGGAATAAAAGGGATTATAAGTTAGGCTAAAAGCCACAAACATAAGGCTTAAAACCAATAGTAATCAATCATTCAATATATCATAATGAGATTACATCAACTTATATAAAAATCCTAATATTTGGAGGATAAGTAAAATCTGAATTTAAAAAGGAAACAAAATCCCTAATGATTACCTACTACTAGTCTAGAATAATCTGCTGAGTAATATAAATAATTAACTAATAATATTTTAATTCTCTTACTCCCGTTCTAATCCTTCTCTCCTTCATAGTTTTGAAGTGTGGAAGAATGAAGAACCACGATCTGCAAAATGTCCTCCGATGAAGGTTGATAATTCTATGTTCCAATTTCACGAACAAAGTCCACCCCAACAATTGTGAAACCATACGAGACTTGAGAGTGCCTTGGGCTCGAATGCACCATCTCGAAAAGCAAAAGTCAATATGTCCACCTCAAGATGTTTTTGAACTTCAACTTTTTCGATGAGATGTTTCTGATAGAGTTATAAAATGGGCCCAAGTCTAGCATATAAAGACATCAAACTCTCTAACTCAAAACCAATTGGCAATGAGAAGAATTGGACAAACCCATTATATACTAGACATACTTTCTCAAGATATTTGATTTGGGACAAGATATATACTCTAACACTCCCCTTCACGTGTAACCCAATTTATTGAGTGTTGCACGTGAACTTAATGAATACGAGACCCACACAAGACAACTGCAGAAGAAAGCTAGTCACAATACAAGCCCGAAAGAAACATAGTAAACTACATGCAACTATTGTCCCAATGCTAAGTGGTTACTAGTCAAGAAATGGGTAACTTTGACCCTATAAGAAATGGACTGCAAGTGGGTAAGAATGAAAGTGAAGAAGAGTGTTTAGTTAGCCTAAGGATAGGCCCGCTCTGATACCATGTTAGAATTATAAAATGGTCCAAAGTCTAGCATGTAAAGATATCAAGCTCTCTAACTCAAAATCAATTGGCGATTAGAAGAGTTGACCCAACTTATTATATACTAGACATACTTTCTCAAAGTATTCGATGTGGGATAAGATATATACTCTAACAGTTCTGAATCTTCCACTAATTGAGAATCTTCTTCACTGACTTCGTCAAAAACGAATAAATGGATCATATGAAGATAAAAACATCAAGCACAAGCTTAAAATCAATAATAATCAATGAAGCCTCTTTCTAGTCGAGGATGGGTTCATCCCTTGCATTAAATATATCATAATAATGAGATTACATCAACTTATATAAGAAAACTAATACTTGGAGGCTAAGTAAATTTTTAATTTTAAATGGAAACAAAATGTCTAATAAATAATAAACTATTCAAAGAATAATCTACTAAATAAACTAATTTCATTTAATTCATCCATAAACTATAATATAACATAATTAACTAATAATATGTTAATTCTCTTATTTCTGTGCTCATTAGATGTCTAAAGCATAAAAAGTTTGAACTGCCATGTATCAACAGATAGAGATAATGCACTTCAAGTGTTACATTCTTCATTACCTGGCCTCTTGATTCTCTTCAACTAGATTTTTGGAAATATATATGTGGGCTTCCAAGCCAACTGTATTAGCTATAGGATTGTGGACCGCTCTTTTGTGCTCTTATGTGAGCATGTGGGAACAGTAACATTTGGGGCTTTGATTGTTTTCAAATACTCAGACTTGTTGATTGGAACTTTCTGTGTCTAGTTACATGGAGACAGAGATTTGGTAGTGAATGAGATGCTGGATTTGGAACATTCGTAATTTGTATATATTTCCATGCTTAGTGGAGATATCTAGAGGTTACCTAATAACGGTGAAGAACTGAGGATAATGAGATTAAATAGTCGTTTCTGTTTTACTCTCTTTGCCTTTATTATGGATGCTAGATGGTCCCTAACGTTCTGAAAGCTAGAAAGAGGCATTGACACTCGGTTTTCATGCCAATAGAATTAAAGTTTCTAGTGCTAGCTCCTAACAGAAGTTCTCTTGGTTAGAATTAAGCTCTTTCTCGAGTTAGTCTGGTAAAAGACATGACCTTCGTTAACGTGGTGACTTAGAAGGCAAGATATGCAAATTATGAGCTGCTGGGTATTCGTATTGAAGTGATGAAAAAAGGCTAGGAATAACCTAAAACATTGAAACAGAACCAACCGGTGAAACTGCCTTAATGAGAGCCTCAACCTGGGTGGTTGAGAGAGGACCTGACCATTTCAACACTAGCCTATACCTAGCACAAGATTGTCGAAATAACATAGAAAAATCACCGACGTAGCCTAAAAATGATAATTCAAAATAGAGATGGACTGAGACTCTGGATTGTAGGCACTAAATATAGGTGATATACGGTGTAACAAAATATTATCAGAGTACAAGGGATGAGTACCAGCAGTGTCATTTAATATGAGAGTACACTCATAATATGATTAAATTGCTTTCGGATTCATCTTAGTAATTTAGGGTGATAGCGGATGAAGCTTAACATGCTAAAAAATGAAAAATGTATCCGGTGCCGAAAGAAAATGAGATTGGGAATGTTTGTCCCACTTCCTGAAAAAATATCATGTTTGTTGAGGAAAGAAACCCCTTTGAGACCATACAAATTGCCTTACTGTAACACATTTTAAACTTAAATATCAGTCTTATATTGCAAGTATGCTATCGGATTCGTTCTTTGAATTGTCATTTATTCTTTGTAAATTCAAGCGACATCTCTTCTTTGAGCTGCTTGTAATTTGACGAAATAATAGGCTGGTGGGGAATAATGTAAACCTGTTTGATTTGAAGGGTTCAAGTTAAATTGAGAGAAATTAATATCCTGGTGCAATATGAATCTTTTCAAGAACTTTCTCCCTGTTCTCTTTCATGTTCTAGTTTTTATTTTATTTTTAATACTATATTTTCTTATTCTATTCATCCAGGTACTTGAGGAATTTAATTTAGGATTATAAATCTATTTCTGATATTATATTCTTGTGCTTGCAGTCCTTTGTATGATGAAGTTATCACCTTATGCCTTGATCTTGGGGAACTTGATGCAGCTCTTGCCATAGTTGCAGACTTGGAAACTAGTGGAATTACAGTGGCAGACGAAACTCTGGACAGGGTCATTTCAGCTAGACAGATTACTGATAATTCTGTGAATGGTGCATTATGATATTTCTAACCATAGTTAGTTTTTATTTTTTTTTATTTTCTTTTTGCTTGTTTTTTCTGTAGTTTTTTTTTTTTAAAAAAAAATTATTTTATATACTCCCTTCGGTCCATATTATTTTGATTATTGTTGACTTTTTAAAGTCAATTTAAGAGATTTGCAATCCCAAAATTAATATAGATTCTTTTAATTTTAATCAATATAATGATGAATATTGTAAACTATCTTAAAAATATTATTTATTGTAAGTTTTATTGTTTCATAATTTTTAATGAGTCCTCTTAATTTTGAGTTTGAAAATGTCTCAAATTAACTTTCAAAAAGTTAACAATGATCAAGTAATTTGGAAAGGAGGGAGTACTATTTTTTCGGTTGTATAGTTTTATTCTTGTTTATCTAAGTTCAATAGTACTTCCTCCATTTCAAATTCTAAGATCATTATTGACTTTTGAAAGTTAATTTGAAACATTTTCAAGTTCAAAATTGAAATGATTTATTAAAAGAAAACAATAAATCTTATTATGAGTGATACTGTTTAGATAGTTTGCAATATTCATTATTGTATTGGCTAAAATTAAAGGAAGTAATGTCAAGAAAATGTTCAAGTTTACTTCAAAAAGTTAATAATGGTATTATATTTTGAACAGAGGGAGTAACATCTTCCCTACCAGCTTTGCTGCTAGAAAATGTAATAAAACTGGCAGGAGTATGAATGGTAGGATTTGAAGTAACAAGGATTAATTTTATTTATTCTTTGTTAGTCTAAAGGTGTAAAATTGTAGTTCTAATACTAGCAGTGATGATAAATACTAGTACTACATATGAAAAATAGTGAAAATTCTATTAATATTTGTCTACTTCAATAACAAGAATAAGGAAAATGAAGATTCAGATAATTTAAAAGAAGAAATGGTAGAAAAAGAAAATGTCAAGAATAGAACTCATAATGAGATTTTCATTGAAGAAGAAGCAACAATTTTACGGATTTGGACAAAACTGGCTGCCTGATCAAATAGAACTAGTCTCCTCGATTTCTCACTGGCAGACTGTCATTTCTCACTTCTGACACACTAAAACTATGCCTGGTAAATATTATTCGATCCCGGTGGGACTTGACCGAGCCCAACTCTAATGAGATTTGGTTTTTAAACTTTATAGAGTTTCCTCTGAGACCTGATTAGTTGTGTATATATAATTCCAAAAGTAACTTGGTATCATAGCACTCTAAAAACTTAAAAATGCGTTTGTTAAATTAGTTTTGGTGAATGTTAAACTATTGTTTAAATTTATTTATTACGTGATTTGGGTGTTGGAGATTTGAGAAGGTTATTAGATGAGAGTCACAGGGTGTGTCCTTTTCATCAAACATGATATTTTTTACATGTTTGGGATATGGGATATGGGATATGGGATTTCTTCAATTTATTATGTTAATTGTGGATAGTTATGAGTAAAGAATAGCAAGGTATTTATGTTTATTGGCCGAAAAACCCTTTGACGTGTTGTATCTAGACGTGGCAAAGTAGATTAAGTACCATGGGTTTAACCCAACTCACCTAGATTTTTTGGGGTTGGATACCTATTTTATATACTATGGGTTGGGTTATGTTGGGTTTAAAATTATATTATTCATGACAAATATGATTTCAAACTAGTTACCTAGTTTAAGCTCATATTTATCTAACTCATTCAAATTTAATTATTTCAAGTGCTCTGTACAAAGTACGAATTTATTTTTTAAATAAATTATTTTTAATCCTTTATTTATTCTATATATATAATGATTATAAATTTTTATTTTGAATTTTAATTTAACTTATTATAAAATGACTACAAATTTTGTTTAAACAAACAATTATCAAAGATTTATAATTCAATGTTAGTAATATGTTTATCTTTTTTGTTGCTTTTAATTTAATATTCAATTTATATAGTTCCTAAATTTAATATTTAGTTTTTATTTTCAATCTTTTGGCATAAAACTATGTACATTAATAAGTTACCATCATGATTTTTTATTTTTAATGGTAACTTAAATTTTAATAACTATATATAAGTGAGATTTTTTCTAACATTAATTAATCAAACATCTCCTATCTGAAATAAAATTAGTAATTAAAGTTTAATTATTAATATATTTTGTAATATATATTACACTTTTTAATATTAATTATTATTTTCTCATAATATTTTTTCTATATTTTTAATATATAGTTATTTAGGAATAAAATTGTTGTAGAATAATAAGTTACCATTATGACTTTTAGTTTTAAAAATTAACTAAAGTTTAATCACAAAATATAAGTCATAATTATTTTTAACATTAATTAACTAAATGTCTCACATATTATTATTATGTAATCATAATATTTTTCCTATATTTTTAATATTTAGTTATTTAGAGTCTAAAGTTTAGTATAGTGAAGTAAAATTCTAAACATGTTTTTAAAGTTAAAATTTATTGTATGACTAAGTAATTAAAGAACTATAGAATAAAACTATTGTAGAATAATAAGTTAACATTAAAGTTTGTAGGGTCATAAAAAGAATTTTGGTTCTTTAACATTAACTATTAATTATTAATTTCACAACTTAACTTACTAATTGCATATAATTTAGTTTTATTTTATTATTTTATTATTTATTATTAAAATCTTATAATGTTATACCATGATCATATTCTTTTGGGGTTGGAAGATAATTACAGGAATCAACCAAAATCTTCATGGAACATATATAAATGAGTACTATTAAGTTTGAGTTTTATTAGTAGTTATTTAGATTATTTTAAAATAAATTTAGGGAGACTTTAAAGTGTTTTAGTTATAGTTAAATTCTAAGTCCATACCAACCAAAAAACTACATGCGAAGCACGGGTTTATTTTTCAAATAGCATAATTTTTAATTTCTTATTCATTTTATAGTTAATAATTATGAAATATTTTCTAAAATTTCATAAATTAACTTACTATTGCTATGACAATGTTTACAAACTTGGATCGAAAATGTATGATTAATGAGCTAAAGAAATTTTATAAATAATAAAATTGTTCATAAAATAATATAATATTAATTATAGTAAACAATTGTATAAACATTGTAAACATTTTATTTAATTTTTTAAGAAAATATTGTAATCATTCTAATACCAATAGTAAATTAATTTGTGGAATTCAATTTTTTTTTATAAACATCATATATATAACAAATAAAATATTAAAAAAATGTTATTTATAAAATAAACATGTGCTTTGCCTTCTTTAAAAAAAAACTAAAATACTAAGCACTCATAAAATACTATCATTATGTCTCTTTATAAGTTAATCTCTTTATAAGCTATATTATAATAATTCTACTGTTTATGTTATAAATACTAATTCAAATTGCTCCAAAATAATAAAATAATAAGTTATTCTAAAGTTTTTCAGTATCATAAACAGTGTTTTGGTTCTAGTAAATTCTAGGTTTAAAAAGTGTTTTGGTAGTAGTTAATAAAATAAAATTAGGAAGAGAATAATTTGTTATATGACATATCATTGTTAAATATGTAATCAGTACCAATTATATATTTAACAATGATCCGTAGGTGGTTTAATTTAGGCTCATGAGAATCAATATTAGTAGAAGACTTCTGTCGACACTGGGACAATTTTCCTAGATCGTGGTTTCTACCCTTTTTAAGATTTCGATTTATTTATTTTGCTTAAAGGGTGAGTTTTAGGAAAAAACTGACATAAATGGCGACGGGGTTTTGAAAAGTTGATTTTATTAAAGGGCTAATTAGACAGAGTCGCCAGTTGGTAAAGATTTAAATGGATGTACCAACTCATCCGATTTTTTAGAATTTTCGCAATACGGCTCAATATGTGACTCCGTAAAATTGGTCTCGAAATCGAGATTCATAGAGTTCGGGGGCTTGCTTAAACGAGGGGAAGGTGTTAGGCACCCCTCGACTTTCGTGAAAACACGGTTACCGCATCTTAATGCTTTCCTATGTGTGAAGTGTGTGTGTGTGATTTGGAGAAAATCTGCCTGACTTTAAGTCGAAATCGTGGGAAATGCGTTATTCTGAAAGCAACTCAAATCCTCTTTGAACCTAGGCATGAGGGATTCAATTCAAAGAAAAGGTTCATTTTAGTTTTGATTTGATAAAAGTTTTTTTGGGTGACGTTTTGAGAAAAAAATGGTTTTCAAACCCTTCGTCCAATAAGGATCGAGATTTTTTTGCTACTTTCAATTTTAATCTAAATTCGTCTTACTAACCCAACGTGATTTGATTTTAAAAGATCTTTATCGTTTTGTTTAAAAATCGTTATTTTGGTGATAAACGGGAAATTAAGCATTAAAATAGGGTCGGGGCGATCCGTGGGCATGAAAGTCATTTCAATAGCCCCGAACACTCCCAATCGTAATTTTCACTATCACGGGGCCTTAAATCCAGTTTTCATGGGATAAAACCCTCGATACCGTTTTAAGGCCCAAAGTTACATTTACAATGATCGGATAATAACTTTACAACCGAAATCGTGTCCATTGTGGGAATTAGGTCAAGATCCGATTCGAGGATCCCGACTCCAATATTCCTAGGCTCACATTGTGATAAACAATACATTGAACTAAATAAATAAATAATAAAAGGAGATCTAGGAAAGGACTCCCGTAACCCTATCTCGTAGATCGCACAACCGAAGCCGACATCGCGAAGGACTATATATATTGATAAGATCCATTGACGGGACTTAGAATCGTGGAAATAAATTCGTAGATCTAAGATTCCCTAGATCTATACAATGACATAATCGGGATTTAAATCGAGAAATATATCCCAAACTGGTTATTAGGTGATTCAATTGTTAGAATCCCTTGACGACGGGTAGGAGTTTATTTTGATTCAAAATTGGATTTTATGCTAACTATAATTGCTCATTAAATGATATCAATGCATATATGGAATGATTTTGATTTAATGAGATGAATATTATTTATTGATGCATATGGTGATATGTATGATAATAAATGAGATTGATTATGGACTATTGACCAATGTGTGATTGGATTTATTTTAGAGGATGCTTGAATGAATGAGTTTTTATAAATGGGGTATGCATACCTCGTTTTCTCTAGTTTTTCTTGATGTAAATTCTATCTTCCTCCTATGTACTTCCCCTTGACTGCTGATCAAGGTTTCTATTTATTGTAAATAGTTTATGTAATATGATTAGTTAGAATTATTTTGAAGAATTGGAGACAAAGGAGCAAGGAGCGCTTGAAGACCCGTTTGTAATGGAGCCCGGGTTTAAATGTAATAGTGATATTTAAATTCAGTTCTTGCACCCTAGGTTTGACCTTTTGGTTCACTTGGTGGCTCTAGTGAATCAAATTAGAATAAAAGTCCATAATCAATCCAGATAGAATATAGTATTCTATATGTGCATGATTACTATATATATATATATATATTATACAACATACTTCGCATGTTAAATAATATGACGCGTATTTTATATAAATATATGTGCATGTGCACTAAACAAGATGAGATAAACAATAACAAACCCTTCAAAGAAATTATATTAAGTTGTAACGTTCAAAGATATTTAGAATATCGAACGTCGCCTTCTAGCATGGTAAAACGATAGAGTATTGAATATTTAATATGAGTTTGTTGTGTCACATAAGGCAAGTATTAAATATTTAAGATGTTGCTTTATTACATTTGATGCTTATTAAGGAATTGAACAATGCTGTTTTGTTGTGTCACACAAGGACGATGTTTTTCTCTTCACATATATGGAAGTACTAGGTTGGACTTAACTTGGATAATTTTAATTCGGATGTGTCACACTTGATCAAAATAATTTAAGAGACAAAATACAAGGAGTTACATGGTGATGTAATTGACAATAGTTGTCTACCTATTTATTTATATATAGTTTGTTGTGCCACACAAGGCTATATACATTTGGAATGAGATCCTTATTCTCACTAGCAAATCTTTAATTAGATTTGCCAAACTATATATTGAGGGTAATATAGTTTGATGAAAATAGTGGGAGATACCAATTTAAATAAAGACCTAATTTATTTTGGTAATTAATTAAATGAATGTATGCTAAAATGTTGTCTATTTCACATGCAGAATTTAAAAATATCAAACTCACTATCACTGCGTATCATACTTGATGCTAACAAACTAACCAGACCGAATTACACGGACTGGTTAAGGAATCTGAGAATTGTTCTCACTGCTGAAAAGATTTCTTATGTCCTAAATTCGCCCGTCCCTACAACTGTTGTAGAAATAGCCTCTGAGGAAGAGAATGCTACTTTTAGAAAGTGGCAAGATGATGCAACTTTGGCTAAATGCATCATGCTCACATCCATGAATAATGAGCTTCAGCGTCAGCATGAAACTATGGATGCTCTTACTATATTGCTGCACCTCAAAGACTTGTATGATGAGCAAAGTAGGACTGCAAGATATCAGATATCTAAGGAGCTCTTTCGATCTCGAATGACCGATGGCACTACTGTTGAGACTCATGTCCTAAAGATGATCAATCTGATTGAACAACTTGGACAGTTAGGGTTCGTAATGGATGGGGAGTTAAGTCTAGATTTGATCTTGTAGTCACTCCCAGACACCTTCTCATAATTTGTTGTGAATTTTCACATGAATAAGTTGGACGTTAGCTTGCCTGAGTTACTTAATTAACATGCTGAAAACTGCTGAAGGTCACTTCCCATTCAAGAAGGACCAAGTCTTATTGGTGGATGATTCTTCCAAGAAAAGGAAGAGGCCCAAGGTATCTTCTGAAAAGAAGAAAAAGAAGAAGGCTAAGGGCAAGGCGAAAGAAAAGAATAATAAGAAAGCTGATCCTGATAGCAAAGGAATTTGCTACCATTGCAATAAGCCGGGTCACTGGAAGAGGAACTGCAAGGATTATCTTGTGGATCAAAAGCAGAAGAAGCTTCGAGAAGCTTTAACTTACGATCTAAGTTTGTTCATGATTGAAATTAATTTTTCTGAAAGTCAAAATTCTACTTGGGTATTGGATAACGGCTGTGGTTCTCACATATGTAACAATATGCATGGACTAAGCAAAAGTAGAAAGCTGAATAAGGATGAAGTAGTCCTACGAGTAGAAAATGAAGCAAAGGTTGCTGCATTAGCTGTAGAAACTTATTGTTTAGCTGTGCCTACGGACAAGTCCATTAGTTTAAATAATTGTTATTATGTTCCAACACTTATAAGAAACATTATTTCAATTTCTGTATTGGATATGGATGATTTTAATATTATAATAAAGAACAATTGTTATTCTATTTATAATAAAAATGTTTTATATGGTGTTGGCAATTTATTGAATGAACTTTATGTACTTGACTTGCATGAAATATACTTCAAATTGAACAAACTAAGAAAAAAAAATAGATGATGTTAATTATACCTTTATGTGGCACTGTAGACTCGGTCATATCAATGAAACAAGATTAACTAAGTTGCATAAAGATGGGTTTTTAGAGCTATTTGATTTCGAATCATATCCAACTTGTGAATCTTGTCTCATGGGTAAGATGACTAAATCTTCTTTTAGTGAAAAAGGAGAACGAGTTATAGAGTTGTTAGCATTGGTACACACAGACGTATGTGAACCTATGACAACGACTGCACGAGGAGGGTATTCTTATTTTATTACTTTCACTGATGATCATTCAAGATTTGTATATGTGTATTTGATGAAATACAAATCTGAATCGTTTGAAAAGTTCAAAGAGTTCAGAAGTGAAGTAGAGAAGCAAACTGGCAAGAGTATTAAGATTCTTCGATCGGATCGAGGAGGGGAATACTTAACTAATGAGTTTCTCAATTGTCTCAAAGAAAATGGTATAATCTCACAATGGACTCCACCAGGGATGCCACAGTTGAATGGTGTATCTGAAAGGAGAAATCGAACATGTGGTGTGCTGTCGCAGGCAACCAAAAATAAAACCTTACTGCAAAAAATATTTATGTAGTAGTGCAAGCAAGAGTCGATCCCACAGAGAATGATTAATCTATTTTTATATTTTGTATACCAAAAAAGGGGGTTTTGAATGTAATTATTAAAGTAAACTAAAAATAATGCAAAATAATTTATTAAAGTAAATCAGAGAAAACAAACCTTGGATTAAATCAACTTCCACCTTAGAAACTTACACTGATCATTGACTGAAGCATAATCAATTAATATTTTGAATATTCACTGTTAGAATCAATTCACCATTTTGAATCATTCTGTGCCTTTCCTTAATTTTAGTTAGATAGAAACAAGCGATCTAAATAACCCTAACTACTAAACAACTTCAGACAAGTGCTAAAAGTTTAATCGAGTAGATGCTTTAAGAATTAGAAAAACCGATGAATCTAAACAACACAAGCACAAGCGGTTGCATTTAATTTAGTTGAATATTCTTCCTAAAATATAATAATCTCGTGATCTGCAGTCAATTATTAACCTTAGTTGCTTCGCAAATTAGAGTGACCAAACAATTACGGATTTGATATCTAATTTAGCAGTAGATTTCAACACTTAATAAACTAGTATGCATCCTAGCAATTAAATATATCAATCATAGAATTCAAGCACAGAAGAATAATCAATACTCAAAATAATAATTGAACAATTAAAATCAATTAGATCTCATAGTGTAATACTTTTGAGGCTTCCGTCACCTTAATCCAAGAACAGAAATTTAGCTACTCATAGCTATGAAAGACACCAAAGAATAATAGAGAGAGAAATATTTTTATTTATTGAATGAAGTGTTGTGTCCATAACATCAACCTTGATCCCTTATTTATACTACTCAAAAGTAACCCTAACCTTAATAATAATAGAAACAATAACAATCCAACTTAAAATTGGAATTAAAATTCTAACTAAATAAAACCTTAATTACATTAATATTAAAAAAAAATTAATATTCTAGAATCTACTTCTATTAGTTCCTTAAAGAAATCAGATTGCCAAGATTGAATTTTCATAATTGCCGTGTAAAAGATTTTTCCTTATCGCATTATAAAATAAGCTGAATCCAAATTTAGTTTTGATTCCAATTGTTGAATCCTTGAGCTGCTAGGAATCCCATAAATCTCTTCCAATTTGGAAAGGAATCTGTGAATATAAAAATACCATGTATGTCCACATGAATAACTTGTGCATTATTACAACTTTGCCCCTCCAAAGCATTTCCAAAGTTACGGACTCCGTTAATTGTACCTAAAATAAAAATATAAGAATAATGAGTGTATTTAGGCACAAAATAAATATAAAAGATAAAGTATTAAGGGATAAAAATATAACATATTTTATTCTCATCAAATTCCCCCACACTTATCTTTTGCTCGTCCTCGGGCAAAACAAAAATTTAATTAACAATCTTGACAAACTTGAGCCACAAATTAATATGAACTTCAACATTAACCTCAAAGATTCAAAACAATAACTCTTGAGAAATTTCAAAACAATGTATCATCAAAAATTCAGGCTTATTTATCAATCTTACTTTACTTTCAACCCATTGTGTGTGTATGTGTGTGAATCCAAATGTATCAACGCAATCAAAACTCAGAAAAACTTATGAAATCAAAACCTTGAAGGAAAAAGAGAAACTCAAGCACTTATTTTCACACAATTCTAAGTTAACACAAGTAAGCAACACTAGAGGATCAAAAGGCTTTTCTTCTTTTTTTTTCTTTCGGTAAGTGCATTTTATGCTCCATCTTACCAGCGAGTGCGTTTTACGCTCCGTCTCGCATGTCACGTGTTTATGAGTGAGTGCGTTTTACGCTCCATCTCAACCCACCACATGAACAATTTTTTTTTTTTTCGTTTTTCTCAGTTTCGATTTTTTTTCTTTCATTTTTTTTTCTTCAATTTGCCTTAATCATTTCCCCTTTCTCAAATAATATCTCATATTAACTTCAAATTATGATCAAATAAGTAATAGAGTTCCAAAATTTCTCCCTCAATTTATTCAATCAAATAAATTCCTTCCAAGTTAAAACTAAGTTGACTAAATGGACATGTGCTCAAAAAATAAAGGGTCTCAAATAAAGTAATAATCAACAAAGAAAATCAAATTCAGACTACCCAATGTCTATCAATCGTCCAAGAAGTTATCAAAAAGAAATCAAAATTTTATCATTGGTCAAAAATCAAAATCCAAATCAACTCATTGCTCAAGTGACACATTGTAAAAACTATCCCATTTTCGAAGGAAACACGATTGCACTTAGCATGTGCAACAAGCCTTTAAACCCCAAGGTTACCCCAAGTGGACGAGTTGTGTCTCGTGAGGGTTTGCAGTGAATATACCCACAAAATTCAAAATCATCTAAAAATAAAAATAATCAACCTAAAATAATAATAAAAAAATAACAAATAATCAAACGAAATAAAAAAAATAACAAGTACCCTTAAATCTTCCCCCCACACTTAAAACTTACATTGTCCCCAATGTAAAGTAAAATGCATAGAAAAAGGTAGAAAGATACTCCCCTATGGGTTGCCTCCCATGCAACGCCTTTGTTTAAAGTCTTTGGCTCGATCTCATTCCCTTATCTCAATCTGGTTCAAACATACAAATTGTCTTTTCATGTTGCCACTTGCTCTTTTCATTGAATTCCTCGGCATCATTATACGAGTGAAAATCCTCGAACTCATCTTCATCCATCAGCAGAAAATAACTGTCATCATTCGGTTTATCCTTTCTTATATCTTTGATCACATTAACCCGAAAACATCCCTCACAACCATTTGGAAGTTTGATTGCCTGTAATACAGATGATAGAGACTTCTCGTTAAAAAACGACAATTCAACATAAAAGGTATCACTTGCCTTCAGAGCATCATTCAACGCTGCAACAGATCCTTGTAATTTTGAACTTTCCTCATCAATGTTTGCAATTTCCAAAGCATCCTTTTCATCTAGTTCAAAAACTTCCTGTGCTAAAGAGTCAACCACATCAATAGAATGAACAGGTTTATCATCACTAGGAGATTTCATGGTATCATCAATATTAAACTTAACAATTTCATCATCAAATTCCATTGAAAGTGTACCATTATGAACATCAATTTTAGTTTTGGATGTCTTCAAAATGGTCTTCCTAACAAAATCGGTGCATTTTGGCCACCATTTTCCATATCAAGCACATAAAAATCAGCAAGAAAAATCAAACCATTGACTTGGACAAGAACGTCCTCAACTACACCTCTAGGATAAACATTAGATCCATCATCCAATTGAATTATAGTACCAGTTTTACTCAAGGGTCCAAGTGACAAAGAAGCATATATAGAATATGGCATGACATTAATAGATGCTCCTAAATCTAACATGGCTCTTTCAAATCTAGTGCTACCTATTGTGCAAGGAATAGTGAACATACCCGGATCTTGACACTTAGTAGGGAGTTTTCTTTGAATAACAGCTGAGATATTTTTCCCTACTTTTACTTTCTCATATCTTTTAAGTTCCTGCTTCCTCTTATGGGTACACAATTCTTTTAAAAATTTAGCATAGCGAGGTACTTGTTTGATATCATCTAATAATGGAATATTTACCTCGCATCTACGGAAAGTCTCATGCAAATCTGAATACTTATCAAATTTCCTATTTTCAGTTAAAGCATAAGGAAAATGGGGTACAGGTTTATATTCAGAGAGAGGGGGAAATTTACGCTTCGGTGCATCAATGTCACATATAACACCACTGTCTGCATTGTCCGTGTCTGTTTTGCTTTGCTCCCACGATATAGGTGCTGACTTTTCTGGATTCTTTACCTCTTTGCCACTTCTCAAATTGATTGCACTTACATTCTCTTTTGGATTCACCACTGTTTGAGAGGGTAACTTCCTCGAACCTTGGGCCTCCAAATGACTGATTGCAATTGCCATTTGTCCCACTTGCATACCCAAATTCTGAATACTTGCCCTTGTTTCTTGTTGAAATTGCAAAGTATTAGTGGCAAGAGATTTAACAATATCTTCTAAAGACATAGAAGAGTTAGAAGATTGACCCTGTTGTTGTCCATTGGGATATGGTTGTTTGTATTGCTGATAACTTAAGAAATTTTGATTAGCAGACTGATTTGCTTGTGGATTCCCGTAACTAAAGTTAGGATGATCCCTCCATCCAGGATTATACGTGTTCGAATAGGGATCAAATTTTCGTTGTGGTTGTCCAGGGAAGCCACCTGCTACATTCACTTGCTCAAAGGACTCCTCTTGAAGAGTTGGGCACATATCTGTTGGGTGTCCTACTACCGCACAAATTCCGCAAGCTTTTACTTGTTGTGTATTACCTGCAGCCATTTGACGAACAAGAGATGTTAGACTCGTAATTTGTTGTTTAATTGATGAAATTTTTACCTCATTAACATTCTTAGGTGCAAAATCAAGTCTAGTGCCAAATTGCTGAGAATTAGCCGCCATGTTTGCAATTAAGTTTCTAGCAGCCTCAAGAGTTTTATCTACCAAAGCTCCTCCACTTGCAGCGTCGATCATGCTCCTTTCGATAAATGAAAGGCCTTCATAGAAGTATTGGATAAGAAGTTGTTCACTGATTTGATGATGAGGGCAACTGACACACAATCTCTTGAAACGTTCCCAATACTCATGTAGGGTTTCTCCGTTGTTCTGCCTCACACCACAAATTTCTTTCCGAATGTTGGCTGCTCTTGAAGCTGGGAAATATTTCTCTAAAAATAATCTTTTAATCTCTTTCCATGTTGTGATACTTCCAGAGGGTAGATAGTAAAGCCAATCCTTAACCAAATCCTTCAGAGAGAATGGAAAGGCTCTCAATTTGATTTGCTCCTCGGTCACTCCGGTCGATTTCATACTCGAGCATACCACATGAAATTCCTTCAAATGTTTGTGGGGGTCTTCACCTGCCAAACCATGAAAAGTAGGTAAAAGATGCATTAGTCCAGATTTCAATTCAAATTGAGTATTAGTATCAAAATTAGGGAAGGTTATGCATAAGGGTTGTTGGTTCAAATCGGGAGCCGCAAGTTCTTTCAGAGTTCGGTTTGCTGCCATGGCTTCCTTTTCTTCACAATTTATCCTAGCTTCCTTCCTTAATCTGCGAATAGTTCTCTCTATCTCTGGATCACACTTTAAATCACCTTGATTAGTAGATCGAGTTTCGGGCATAAATAATCAAGGAAATTCAAATTACTTATGAAAAATAATTAAAATAAGGACAACAAAAATATAAAAACAAACTAAAATCACTCCCCGGCAACGACGCCAAAATTTGGTGTGCTGTCGCAGGCAACCAAAAATAAAACCTTACTGCGAAAAATATTTATGTAGTAGTGCAAGCAAGAGTCGATCCCACAGAGAATGATTAATCTATTTTTATATTTTGTATACCAAAAAAGGGGGTTTTGAATGTAATTATTAAAGTAAACTAAAAATAATGCAAAATAATTTATTAAAGTAAATCAGAGAAAACAAACCTTGGATTAAATCAACTTCCACCTAAGAAACTTACACTGATCATTGACTGAAGAATAATCAATTAATATTTTGAATATTCACCGTTAGAATCAATTCACCATTCTGAATCATTATGTGCCTTTCTTTAATTTTAGTTAGATAGAAACAAGCGATCTAAATAACCTTAACTACTAAACAACTTCAGACAAGCGCTAAAAGTTTAATCGAGTAGATGCTTTAAGAATTAGAAAAACCGATGAAGCTAAACAACACAAGCACAAGCGGTTACATTTAATTTAGTTGAATATTCTTCCTAAGATATAATAATCTCGTGATCTGCAGTCAATTATTAACCTTAGTTGCTTCGCAAATTAGAGTGACCAAACAATTACGGATTTGATATCTAATTTAGCAGTAGATTTCAACACTTAATAAACTAGTATGCATCCTAGAAATTAAATATATCAATCATAGAATTCAAGCACAGAAGAATAATCAATACTCAAAATAATAATTGAACAATTAAAATCAATTAGATCTCACAGTGTAATACTTTTGAGGCTTCTGTCACCTTAATCCAAGAACAGAAATTTAGCTACTCATAGCTATGAAAAATACCAAAGAATAATAGAGAGAGAAATATTTTTATTTATTGAATGAAGTGTTGTGTCCATAACATCAACCTTGACCCTTTATTTATACTACTCAAAAGTAACCCTAACCCTAATAATAATAGAAACAATAACAATCCAACTTAAAATTAGAATTGAAATTCTAACTAAATAAAACCTTAATTACATTAATATTAAAAAAAATTAATATTCTAGAATCTACTTCTATTAGTTCCTTAAAGAAATCAGATTGCCAAGATTAAATTTCCATAATTGCCGTGTAAAAGATTTTTCCTTATCGCATTAGAAAATAAGCTGAATCCAAATTTAGTTTTGATTCTAATTGTTGAATCCTTGAGCTGCTAGGAATCCCATAAATCTCTTCCAATTTGGAAAGGAATCCGTGAATATAAAAATACCATGTACGTCCACATGAATAACTTGTGCATTATTACAACTTTGCCCCTCCAAAGCATTTCCAAAGTTACGGACTCCGTTAATTGTACCTAAAATAAAAATATAAGAATAATGAGTGTATTTAGGCACAAAATAAATATAAAAGATAAAGTATTAAGGGATAAAAATATAACATATTTTATTCTCATCAACATGGTTGGACATGGTTCATTCCATGATGAGTTTTACCGACCTTCTAGTATCCTTCTGGGGTTATACCCTAGAAACGGCTGCATACCTACTTAACAAGGTACTTACCAAATCCGTCCCAAAGACCCCATATGAGTTATGGACAGGGAGAAAACCAAATCTTAAGTATGTTAAGACTTGGGGTTGTCCAGCTTATGTCAAAAGGTTTGAGCATGGTAAGCTAAAGACTAGATCCGACAAGTGTAGATTTGAAGGATACGCTAAAGAAACAATAGGGTATTATTTCTATCATCCTACTGATCAAAAGGTGTTTGTTGTGAAGCATGCTGCCTTCTTGGAAAGAGAGTTTATCCTTGAAGGGTTTAGTGAGAGTAACATATATCTTGAAGAAGTTTAAGAACCACAAAATACTACGGATCAAAGTCAGGTACCTGACCAAGTGGAAGAACCTACTGTATCACAAACTATTTATAAATCTGGAAGAGTACCGAAGATACCTGACATGTATGGATTCATCATAGAGGATGATAATGAGGGACACATCATAGATGATGATGATCCATTGATTTACGAAGAGGCTATGAGTAGTAAAGACTTAGAGAAATGGCTAGAAGCTACGAAATCTGAGATGGACTCCATGTATAAAAACCAAGTATGGACTTTGGTTTCACCACCTGAGAGCATTAAGCCTATTGGGTGCAAATGGGTCTTTAAGAGAAAGACTGGAGCCGACGGCAAGGTCCTATAAGGCCCGACTGGTTGCAAAAGGTTTCAAATAAAGGCAAGGTGTTGACTATGATGAAACCTTCTCACCAGTAACTATGCTCAAGTCCATTCAGATTTTACTTGCAATTGCAGCTTATTATGACTACGAAATCTGGCAAATGGACGTAAAAACGGCCTTTCCTTAATAGAGAGCTTGAGGAAAATGTATATATGATACAGCTAGAGGGTTTTATTTCAACGGTTGGAACAAATCAAGTCTGTAGGCTACAACGATCCATTTATGGATTGAAGCAAGCTTCTCGAAGGTGGAACATCCGTTTTGATGAGATAATCAAAAAGTTTAATTTTATCAAAAATGAGGATGAACCTTGTGTGTACAAGAAGGTTAGTGGGAGCACTATTTCATTCCTAGTATTATATGTTGACGATATATTACTGATAGGGAATGATGTTCCTATGCTACAGTCGATCAAAATTTGGTTATCTAAACACTTCTCCATGAAGGACTTGGGTGAAACATCTTATATTTTAGGGATAAAGATCTATAGAGATAGATCTAAAAGGATGCTTGGCTTGACCCAAGGAAAGTACATTGACTCGATGTTAAAGAAGTTTAGCATGGAAGATTCCAACAGAGGTCTCATGCCGATGAGCCATGAAATACATCTCTCCAAGAAACAGGCCCCAAAGACACCTGAGGAGAGAGACCGTATGAGTAAGATTCCTTATGCTTCAGCAACAGGATCTATCATGTATGGTATGATATGTACTAGACCGGATGTCGCTCATGCACTTAGTGTAACAAGCAGATATCAGTCGAATCTAGGAGAAGATCACTAGAAGGCAGTGAAAAACATCCTAAAGTACTTAAGAAGAACTAAGGATGTATTTTTTGTCTACGGTGGGTCTGAATTGAAACTAGAGGGCTATACAGACTCAAGTTTTCAAACGGACCAAGATGACAGTAAATCTATTTTAGGGTATGTGTGTTGGTCGATTTTGCAACCAAAAAATACGCGCAAGTATACGCGGTCAACAAGTAATAAAGTGATAAGAGAGTTGTCGAACCCACAGGGAATTGTTCTAGTGTATCCCAAGTACCAACTATATATCGTCTCGATTTTATTTAGACAAATGATGAATTGAGTTTGTTTTGTTGTTTGGTAATAATTAAGATTTATGGAAAGCGTTAAAACAATGAAATCTAATGTTAACAAGTCTAAGATTGCAATTTCCCCCAACACTTCATTTGAATATCCTAACTCTCTCATTTGAATTAATTAACAACATAGAATTGCCAACCGAGAAATCAAAACTACTTATAAGCCTCTGTCGATGGTCAAATTCGAATCTTCCTAATGCGGCATGTAGGTATATGTCTATCCTACACACTATCAAGAGACTAATTTCAAGAACAATAACAAGACACGTGTCACTAAATCTCATTAAACGTCCTTTCAATTACCAACTTTCACATAGGAAGTCATTAAGAATAGATTCTCCATTGGTTGCACACGGTATCTAGGTATATATCTATCCTAAATACTATCAAGTTACCTATCATTGAGGATAATAAACAAGACACATGTCACTAAATCTCAATTAATAACCCACAATAATCTTTAACTTTCGCATGATATCATAACAAGGTATAAACACTATAATCCGTTCGTCAAGTTCATATAGGTTCCCACGGTAATTACTAGCTAGGCAATTAATATATGAAGCATAAATTATGACATACAATTCACAAATGAGTAATTAATAACAAAGAGAGAGAAATCAATTCAAACTATGTGTTGGGTTCCATTGAAATCTTAGAAATTAAGTCTAGTTCATGGTAGCTAAGCAAAACATCAAACACATGGTGTTCATCATAAATTAGAATTACAAATTCAAAGGAAAGAAAGAGATGATAAAACCCATTTAGAAGATATTCATATGTTGTTTGCTTGGTTGATGACAATCTCTAGCTTTTCCTCTTCTTTGGCATTCTTTTCTCTTTTTGCTCCATAGCTTGTTGCTGGAAATTTCCTTGAATTGCAGCCCCCAAGCTCTTCTTGATGAAGTATGTGTAGCCTCCCAAGGTCTAAATATCTCTTTGACAAGCCTTTCCTTCTTGGTTCTCTAGCTTTTGCTGAGTTTTCCTTGTATTGCAGCACTTTTGCTCTCTATTTTGATGTTTTAGTCTAGCCTCCCAATCCCTAGTTATGAAATATGAAGCCCCAATGAGATATTATATAGTGCCTCCATGAAAAACCGCCAAACATCAGATTTTGGGTCAAAAGTGAGCTGGAATCGCACTAGGAGCTCAAAAGATCGCACTCAGCACGCCCGGGTGCGCCTGCACGCCGCCTGGTGCGCCCGCACGCCGGCCCCTGGCCATGCCGCACGCCCACGACACGCCCACGCCGCGTGCGCGCTGGCTGCCTGGTGCCAGGCGCCATGCGCCCGCATCCATTTCCGCGCGCCCGACTCAGCTTTGACCTCTGTTGGTAAAATAACTATAACTTCTTCATCCGAACTTGGATTTAGGCGTGTAAATAGGCTATGGAAAGCTAAGAAAGAGCTCTACAACTTTCATAACTGGAGCTTGACAAGAAAATGTCCGGAGAAAGGCTCAAATTGAGCCCGAAGCAACTGCTGTGTAAAATACATGCCAAATCTGATGGTAAAATAGCCATAACTCTCTCATACGAACTTCAAATTGGATGATTTAAGATGCTCTGGAAAGCTAAGACAAATATCTACAACTTTCATTCTTTGAGTTTGGAGAGATTCGGATTGGATCATGGGTGAAATTTGGAAACAAGCAACTACAGTACCGAAAAGCAAGTTATGGGTATTGATTCCAAGGAGCTTTTATTTCAATTCCTACAAAACAACATAAAAACACATAAAAGCATACAAAAACATATAAAACTAATACAAAACTACATTACATAATAATAAAATAAAAACACATAAAACCAACCGAAATGACTTAGGATTTACAAATTATCAAGCTTAAAAGCACTTATTTTGTGTATATAAAACACGCTCATCAATGTGTTTACCTTAAGCGGTGGTGTAGTGAGTTGGAAAAGTTCTGAGCATCAAACAGTTGCTGATTCAGTGACAGAGGCAGAGTACATAGCTGCAAGTGAAGCTACAAAGAAAGCTGCTTGGATGAAGAAGTTCATAACTGAACTTGGAGTGGTTCCTAGCATTAGAGAAGCCGTACCTTTATTCTGTGACAACACTGGAGCTGTTGCTCAGGCTAAGGAACCCAGGTCTCATCAGAAATCTAAACACATGTTGCGGCAATTTCATTTGATTAGAGAGATCATTGAAAGAGGAGACGTCACCCTGGAGCGTGTGGACTCTCAAGACAACATTGCGGATCCATTTACTAAAGCTTTAACTCAACAGCAGTTTGATCGTCACTTAGAGAAGATGGGTATTAGATACCATGAAGATTGACTTTAGTGCAAATGGGAGATTGAAAGTAGTATGCACACAAGCCAATCATATTTGATATGATTTAGCATATACTTTGTAATCTTATTCATTTATTAATAAAAGTATTAAATGCATTTTACATTATCTATATGGTGTCGTTATTTTATATGTGACAAACCCATAGTTTTAAGCAATGCTTTTAGAATCATGATGATGATCATGCTAATGAGATCTAAATTCTTAGAAAGCTTAAAACTAAAATCGTTCCTAATCGTTGGATTACTAAAAGGGGATTAATGAATCCAGATAGATTAGTACATACTTTGCTTGCTCTTAGGAAGAGGATGATTGATCTCATAATCATTTGTATGGAGACACTAAAGCAAGTATGTAGGTGCTTATTAGAGAATAAGTTTACTGAACGTGAATCGCTAAAGGAATACCTAATAGAGTTTTACTTGGCTGTCAATTGGAATTCTTTAAGTGATAGTAGTACAAGTGATCCTTAGACTTGAGATCATCATAGTATCTTGTATATAATGAGTTATACTTTGACATGTCCCTTAAGACCTTTAGGGTATATCAAAGGGTATGCTTGGGTATAATAAGTTGTACATGGATATAGGTGAATGATCAACAAAGAATCTACCACATCTAGTAAAAGATGGGAATGTCCTATGTGATTCGATAAATGACAACTCAGTAGTCCTTAGCCAAGGTAGAATAAAATTAGAAAGGAGTTTCTAATTTGCATTATTTAGAGTTGTGCATTTAAGAATCGAAATGCATATAATTAAATAAAATAAGACTTGACAGTAATTTCATATCTTAAATTTAATTGGGACATTGTTTGGTAGAAGGATTGAATTGTACGGTAACTATTCACTGACAGGTTTTTTTGTGATTAATGTTGAAATCTATATTATCTGGAAAGTCGTTGATCGCTAAGGGGGCTTACCCTTATTGTAGAATAAATATTATTTATTTAAATGAATTAAATAATTTAATTTATTTATTTAAATAATATTTGAATTGTTCTAATTGATTTATTCACAACTGGTTTAATATGGAGAACCTAAAGGGTTACACCGCAAAAGAAAAATATTTATTTAAGAAGTAAATGACATAATCGTAATAATAAGTTAAGTGTATTTAATTTAATCTATGGAGATAGAATAAATTAAATAGCTTAATATTTATTATTTAATATTTTATAAATATTAAATATAAATTAATAAGAGGAGTCTTATTATTATTACTATTATTACTATTATTATTATTTAATTCCTAAAAGGGTTTGAGAATTAATTAATAAAAGTACTCTCATAAATTCCTAATTGGACTAGGAGTTTAATTAATTAAAGGAGTTTAATTAGAATAAAAACTCTAATCTTAAATAGTTTAGGAAGGTTCCCTATATCTATAAATAAGAAGAGTCTTATCATGATTTGGGGTTACACATACTTCCATTAGAATTATGGAGAGTACTTACAATTTCTATAGAGATAGAAACTAGGGTTTTGCCAACACCCATCTTCTTGAACAAGTATTATTTCTTGGTGGATCACCTCTAGAGGCTAAACACTTGAGTGGCTAACGTTGATCAAATGAAGGAATTTAATCGGTGAAATTCAAGGAGAACGCGAAAAAATTGGAGTTAAACTTGTACCTGAGGAAGCTAGAATTTTACAAAGGTATAGTTCTTATTCTCTATCTCTTATGTTTAATTAATAATTGCGCATAAAAAAGATCATGGTGATGATTTGTATAAAATTTTAAAATCTAATTTTATCGCGCTTCCGCTTCGTATGTATAATTTGATTTCATGTTCGTGTTATATACAAACCTAACAATTTACTCTATGACTCACCCAGTTTACTCTACGGTCAGTGAGAGAGCTCTACGATTTTTGGGGCTAAGCCACACATTAATGTTTTAGTTTGAAGGACAATCTTTTTGACTTACTGTTCAAATATCACACTCTATAATTGGGACTGACATGAAGAACATGGGGTTAGGTCTGGTTAAATTCCTGTTTTAATGAGTTGAAACCTACAAAAGAGTTTACAACCAAGTATGGAATTAAAAATCTGATATAGAGACCAACTTTTGTCTGTCACCCTACGTTTATGAAACTTGGTCACACTTATACTTTTTGGAACTAATAAGACTCGACTTAACTCATTGGTCTGGTCATTATTAATAGCAGTCTATACCAACGTGGTGACAGATAGTTTGGACTATTTGGTATGAAGGTCACCATTCATGATGGGGTTAACATTTTCATTTGTTTTACTAGGATCTGTCCATTGGTTCGACAACCCACACTTATGGTCTGCATACACCATGAGCACAGAGCACTATGCTCATACAAACTCTGTTCTGGTTTTTAAGGTTATCCCGGTAAAGGACTCTATGTTACCCTTTTCATTCTATTTTAGGTTGTTATACACATTAACACATATCAGTACATCTCTGTTATTATTATTAAACAGACTCTCCCCACAACTAACATGCATTGATACTTCAGTTTAAAGGTCTTAAGGTTAAGGGATTTGTATACCTTCTTGAAGCGAAGAACTAGTGCAAGCTTCTCGTTGCCTTCCTCCCTTCCTAGACTCCTCTGAGTTAGCGAATTGCAGAGTTCCTCTTGGGCTCTCCCTTTTATCTCTCAGACTCTTTATCTCTCTTATGCTAGCACTCGACAGATGAAACCACTTTGAAGCATGAATTGGGAGCTCCTATTTATAGGGGAACTCCTCTACGTATTTTATCCACATACATGTATACATACGGGTATAGTATGTATAGACACCAAAAATTGCATATCTTTCCTTTAACAGTGGCAGGAGGGCAAAAGTGTCATTTCACCTCAAGGCCAAGATGTCAAAGCGAAGATTATAAGGCTTAGAACGAGTATACGAAATCCCCACAATGACCTCTAAGTGGCAAGCTACAGAAAAGAAGACGAGTGGCTAGTTGACGTTTATAGAAGGATGGTTTTTGCCCTTTTTCTCCATCTTACTGAATCCGAAATTGATCAAACTTGATGTCATTGTGTAGCTCTCGGATAGAGCTTTTCGGATTGATATGACATATTTTCTAACTCTTCTCGGTTTGAAAGTTATGGACGTTTCAGCGCACAACATGAAAAACCAACGTCGCAACACGAAAAACGATACAGGTGGGCCCCCCCTTAGGGCTGCCGCAGGTGGACCTGCGACTACCGTAGGTAGACCTGTGACAAGCCTAGGGTGCCTATATAAGGTTGTTTTGGCTCATTTTGTAGAAGAAGAAGACCTTTTAGAGAGAGAAAAAGTGTTATCTAGTGACAGAAATAGAGAAAAAAGAGAAAAACCTCTCTCAATCCAGTGTAGATCTAATTTTTCTCATCAAATCTCCCACCAATCCATCATCAAGCCATCCATACAAAACTTAAAGAGGAAAAAACTCCTACTCCCAATGTCTATTTCTCATCTTTATACTAGACCTAGCTTAGATCTAGTTTATTTTGTCAAATTTTGTGCTTTGACTTTGTTTGTTTATGGTTGTTTCTTCATTTAAGACTCTCCTAGAATCCTAGATCATATCTAGAAGTGCATGGATACGATTTTGAGTTATGAGTAGTTAGAG
Organism: Aralia elata; assembly: GCA_034770075.1. Taxonomy (NCBI): domain Eukaryota; kingdom Viridiplantae; phylum Streptophyta; class Magnoliopsida; order Apiales; family Araliaceae; genus Aralia; species Aralia elata. The sequence goes on along the minus strand of CM068387.1, from coordinate 44,114,288 downwards.
AGGGTTTCTTGCTATAGAAATTCCTCCTAACTAACTTATAAATTCATTTTAACGGTTATTTGAAACAGATCTAGCTTATTTTTGTTGATTATTGTGCTTGGGCTTTGTTTGTTTATAGTTATTTCTTCATTTGAAGCTCTCCTAGCATCCTAGATCATATCTAGAGGCGTTTGGATCTTATTTTTAGGATTATGGATGGTTAGAGAAGATTTCTCACGGATGGAATCCCTTCTAACTAACCGAGGATATCTTTTTAGTAATTTATCAATTTTGACTTTGATTCGACTCCTTTTTACCAATTATTTTTGCTTGAGAGTTATTTTTTTTATTGATTTTTAGGTCACCCAAATATCCTAGATTAATATCTAGTGGTGAGGGGATCCTACCTTTTAGCCAACGAGGAATTCTCATAAATAGAATCTCCTTATAGCCAATCTAGCATATATTTCCGATATAAATCTCGTTGATATATAATAGATCCTTGCGATTACGATATAGTTAACGAGATAATTGTGATGCGTTGATTTGTTATGCGATCTATGAATTTAGGGTTTACAGAAGTCCTTTCCTAAACTCTAAACTCTGTTTATAGATCTCGATGCGTTGTTGGATATGATTACGAATCATATGAGCCTAGGAATGAATTCAAGACCCTTAAACGTTGTGTTTAATGGGAATTGAAGGATATTCTCATGATGGACATAGTTTACGGTTGTAATTTTGCGATTCGATAAATATAAATATAATTCGGGTCTTAAAACGGTATCGAGAGTTTCCATCACACGAAAATTAGATTTAAGGCCTCTTGATAGTGGATTTTTATTATTGCGAGGTGCTTGAAGTTATTTAGATGGCTTACATACCCACGGGTGGCTCCAACCCTATTTTCGATGCTTGATTTTACCTTTCACCATACGAAAACAATTTTTGAACGGAATTGCAAAGATATTTTAGAATTGAATCAAACTAGGTTATTAAATTAATTCTAGGCTAAAATTGGAAGTAATAGAGAGCATTGATTCCTATTTAACGAAGGGTTTGTAAAATAACGTTTTCCCTAAACGACACTTTAAATTTCTCATCAAATGAAAGCTAAAATAAAACTTTTCCTTCGAATCAAATCCTTTGTGCATAGGTTCAAAGTGACTTAAAAGTTGTTTTCTAGATAATGCACCCACCAAAACTTTGACAACCTTAAGAGACGACCCTTAAATTATCTACATCTTACGACTTGATTCTAGGAGGCGACACCCTAGATTCCACAACTTAACCTCAGGAGACGACCCCTAGGTTATTTACATTTTACGACTTGATTCTAGGAGACGACACCCTAGATTTCAACTTCAAATTATAAAATCGAATTGACTCTAGGAGACAATACCCTAGCTGTTCCCCAATGACACAATTTACATAGGCACATAACATAAATACACGCTTCACATTTTTCAAAGCAATATATTTAATCTTTTAAGGAAAATATTAGAAAAGCAGTAACCGTGTTTCATGGAAGTCGGGGGGTACCTAACACCATTCCCTCGCTTAAGCAAGTCTCGAAACTCGATGAATCTTGGTTGCGAACCAATTTTACGGAGTCACTATGTGCTATCTCGATTTCGACTTCAAAATTACAAAATATAATTTACTTTAGGAGATGATACCTTAGACTTTCCAATTCATATAGGCACAGAACACAAACACACACTTTACGTTTCTCAATGCAATATATTTAATCTCTTAAAAAAAATATTAGGAAAATGATAATCGTATTTTACGAAAGTTAGGGGTGCCTAACATCTTCCCCTCGCTTAAGCAAGCCCCCAAACTCTATGAATCTCGGTTGCAGACCAATTTTACGGAGTCATATGATGGGCCATCTAGATTTTTCAAACCTAAAAATTCGGATGAGTTGACACATCCATTTAAATCTTTACCAACTGACGACTCTGTCTAATTAGCCCACTCTAAATCAAACTTTGTAACTCCGTTGGCATTTATTTCGGATTTTTCAAAATTACCCTTAAAATCCACGATCTATAATACAAAAAATCATAAAAGAAAAAAAATCCCGGCATCAACAGATGGCAACTCTGCTGGGGACTTTTTAAGAGGGCTTGTAGCGATTTAGAATTTCCAGATAATAAAATAAAGATTTAATAAAATAAATTTTATTTTAATGATATATTATATTGCATGGTATGCTTGATTACGTGCGATATAATATATGAGTGTATGAGATATGATAAATATAATAATTTATATTTATTGTGTGAAAGAAATAAAATTATTATCATTTTATTTTAGTTATTATACTGCTTTTATGAATAAATGCGGTATAATGTATGCATGGAATGTAACGTGATAAATATATTTTTTATTAAAAATATATTTATTACGTAAATAATTTCTTGAAGTAAGTTATAATACGATAAAGGTAACTGTGTGAATATTAAAATAATTTATGATAAATGAATTATTTTAATATAATAAATTTATTTATTAAATAAAATATTTTTATTTAATACATAGTTTCCATAAATATGGAAAAGATTTATGGAATATTTCGATATATTTTTATGTGAATTATGTTGGTATTTATTACCAAATATGCTCTACGCGATATGTACGGAAGGGTATAGGTATTATGCTTTATGTTTATTATGTAATATATGTAGGTATGTTATATGTATGTATGTATGTTGGGTAACCTTCAAGTAAACTAAGCACGTGCTGGGCATTTGAGTGATAGGCAAGGATAACAAGCTTGAGCTGTCTTTATATTAAGAACATAGGCCTATACGCTCAGCCAAGCTATAAACGTAAACATCAAAAACAAGTTGCCTATAAAACCAAAGCCCTAAACCATCAGTTCTCTTTTCTTTCAATCAGTACACCAAATCTCAATACTCCACTCTATCAAATTGAAATTTCTAAAGGACTGAAGTTAGGAGTAAAAGAAGATTAAAGAATATAAAAGCGAAAAATTCAAACCCTAAGAGGTATTATCACTACCTTGCTTTGTTCTAAAACAATTGGATTGCAATATGTTTAATGGGATGTGTATGATTGATATCTGAATTCGTTCCTATAAGATTTCTGAATATGCCCAAGTAACTTTAGATTTGAATGTCAAATGTGAACTTTTAAGTTATTTGGTAATATGTCCAGATGAGAATTGATTCTAAAATCTTAGAAATTTAGAATTTTAAATTGATATAAGAAGTAATTGTTAATGTGCAATAGTTATACAAACATGTTTCTGGTGTGCTAAAATCATGATGAAGAAGCTATGAAATGTGAATGGATGTTGGGTATTAAAGGATAAGGATCTGCAGAAGCAGAGCCTCATTTTTGGCCTGTCCCGAAGTGGCACAGCTGCGCCACTTCAAGGCTTAAAGTTAGCGCAGCTGCGCCGGCTGCCAGAAAAGCCAAGATTAGTTTTTTAAGTAAAAGCGTACAAGCATAGTTTGAGCATGTCTAATATGTGTTAACTGAGGTCAATGGATCTGCCAAAGTAGTATGTAAGAAGTATTGGTCTAAAATGATCATGTAAAGCTTGTTTCGAATAAGAATTTCAAGTGAAATTAAGTAGTTTTGAGAAAGAAACTTAATACAAGATAATGTGGTCCCAAATTTGATGTAGAACTTCTGTGTTATGTATTATATGGCATAATGAAAGGTCCTAGCATGTCGCCATGAAAACGTATTGAGAAAAATCTCATTTCTGGACAGTTTAGGGAGAAGTGCAGCTGCGCCACTCCCAATCATAACATCAGCGCAGCTGTGCTGTACTGCAGTTTTTCTAAAATATTTTGTTTATGCTATCTGAAGTTTGGTACATGTTTACTTGAATCTTTTAAGCTTCAATGCCTACTATTAGAATTATGTGGACTGTCCAAGCATATAATGTTTATATGAAGCCATGAATTCAAAAGATTAAGAAAGAGATTTCTATAATGAAGTAAATGGTTTTCAAAAATGAAAGCAAGACGTGCACAATGCGGTATAAGTGTATATTACAAGTGTGAACTTATATGTGTACCTAGTATATATAACTACTTGGTATATATATGCATTGAACATATATGGTTCGAGTTTTGTTTTGGTTATGTAACTAAATTTGAATGTGTATTAGATATGTATAGCTAATATGTCTATACATGAATATATATGGTGTAGGATTTGAGAAGTAAAGACTTAAGCTAGGATTACTAACTCTTAGCGTAATCTACGAGTAAGGCAAGTATCTTAACTTGTTTCATTTAAACAAGTATATTGAAGCTTTACTTAGAATATCAATGTTTTGATATAAGAATACCTTGATGCGTACTTATTTTATATCAGTATGCATAAAACTGTTCAGAAGCAGTCTAAGCCATTTGCTTCGGCTAGACACAGATTAAAGTATTTCATTGCCTTCACATTTAGTCTTTGAAATATTATTGAGTAAATAGAGCTGTTCAATCATATTGTTTTGATTTGAACTCCAAACTGAGTATGAACATCCCAGAGTTGGGAAATTTTTATATTGCGCCAAGAAGGCAGTGACGTTGAACGCAAATGTCGTTCCTGTTAGATAGTATTGATCAATATAGGGCATAACGGGCTGATCACCCATCACGCCCATAAGACCAGACGGTTCACAGATGAATTCCTGATCGGACCTTTTCAAGAAAAGAAAAAGAAATGTTCATGGTCTAATGACCACTCAGCATGTTAAAAGTCAGTATGTTGTTTCGAAAATGCAAACAAGACATGTTTCAATTGCTTAACAGTTTTGTTCCACTGTTGAAGCATATCTCAAAGAAAATATTTATTTCCTTGTTTAAGATATTATCAACTGCTATTACTTGTTGAGCAATTGAATGCTCATTCTTGCTTTATTATAAATGATTTCAGTGAATCAAGGTCCTGTAGAGGGATCAGGTAAAGATAAGGGCAAAGGCAAGCTCAATGAATGATTGAAGACAGTTATTTGTAATAGATAGATTTATGTGTTGTAATTACAGTAACTATCATGTAATAAAGAAGTTAAGGGTCTTCGTACCTGGGATAGAAACCTTTGATGTAATAACTACTGTTATTTAATAATAAGTAGCTTGTATGAATGGTATCGTGTAGCACAAAGTACGGGTTTTAAGTACCCGGATTTGGGGGCACCACAGGGCTTAAGCCGCATTCAGTCTTGGTGTTTTCCTTTCATACTCGGTGTGTTATGTGAATGGTTGATTGTATGTTGTGATGGATGCATTATATTATTCCTAAATGCTTTATTTTAGTTCTTCACAAAATGTTATCATATGCATACGGTGAGGAACGATGAATGTATGTGAATGTATGATGTGTGATTCTTCCATCGAGAAGTGAACCCGTCAGATGTTCATTACTGGACTCAAAGGGACATTCCCAGGCAAGGCTTAGGAAATGTATCCACTCACCACTCCAATCAAAAGATTAGATTTATTTCCATCGAGTAAGTTGCAAAGATCTGGGAACGTTCATGCCGAAAAGCCGGTGAGAGTAACCCTAAGATCGGTCAGCCTCAGATAAACTCAACGTTACGGAAAGTCTCATGCCCTTTTACTTGTTATGTGCATATATCCAAATGTCATCACGTCTAACCATCTCATGTTGCTTCAAGAAACCGCATTTACTAAACTTTGTCAATGTTGTGCAAATTGATCCTAAAACCCGATTGCGAGCCCGAAAAGTCAGAACTCTACCTATCAAAATGTCCAAATCAGAGACTTCAACTCCGAACCCTATTCCCATTTCCCAAGAAGAGTTCAAAAGTTTCAAAAAGTAAATAGTCTAAATGGCTAATCTAATAAAAGAGCAATGCAAGATGACGTAAGAACCAAGGCCCATCACGTAGCCAGAATCATCCATACAATGAGGGAATCATATCCCCGCCAAGACCCACGATATGCAAATTCTTACTACTGTGTTTCAGTTTGGCAGTAAGGAAACAGAAGGTGTTCCGAACAGAGCTTAGATAAGGGAAGTGATCAATGTCCCCGAGGATAGGGAAACCAGGGAAATTAAGAAGAAGATGAAACAAATGGAGGAAACTCTACACTCCTTGAAGGGAATAGGGCCATATGGCAGTGTTAATTACTCAGACCTTTGCATATTCCCTAGTGCTAGATATCTAGACAATTTTTAAGTACCAGATTTTGAAAAATACAACGGGTTCGGGGATCCTTATACCCACTTGAAAGTATACATTAGAGAGTTAGAATCCTATGCCGAGGATGAAAGTTTGAGAATGCAGTTATTTCAGAAGAGTCTAACGGGAGAAGAAAGAACTTGGTATGCCCGATTAGACAATGCTAAGATCCATAATTGGGAGGATTTGGCCCATGCTTTCTTAACTCAGTACAATTTTTAGTCCCAGATGGCTCTAGACTATTACCAAATGTCTAGAATCAAGAAGCAACCCAACGAGTCTTTTCGAGATTATGCTCTGTTGTCCGAATATGATATTAATAATTTACATGCAAGTATACACGATCAACAAGTAATATAATGATAAGTAGAGTGTCGATCCCACGAGAAATAAGCTAATAATATTAACCAACTACTAATTTTATACCAATTTGATTTTATTTAAACAAATGAACTGAAATGGATCAATTATCAAATTAAAATTAACCTAAATGATTTAACAAAGATTAACAAAGATTAATATCAGATTTAACGACTAAGATTATAATTTCCCCCAATGCCTCACCTAAATCTCCTTACTCTCTCTTTTGACTAATGGACCATAACAAGTTGTTAACTGAGAATTAAGACTTATTTACCAAACCTCTTCCGAAAATTAGATAAAAATATCTATCTTAATTAATCCACTATATTCCTATATGAAATAATTAAGAATAGATTACTTACGTGCAAATTCTCATACAAGATACATGTGGCATATAGGTATATTCCTATCCTATACACAGATCATGCTATTCATTCCTTAGAAGAATAATCACAACACATGTCACTATATCCAGATCTAAACCCTAGATTCTATTTTCTAATATCATCTAGAAGATCAAATTAATTGCTGGCCAAACAATTATATCATGGAGTACAAGATATGATAAACAACTTGCATATGATCAATAATAATCAAGTCAAGAGTAATTCAATTTAGATTACTCATTGGATTCCATTGCAATCTTAAAAGGTATTTAGTTCATAATGTAGGAAAGAAACATCATAACATTAATCAAAAACATCCTCAAGGTATACAAGAATTAAAAAGAAGAGTATAGAGAATAAAATCTGTCAGGATCCTTGATCTCCAAACACAACCCTTAAGTCTTGCTTCCCTTACGTGCTTCCTTCCCCTCTTTGAATAATCTGAAGATTTTGGAATTAATCTCCCTTTCGTACCCGCAATGATCCCTCCTCTTATGTGTTATGTTCCTTGTGAATTTATATCCGGATCTCCCTTACTTGGTAGATTTCTTTTGCCCTTAAAACTCATAAGCCAAGTGTCCTAACCAATTTAGGAAAATAACCCCTGTCAAGCCTACAACATCAGCAACTTGCGTGCCCTAAGCGCCGCTGCCCCTCCACAGGCGCGCCTAAGCGCTGCTTAATGCAGTAGCCTAACCATGCTTAAGCATTACGGTGCCCGTCAAGCGCGCCAAGGCGCTTACGCCACGTCTTAAGCGCTACAACGTATCCTCTTGCGCGCCTAAGCGCTTGCTAAGCCTCCAACGCCACTACGCTTGACTCCTTGTGCCTAGACGCTGACCTATCCGTGCGCCTGACTTGATGGTTACACAATATTACATGCCACGCACCTTTTGGTTCCTTTCCTCTATATTTTGACTCGCATCATGCCATTATTCACTCAACTTGAGATCATTTACTAAAAATTTCCATTCCAGTCCCTTTCCTATATAACACAATAAAACGCATAAGAATGAACATAAAATACTCAAAGATTCACAATTTCTTCAAGCCAAAAATACTCAATTCGTAAGTATACAACCCACTCATCAAATACCCCCAAACTTGAATCTTTACTTGTCCTCAAGCAAAACACTAATAACAAAAACAACTCTATTTAATACTACCTCGAACAATGAATCAATACGAATTAAATATTGGCCTCAAAATTTTCCTTTTATAATAACTCAAACAAAATTCTGAAAACATGCAAAGCTAATGTTTCAACCTATTCATCAGTTCACAACTATTCATGACCCCAAATATGTGTGTGTGTGTGTATCCACCCCGTTCAAACTAATCAAAACCAAGATAAGCGTAATTAATCAAATTTTATACGGAAGATATCTGTGACAACCTGGATTTTCGAGAATAATTATAATAAGAATTTAATATAGAATAATTCTTATTATGTGACGTGTCGAATTCGAATATATATGTGTTATATATATATATATATATATTTATGTAATTCATTTGGTGAGCTTAATATGTGTGACGACCCGAAAATTTATAAGATTTATTAATAAAATCTTATATGATTAATAAAGGTTAAAGAATAAAACCTAGATTGGAAATAGAGGAATAATTAAAATTTTCGAGAAGAACCTATATGGCTTAATATTTGATAGAATGTGACGTTTCAAATTTTTTAAATATACTAAATTAAGAATTTAAATAAATAAAATTCTTATGAAATGATATGTTATGTGATGGCGTGTTGCATACGTGAATACGAACTATGCAATATGTGACTTTTATGCTTAATAAATATATTATTACTATATATTTATTATATGTAAATAAGTTGTAGGGGCAATTTATTTAAAGCAAAGGAGATGGGTAAAATTAATCGATCGGTGTAAGTTAAAGAATATATAAATTATTTTAAATTGGTGGCATTAATTATACTTAAGGTATAACCACCATTTTATTAAAGAAATCATGTATTACGTTATTGGATGTAATGTATGTACGTTTTTAATGTAGTAAGTATATTATTATATTTATTACAGTTAAATTGTTGGGAACAAGTTATGGAAGGGAGAAAGAAATAGTTAGTTTAAGTATACATGAATATTGTATACTTTAAATAAAAGATATTAGAATAAATTCTATCATTGAATTATTTTAATAAAGAGGGGATATTACTTTATTTGTAATATCTTATTTATTGAATAAATTTCCATTTGTATGGGAATATGAGTGAATATGTGTTATGTGCAATAAATAAGTTAGTGAATTTATTTAATTTAAGTGACAAAGAAATGAAAAGGGAAGCTAGGTAACATATTTATAAATATCATATATATGAGGAGTTAATAAACTTAAGTGTTATATTAATAGTTCAATTACTAAATAAATATTAGTGGACTAGTCCAATTGGTTAAGTGACTAAACCCACTCATTTAATTGATTTTGGACTTGGGTAATTAATATGTAGACTTACTAACTTAGCCCAATTGGAATGTTTAACAAAAGATTTAATAAACTAGTAGCCAAGTGATAGTCTAATAATGATTAGCTACTAGTGGCCCAAACTATTCTTAAATGAAAGTCCAATTAATGGCACATTTGGTGTAAACTTTCTAGTAAGTTAATTATTCTAATAATGAAAGAGAATTAAAGAAAGTTTGGTAGCCTAATATTATAAATTAGGCATAAGAATTAAATAACCTAAAGGGCTATTTTTATTTAGTGGTCTTAGTATTTTAATTATATACTAGTGACCTAATCTAAGAGATTTATTTTATTATCTCAATTAGTTTGCGTGATTATGTGAGTAAATGAATATGAATATTAAGTGTTTGTTTATATTTGTTTCTTATATAAACAAATAAAAGAAAGTCTTGTAACCTAATTATTATATATTAGTTATGAAAATTAAATAACCTTAAGGGTTATGGTATGGGAGAATGATAGTATTTAAAATATATACTAATCCTAAGAGATTTATTTTATATATCTCAACTAATTAATTTCATAACCTAATTAAAGTAAGTCTATTTGGGTTAGAAAATTAAATGTACATGAGTAAGGATTTAAATTATAAAGGAGGGGAATGGAAACCCTAATTAAATAATTAAGGTAGAATAATATTAAATGTGTTGAGCCTAATTTAATTCCATGACCAAACAAATAAATTGGAAAGTCCAAATGAATTAATAGAAGCCCAAACTTTAGCCAAACTTGGGAGGGGCTTTTTAGTCATCTTACTAAGCAAATTTGGCATTAAAAAAAAAAGAAAACAAAATTTAGAACATTAAAAGGAGTGGATGGATCCGGATAAGGAGGGAGTATGTAGCATGTGGTATAATTTTTTTTTATCAACCCTTATCCACTCCAAGCCATGTGTCACCATTTTATTGGCTCTCCAAGATTTTGCAAGAAGATAAAGAGATAAGATAAGGATAAGGAAGAAAGAGAATGAGGAAGAAAAGAAGGAGAGAGAAGATAAGAAAAATAAGACCAAGAGAGAGAAAAAGGGGTAGCTTCGGATAAGAGGGAGAGAGGAAGAGAGAGAGAGAGAAAGCATGAAGGAGCTCACGGCATAGGGGAAGAAGAAAGAGGGCAGCCATGGATGAAGGAAGAAGAAGGAAGAAGAAAGAAGAAGGAAGAAGAAAGAAAAAAAGAAGAAAATAAAAACAAGGTAAAATCCATACTTGATTTCTAAAACTTTAACTTGTATGCTATTTGTATTTTAATGATGGATCTTTGGAGTTTAAGTTTTATGTAGCTAGATCCATGTATAAATGTTAGATCTAGAATTTTATTGGTTTGAGTTACGGATTTACATGAGTTTATATGGAAGTATTTGGAAAAAAGGTAAGAAAATAGAATTTTTCGGAAAGCTTAAACTTGAAAGTGTGATCTAGCTTTTGATTTTTGAAATCTATGACGGATATTTATGATTTATTTTCTTGGGATGTTAGATCTATGTATTAAGGATAAAACTCCTTTGGAATCACTCAATAAGGTTGAAAAATGAGCAAGTTATGGAATTTATCCCAAACTACTTAAAGTTAAGAAAACTGTTAGAACCACTATTTTGACCAGCCATTTCCGGGCTAATTTTCGGGAGCTTAACATGTCCAAATTTGGATTATGATAGATGAAAATCGTAGATCGGAAAGATACGAATCCAAAAAAATTGACGGATCGTTAATTGGAGTTATAGAACTCATTTTATTTAAGTTTTAGCAAAGGACTCCAATACTATAAACGGAGCAAAACCCGCTGACCATTGTGCTCCGAGCACTGTTTTGACACTTTAGCTAAAGTAATAAATTCAGGACTTTTTACCACTGAAAATATAGAAAGTTATGTAGCTCCTGGCCAAAAATCGCTGCATTCTGACTTGTAACGAAGAATCTACGGCTAAAATAAAAACGTAGAGTTTTTCGACGAAAACGGCTAAAATTGGAGTTCTATAACTCCGATGGCCACGAAATTTTAATTGGAACCTCGTGTTAATATGTATAAGATGTTATCAAAAACTTGGTATCATCGGAGTTGTGTAAGATAGTGATCATTTTTCTTAGTTTTGAAAGTTAAAACAGACGTTTGAAAAATGTTAAAGGAAATTGAAAACTTTCATAACGAAAGTATTTTTGTGTATGGAATATATGTACATATGTGTGGCAAGATTTGAAGAAAATAAAAATTGATTTTTAAGAGAGGATAAGTCATTTTTGAATGCAGCTTCCAATAAGGTTTGTTGTATTCATATTTCGGCTTGCTGGATTGCGGTATTCGGTTTGCTGAATTAACGAAAACAGTTTGCTGAATTGACGAATATAGTTTGCTGAATTGACGAATATAGTTTGCTGAATTAATGAATATGGTTTGTTGAATTGGTGAATCTAGCTTACTAAATTGTAGGTTAGTTTGAATCCAATGTGCTGGATTAGAAAACAATTTGTTGAATTAATGAATCCAGGTTGCTGGATTATAGGATAGTTTGAATCCAGGGTGCTGGATTGTATGCTAGTTTGAATCCAGGTTACTGGATTAGTATGTGTAGATAATCCAACTTGCTGGTTTGGGTATTCAGGCTTAATGGATTATAAAGAAGAACTTATAAAATGAAAGACTTAGTATTAAGTCATAAGGTTTACAATAAAGTAGTAGTACAGTCGTGTTCTTTAATAGTTGATGTATAGTAGCTGGGCTAAACAATTCCTTCAGGGAGCGGAGGTATATACAAACTAGCAACCGATCTAACTCACTGTGAAAACAGTGTAGACGAGACGAAAACTAGTTTGTTGGTTGTTTGTGGGAAACCACTCAGCATACTATATTGAACACTGTTAAAGACTCGATGTGTGCTAGTTTTATAATTATGAACGTGTATGGTGCTAAGGTGCTATCTAATATTTGCTTATGTGCTTAAATATTAGAAGTAGTGTTATGAGGTATATGTGTTGCTAATTGAAAGATCAATCTTATAACTAATAGGTCTTTCATAAGAGATTAAGTTAAATTGCGTAGCTGTAATCGACGATACAGGCAAGTTTCTCTATCCTTACTCAAGTTTATATTGAGCAAGTCCCTCTTAACTCAAACTTGAGCTGTTATGTTTCAAGTATGCTAGTGGTTTAATTCTTTACAATTATTCCACATCTATATTTATTGATTCGCACTTAGTGCATGTTGCATATGTTCATCAGGTATGAAAGGCTGATCACATTTGTAATATTCCAAACCCTAATAAGATTTGTAAATGTAAATTATGGGTTTATGAAATGAAAATTCTTGTTCTGACTTGATATTATGTGATTGTGTATTTTATTAAATAATTAGGTCAAATAAAATTTTTTCGCCCAACAGCTGTGTCGTGCTTAATCGGACAAAATGATTTGTCGTGTTTCTGGCGAATTCACCGAGAAGCGTCTCGGCAAATTATTTTTGTAAGCTGCTGTGTCGTGCTTGGAAATGACGAAGTGCTTTGTCGTGCTTCGACATTAATATAATATTATATTAACTGATAAATTTTTTTTTAAATAAGTTAAATAGAGTTTAAAATGATAAGCGGAAATAGAAACCCTAAATTGAAAACCCTAATTGGTAACAGTTGTCCGAATTGTTCAATTAAAACCCTAATTATTATACAATAATCTTAATTGATATAATTAAGATTTAAATAATAAATCATAATATTAATTATGAATTATTAAGATTAAACTAAACCCTAAACGGAAGATTAAAACCCTAATTGTAGGATTGAAAACCCTAAACCCTAATTAGAAACCCTACAACCCTAATTTGGTTCAATAACCCTAAATTATGAAATGTAAAACCTTAATTATGATATATAACCATAATTAGGGTATTATTAAACTTAAATTAACATTATAAACATAATTAACAAAAATCTAATTTTAATTAGTAAGTAAAATAAATCAAAAATAAAATCCTAGCCAATGAAAATTAAGCTAGGAGTGTGCAAGCTTGTGCTTGACACACTCCAGCCCAAGTAGGTGAATTAGGCCAGATCATAAGCAGCACAAGTTAAGTGGTTAGATATTTTTGGAGGCAAAAATTTGGAAATTAGCCTAGGAAACCCTAATTCGAAATGGCTATAAAGAGAATGAGATGCTGAGCTTTAAACCTACGAAATTGTGAACCTATACACTTATAATCAAAGCCTAAACAAGCCTCTGCAAGCCAAAGATCAGTAGCAAAGATCAGAGATCAAAATTTAAAGAAAAAGGTGCACAAAACCCTAATTTATGTTTGATCTTCAAGCCTGCAAAATTTTTGTGTTTTAGATGTTTAGGAATACTTGTTAATATGTTATTTAGTGATCTGGGCGGTTAAAACATGTTTACATAACATCTAGATATGAAAATCAAGCCAAAAACTCAAACTGTTCTTGGCAGTCAAGAACAGTCTGACAAGCCTTTTTGTCAGAGCTTTTGATTGGCTTAAAATGATTGTTTGATGTGTTTTAAAGCATGAATCTATAGTATGCCATGTTAACTTTAATATCCAATTGGTAGAAGTCCAAAATTATTTCATAGTAGGACGATATAAGTGGTCAAAGTCCTTTGAGCGCTCTGATTTTACACGTTTCTGGGTAACCCAAAAACTTATGAAGAACTCTGACAAGGTTTGTCAGAAGTTCATGCTACCCAGAAATGGCCTAGATGCAATGTTTTGTGTAGTTTATTGGTTTAGAGTTATTGTATGCTATGTAAAATTTAATCTTGAACCATTAAAACACATAAACAAACAATCAATCGAACGGAATTAGTGGTCAAATAGCGTTGACCATTATGACTGCATGAGTTTTCTGGGTAACCTAGAAAACTCAAGAACAGTTGAATGGCCTAGTTTGACCGGATCAAATCTCACACATGTGATGTTGTTTGATCTCAAACAAAACATGTCGTTACTCTGTGACACCCCCAAATTCAGGTACCAATACCTCGAATTTGGTGCTCACGATAAAATGCATCCATACACCTCTAAACAACATAAATCAACTAATGCGGAATAAAATAAACATATGTTGTTCATTACAAAAGGTTTACTACGGTCCAAATGAATCAATGAATAATGATTATTTACTGCTGAGTGGTCCAACCGACCATGAACTTTTGGCCAAAGAGTCAATCATTCGACTAACTCTTTTAAAACCTGGCCCCGTCAGTTGTACTCGAGGGGATCAGCATAACATTTAACTCTGACTGCATCGAATAACCGACACATTATAATCCCCTACATAAGGGTTGCTCTCTCAGTCCAAGAATCCGCACCAACAATCGGTTTGGATAGCTTTTACAATAATAACCTGTACATGTCTAACCGAATAAATGGCGTAGACTATTTCATTAAACAGTTCATGAATGAAGAACTTAAACGTTTCACAATCCAACAATAGATAATGAATTCAAATGCATAAGCTGCGACTATCAATAATTATCTTGAAGGTGGAGTAATTGACAATAATTAGTCCACTAATATGATTCAAAAGTAATAACTCAATTTGAGTCATGAAATTTGCAACAATATACAACATGTATAAAATATGAAACCTGCTCAAAAATATAATTCGAGTAAGGTTAAGGAAAACTTGCCCAACACAAGGGTTAGACAAGCGTTAGGAAACTTGCATTCAATATATAGAAAGAATGAAGTTAGGGAACTTGCATAACATACACCTGTTTGCACGAAATAAAAAGAATAGTGCATAAGATTTAGAAACTTGCCCAACACAAGGGTTAGACAAGGGATAGGAAACTTGCCTGATGCGCTGCTACAATATTATAACACACGCTCCTTAATATCCTACACAATTAAGTACATATTTACATAACAATTAGTCACATACCAAATAATGGTTCAAAACGGACGTTGCACCATTAAAACACATTGATTGCCACTACGACTACCCAGTCGGGGGTCTCGTTAACTTGTCTAATCATTTAATCCAAGAAAAATATAAGTGTTGGACCCGTTTGAAAAGGGTTCATTAGGTCCGACCCGACTTGACCCGGACTGACTGCCCGACCTGGACCGGACACGGAGCTGGCGCTGCAGCACCAAGCTCAAGCACTGGACCTCACGCTGCAGCGTGAGTCCCGTGTCTTTTCCCTGACCGGGCTTCACGCTGCGGCGTGAGCCTTAAAGCTTTGGCCTCACGCTGCGGCGCGAGCCCCGGTTTTTCCCCACTTGCCCCTCGCTGCAGCGTGAGCTGCAGGGCATATTGGTGGCGCTGCGGCGCCATTCTGCAGTAGCCGGATTCTGGGTTTGTTTTCAGAACGCGACTCCGACCTCCGGCCACTCCAACCTCCATATCTCCTTCAATACACAAGCAAATTGGTCCATTTCGGACTCTATGGACTCCTAACTCATGGGGCTACAACATACCAAAAATGCAGAGCTACCCATTAACATTAACATGGTCAAATCCTAAGCCAAATTGTAAAGTTCATACTCTGTTCTTCGAGTTCTTGACATGTTTTACAAGAATCATTACTACGAATTCGTTTTAACTCCTTTTTACTCCATTCCAACTGGGTTAGCTTCATAACCCATGGAACTACAACACCATAGCAACAAATAAAATTAACAAACACAAAATCATAGCTTTACAGTCCTCTAAAAAGTCCAAATGTCCAAGTTCATGTCCAAAGTCCATTGTTCTTGCTCCATTAAGCCAAGGTAAGGATTTCTTGCGTTTTTGTTCCACTTTGATGTTATTAATGGCTTACATAGTCTCTTAACAACATTTACAAACAATCACAACAAACAAAAACACCAAGAATCGCCAAAAATCCGACCCACAAGCTTAAGAGCTTAAAACTAAGAAAAACTTGAAAAACTTGGCAAGGAATCGAATGGAAAAGATTTGGTTGATTGTTTACCTCTGTAAATCCTTCCTAGATGTTAAGAAGCTCGGCTAGGCTTTGTTTTGGGGGTTCTCCTTGCTTGGTTCCTCCAGCCGTGCCTTCTTCTTCTTCCTCCTTTCTTTTCCGGCGAGTTTCTTCCTTTTTCCGGCGAGCTCCGGCGACTTCTTTCTCCTTCTCCTTTTTTTGCAGCTCTCTCTCTCTTTCTCTCTCTCACTATCAGCTGATGGGAATGGGAGGAGTGTGGAGTGCAAGAGAGGATGAATGATTGAATGGAATGGGAGAGTGGAGGAGTGAATTAAGGAGAAAATGGGTTTGGTGCTCAAGGTTGGCCAAAATTCAAACTTGCCGGCAACTCCCTTTCTCTCTCCTCATTTTCTAGCAATTTGATTGGTGGAAAATGGTTTGGTGGTTCCCACTTGAAATAACAAGCCAAAATAAATACCCGAAAATACCAAAAATATATCCGAAAACTCCCACTTTTGTACCAAAACTGGTAAATAACTCTACCCAAAATTAAAATGGGTACTCCCATAATTATTGGGCTGTATAAAAATAATTATTATGGGATTTGTCCATTTATTCGGAACACCCATATAACACATTTCGGATACGGATAAAATCACGTATCAGTTCAAATAAAATTTCCGACACTTGGAAAAATTATTCGTACGCATACACGTATTTATGAAATTTATTAACATCGAAAAAGACACAAAAATTTTATGGCGTGAATAGTGCCTTGGGAAACGTGCCCCGTGAATGGTGATTTAGCGACGCTACGCGAAATCAATTATTCACTTAAAACAAAACTATAACACATAAAATTCATACATTCACATGATCTAGATTGTCACACAACCTTTAAACACGTAACACAAATATAATATTAATAAATTATAAAATATTCATTAATATTCAAAAATTCAAATTACAAGGAAATTTCAGAATTCCCGGTCGTTACATCCTCCCCCCCTTATAAGAATTCTGTCCCCAGAATTACAGTCTAGGTACGGAAAACTTAACGGGTTCACTCAAAAAGATGCGGATAATTCTTCCTCATCTTCTCTTCTAGCTCCCACGTAGCTTCTTCAGCTGCGTGGTTCCTCCAAAGTACTTTAACCGAATGAATGACCTTATTTCTTAACTTCTGTTCCTTCCTATCTAATATCTGGATATGAATCTCCTCATATGATAAGTCCTTCTCCACTTGAATTGGTTCATAGGATATCACATACTTGTAGTCGGGTTTATATGGCCGCAACACAGAAACATGAAACACATTATGAATATGCTCCAGTTCAGGAGGTAGAGCTACCTCGTACGCCACTTCACCTACCCTCTTTAAAACTTCAAACGGTCCTACGAACCTGGGACTCAATTTTCCCTTCTTTCCAAATCTGATCTTCCCCTTCCAAGGAGATACCTTCAAAAATACAAAACTGCCAACTTCAAAGTCTCGCTTCTAACGATGCAAATCGGCGTATTTCTTCTGTCGATCCTGAGCCGCTACCAACCGAGCTCTTATCACTTTGACGACATCCACAGTCTGTTGCACCAATTCAGGTCCCAACAGTCTTCGTTCACCGACTTCGTCCCAACACAGAGGTGTTCGACACTTCCTTCCGTATAATGCTTCGTATGGCGACATACCAATACTTGCATGATAACTGTTATTATATGCAAACTCCACCAACGGTAGGTGATCGTCCCAACTGCCT
The DNA here is from genome assembly GCA_034770075.1 of Aralia elata. Taxonomy (NCBI): domain Eukaryota; kingdom Viridiplantae; phylum Streptophyta; class Magnoliopsida; order Apiales; family Araliaceae; genus Aralia; species Aralia elata. The sequence continues at coordinate 44,096,260 of CM068387.1, read as the reverse complement.
TTAAAATCCATCACATATGCTCTAAGCATGTCCTCCAGCGTCTGAATCGTTCGTTCGCTTTGCCCATCCGTTTGAGGGTGATACGCCGTACTCAACCTCAACTGAGTTCCCAATCTTTCTTGTAAGCTCTTCCAGAAATTGGACGTGAAGCGCGGATCTCTGTCAGATACAATAGATACCGGTACTCCATGTCGTGACACAATCTCTTTCACATATAACTTTGCTAGCTGCTCTAGCCTGTACCTTATCTTGATCGGTAGAAAATGTGCAGATTTAGTCAAACGATCCACAATCACCCAGATCGCGTCGTAACCCTTCTGAGTTGGTGGAAGCCCCGTCACAAAATCCATCGTGATATGCTCCCACTTCCACTCTGGAATATTCAGCGGTTGTAGCAGTCCACCCGGTTTCTGATGTTCTGCTTTTACCCTCTGACATGTCAAGCATCGCCCAACACATTCTGCGACCTCCCTTTTCATGTTCGGCCACCAGACGTGTTGGCGTAAATCCTGATACATCTTGGTACTACCAGGGTGTATCGAATACCTTGTAGAATGAGCTTCCTGCAAAATCTCTTCTCTCAACTCCGAAACCATCGGTATCCAGATCCTCCCTTCAAACCTTAGCAGTCCTGTGCCATCAATTTTGTACTTTAATTCCTCTCCTTCTGAGATTCGCTTCTTTATGGCGATACATTCATCATCCTTTTCTTGAGCCCCTTTTATCTTGTCTAATGAAGTCGGACTCGCCTCCACTGTGAACAGTTTCTCATCTGCATTCGTCGGATATTTGACTTCCAACTCCAGTCTTTCCATATCCTTGATCAGCTCCTCTTGAGCTGTCAGCATCATCAACTTATCTCTGCCTTTCCTACTTAGAGCATCGACTACTACGTTAGCCTTACCGGGATGGTATAGAATCTCACAATCGTAGTCCTTGATCAACTCCAACCATCGCCTCTGCCTCATGTTTAGTTCCTTTTGAGTGAAGATATACTTCAGACTTTTGTGGTCTGTGTATATCTCACACTTCTCCCCATACATATAGTGTCTCCAAATCTTCAGAGCAAACACTACTGCCGCTAGTTCCAGGTCATGAGTCGGATACCCCTTCTCATAGTCCTTCAATTGCCGTGATGCGTACGCAATGACCTTCCCATGCTGCATCAGTACGCACCCAAGGCCTTTGTGTGACGCATCACTGTACACCACAAATCCTCCTGTATTATCTGGTAGGGATAACACAGGTGCTTCACTAAGTTTCTTCTTCAACTCCAAGAAACTCTCTTCGCACTTATCCGTCCATACAAACTTCACAGTCTTCCTCGTCAAATTTGTCAACGGTGTCGCTATCTTTGGAAAGTTCTGAATAAACCTCCGATAGTAACCTGCTAATCCCAAGAAACTTCGGACTTCTGTTGGCGTCTTCGGCTGCTCCCAGTTTATTACTGCTTCTACCTTGGCAGGATCCACTGACACACCATCCTTGTCAATTACGTGCCCCAAAAACTGCACCCTTTGTAGCCAAAATTCACACTTGGAAAACTTTGCATAAAGCTTCTCCCTTCTTAGCGTTTCCAGGGCTATCCTCAAATGTTCGACGTGTTCCTCCTCCGTCTTCGAGTAAACAAGGATGTCATCTATGAAAACGACGACAAATTTATCTAGGTATTGCTTGAACACTCTGTTCATCATGTCCATAAATGCTGCTGGCGCATTCGTCAGCCCAAACGACATCACCAAAAACTCAAAGTGTCCATATCGAGTTCTGAATGCTGTCTTTGGAATATCCTCCTGCCTTACCTTCAGTTGGTGATATCCTGTCCTCAAGTCAATCTTTGAGAAGTATTTCGCTCCCTTCAATTGATCGAACAAATCATCAATTCTAGGCAACGGATACTTGTTCTTAATGGTAACCTTGTTCAATTCTCTGTAGTCAATACAAAGCCTTAACGATCCATCCTTCTTTTTCACGAACAATACTGGCGCTCCCCACGGAGATACACTCGGACGAATATATCCTTTATCTAGCAGCTCCTGCAGTTAAACCATCAGTTCTTTCATCTCTACCGGTGCCATCCTGTACGGTGCCTTTGAGATCGGTGCGGTTCCCGGTACTAAGTCAATCACAAATTCCACTTCTCTATCCGGCAGAAATCCCGGTATCTCATCTGGGAAAACGTCTGGGAATTCCCTTACTACAGGTATCTGACCCAGCTCACCCTCTACTCTTCGGGTATCAACCACATGAGCCAGATAACCTATACAACCTTTCCGTAGTAATTTCTTCGCTTGCATCATCGTCAGGCAACAAGATTGTCTCGGCGATTTACTACCGTAAAATACGACCTTCGACTTATTCGGAGTCTTTAGGTGTATACTTTTCTTCTGACAATCAATCATAGCCCCGTGACTAGACAACCAATCCATCCCAAGAATTACGTCAAATTCTCCTAGTCGTATCGGAATCAAATCTACTCTCAGTTTATACCCGTTTATCTTAGCACAACAATTTCTATGAATATGTTCTACAGGAATAACTTCCTTATTAGCTACTTCCACATTCATTGGATTCTCTAATTTCTCACGGGGTAAGTTTAGCCGTTTAGCAAATTCATCCGACACAAATGAGCGGGTAGCTCTCGAATCAAATAATACATATGCATTAATATTATTGATCGAAATAATACCTGACACCACATCCTTTGATTCCATCGCATCCTGCACTGTCATGTTGAAGGTGCGTGCTACTGGTCTGTTCTGCTGGGTTGGTCCTCCGATAGTCAGCTTACTGTTGTTCCCTTGGTTAGCACTGCCTGTATCATTCTTCCTCTTTGGGCAATCCTTCTTCTGATGATCTGAAGCGCCACAAGAAAAACAACTTCCTGCCTTCGCCTTTGGGCATTGTGGGGCAAAGTGCCCTGGTTGACCACAGTTGAAACAAACTCCTTTTCCTTTCATGCATTCTCCAAAGTGATTCCTTCCACATTTCTCGCATTTATTACCCTTCTTTGTATCCCCTCCGGATTTGCTTCCTGTCATCTGACTGTCGTTCCATCTTCTCTTATTTGGGTTACTTCCCCCGCTGCTACCTTCCTTATGACCCTCATGACTCTTTTTCTTTTTCTGATCTTGGTTGTGCCTGGCCAAAGCTTCGCTTCCTCCCTCAGCAATGATTGCTTTCTCAAGTAACGTAGAAAATGTGTTGATCTGCAAAACCGCAACCTTACTATACACCCAAGGTTTCAGTCCTTGTTCAAATCTCTTTGCCTGCCTAGCTTCGGTGTCCACCTGATGTGGAGCAAACCTAGCTAACTCGTTAAATTTTGCGGCATACTCCGCAACTGACATGCTTCCTTGCTTTAGTTCCAGGAACTTTATCTCCACGCTTGCCTGCATGCTCGCTGGAAAGTAATTTTTGAAAAATAGCTCCTTGAAACGAGCCCATGCAATCGTGCCTTCCCCAGCTCGACCTTTGTTCGCCTTCCACCAGTAATTTGCCTCACCTTTCATCATGAAGGTGGCAAACGACGTCATCTGTTCTTCGGCCACCCTTGCGACCTCAAAAACTTTCTCTATTTCTTCTACCCATGTCTGGGCTTCAATCGGATCCGTAGTACCACGAAATTCTGGTGGTCCTACTAATTTGAAGTCCTTAAAGTTCGCCATGTGACTTCCTGGCTGATCAACTGGAGCGGCTTGTCTGCCCTGCATTGCTTCTGCTAATAAGTTAACAAAAGCCCTCATAGGGTCTGCCTGACCTCCTTCGTTATTCACCGACTCCTCAACCCTTTGGTTACGCGGTCGTCCTCTTGGCGCCATGATCTGCTAAAAGAAAATCGTCGGCGTTTACTAATAGATTTATTCCATGTGCAGAAATCATTTAAGTCAACAATAAAAGTAAAAGATCTATCAAACACGTTTGATTTAAATAAAACAACTGCATTTATAACCATATGTCATTGTCTTAATACAACCAGACTCAACATGTGACATACTTCTATAAATGCTAAATGACATAGCCTGCCAACCATTAACTATCCCCTAACAAACACAAGTGGGGAATAATAACCTTCCACCCCTATACTAGAAGCAAAATTGGGGTTCAACTACTATCCCACGCACGCTACAAGCAGAGGGATTTACAACATAAGTAAGCCCCTAATACAACAAAAGTGGGACCTACTGCAAACATAATGCTAAAATAATACATCACCGCTTGCTGCGGCGGAGTGCAACTCGGAGCTCCCGTCGAGCCAGCCTGTCGACCACTCGACGCCTAATTATGCGCCTGCTGCTACCCTCGTCCCTGGGGTACCTCCTCACCCTGTCCCTCAGCCTGCCAATGGAAGTGGTCAAGCCTGATCTGAGGGAATCAACCTCTGCAGTCAAGGCTGCCAAGTGCTCCACAGCCTCATCTCGCTCTAGACGAGTAGTCTCTAGCTGATCCTCTACTCGCTCTATCTGTCCTACCAGCATCACATTCCTCTCTAGGAGGTCATACACCATTACACCAAACTGAACAGAAACCCCTCGGCGACCGTGAACCTCTGCCTCTAATTTGGCAATCCTCTGGTCCTTTTCCTGCAACTTCTGGGTCAACTCAGTCTTTTCCCCCAAAGTCTGATATGCCAATGACCTGTACTGCTCTTCTCGGTCCTGGTGCTCTTGGTTCTGCTCCTCTAAGTGAGTTACTCGATTCTCGAGCTCCTCGTTCCTATTTGTCAGCTCTTCGATAATATCACTAGCAGTAGTGCCCATGCCATCTGCATACTCAGGTGGCTCATCATCTTCCGTCAATGGATCCTCCTCGGGGTCCTCATCCTCCCCCTCGTCGCTTAACAGCCTCAGCACTCTTCCGGTAACTGGCTCCTCAGAACCATACTCGGCCTCGGACTCATCCCTAGTGTCCATCATCTCTGGCTCACTCGGCTGCATCTCCACTAACTGCCCTTCGTCCACATGTATGTCTGTGAACTCTACCTCTCTAGCAGGACTGAACTCTCCCATCTCAGACATCCTACAGCCACAAACAGAAACAAATAGATAGCAAGATGTCAGTGTCACAATAAAATATATTCATTGATAAAATGAAATGATATTTTATCATGCACAACTCGGCTCGATGGATTTCCACAATCCACCTCCGGACATGACCATCAAATGAATCTCCCTGATCCATCACCTAGCGTACTCAATACGAGTTTAATACTAAGGTTATAACCTAGGTTTCGCAAATCCTAAAGTTTATAACCTAAAGCTCTGATACCAACCTGTGACACCCCCAAATTCAGGTACCAATACCTCGAATTTGGTGTTCACGATAAAATGCATCCATACACCTCTAAACAACATAAATCAACTAATGCGGAATAAAATAAACATATGTTGTTCATTACAAAAGGTTTACTACGGTCCCAAGGTCTACAACCTTAAATAAAATACATCGCAGAATACATTAATGATACAAAACTATTCCACGATTACACAACGGGATAGTATATATAACTATTCCTTAAGCTTTCCTTTGCCTTTATCCGCTTTGGAACTCCCCGGCTTAACTGCAATAGGTTCATGATATAGCAAGGGTGAGCAACTACTTTGCTCAGCAAGTTTAAAAGCAAGAATGAAGATATATCATGAATAAATAAGAATAATAGCTGCATAGATCAACAATTTATGAACATTGATGAAATAGCTGAAATGACATAATCAAAGTCCAAATGAATCAATGAATAATGATTATTTACTGCTGAGTGGTCCAACCGACCATGAACTTTTGGCCAAAGAGTCAATCATTCGACTAACTCTTTTAAAACCTGGCCCCGTCAGTTGTACTCGAGGGGAACAACCTCTCGTACACCATGTATATGCATAACATTTAACTCTGACTGCATCGAATAACCGACACATTATAATCCCCTACATAAGGGTTGCTCTCTCAGTCCAAGAATCCGCACCAACAATCGGTTTGGATAGCTTTTACAATAATAACCTGTACATGTCTAACCGAACAAATGGCGTAGACTATTTCCTTAAACAGTTCATGAATGAAGAACTTAAACGTTTCACAATCCAACAATAGATAATGAATTCAAATGCATAAGCTGCGAATATCAATAATTATCTTGGAGGTGGAGTAATTGACAATAATTAGTCCACTAATATGATTCAAAAGTAATAACTCAATTTGAGTCATGAAATTTGCAACAATATACAACATGTATAAAATATGAAACCTGCTCAAAAATATAATTCGAGTAAGGTTAAGGAAAACTTGCCCAACACAAGGGTTAGACAAGCGTTAGGAAACTTGCATTCAATATATAGAAAGAATGAAGTTAGGGAACTTGCATAACATACACCTGTTTGCACGAAATAAAAAGAATAGTGCATAAGGTTTAGAAACTTGCCCAACACAAGGGTTAGACAAGGGATAGGAAACTTGCCTGATGCGCTGCTACAATATTATAACACACGCTCCTTAATATCCTACACAATTAAGTACATATTTACATAACAATTAGTCACATACCAAATAATGGTTCAAAACGGACGTTGCACCATTAAAACACATTGATTGCCACTACGACTACCCAGTCGGGGGTCTCGTTAACTTGTCTAATCATTTAATCCAAGAAAAATATAAGTGTTGGACCCGTTTGAAAAGGGTTCATTAGGTCCGACCCGACTTGACCCGGACTGACTGCCCGACCTGGACCGGACACGGAGCTGGCGCTGCAGCGCCAAGCTCAAGCACTGGACCTCACGCTGCAGCGTGAGTCCCGTGTCTTTTCCCTGACCGGGCTTCACGCAGCGGCGTGAGCCTTAAAGCTTTGGCCTCACGCTGCGGCGCGAGCCCCGGTTTTTCCCCACTTGCCCCTCGCTGCAGCGTGAGCTGCAGGGCATATTGGTGGCGCTGCGGCGCCATTCTGCAGTAGCCGGATTCTGGGTTTGTTTTCAGAACGCGACTCCGACCTCCGGCCACTCCAACCTCCATATCTCCTTCAATACACAAGCAAATTGGTCCATTTCGGACTCTATGGACTCCTAACTCATGGGGCTACAACATACCAAAAATGCAGAGCTACCCATTAATATTAACATGGTCAAATCCTAAGCCAAATTGTAAAGTTCATACTCTGTTCTTCGAGTTCTTGACATGTTTTACAAGAATCATTACTACGAACTCGTTTTAACTCCTTTTTACTCCATTCCAACTGGGTTAGCTTCATAACCCATGGAACTACAACACCATAGCAACAAATAAAATTAACAAACACAAAATCATAGCTTTACAGTCCTCTAAAAAGTCCAAATGTCCAAGTTCATGTCCAAAGTCCATTGTTCTTGCTCCATTAAGCCAAGGTAAGGATTTCTTGCGTTTTTGTTCCACTTTGATGTTATTAATGGCTTACATAGTCTCTTAACAACATTTACAAACAATCACAACAAACAAAAACACCAAGAATCGCCAAAAATCCGACCCACAAGCTTAAGAGCTTAAAACTAAGAAAAACTTGAAAAACTTGGCAAGGAATCGAATGGAAAAGATTTGGTTAATTGTTTACCTCTGTAAATCCTTCCTAGATGTTAAGAAGCTCGGCTAGGCTTTGTTTTGGGGGTTCTCCTTGCTTGGTTCCTCCACCCATGCCTTCTTCTTCTTCCTCCTTTCTTTTCCGGCGAGTTTCTTCCTTTTTCCGGCGAGCTCCGGCGACTTCTTTCTCCTTCTCCTTTTTTTGCAGCTCTCTCTCTCTTTCTCTCTCTCACTATCAGCTGATGGGAATGGGAGGAGTGTGGAGTGCAAGAGAGGATGAATGATTGAATGAAATGGGAGAGTGGAGGAGTGAATTAAGGAGAAAATGGGTTTGGTGCTCAAGGTTGGCCAAAATTCAAACTTGCCGGCAACTCCCCTTCTCTCTCCTCATTTTCTAGCAATTTGATTGGTGGAAAATGGTTTGGTGGTTCCCACTTGAAATAACAAGCCAAAATAAATACCCGAAAATACCAAAAATATATCCGAAAACTCCCACTTTTGTACCAAAACTGGTAAATAACTTTACCCAAAATTAAAATGGGTACTCCCATAATTATTGGGTTGTATAAAAATAATTTGTCCATTTATTCGGAACACCCATATAACACATTTCGGATACGGATAAAATCACGTATCAGCTCAAATAAAATTTTTGACAGTTGGAAAAATTATTCGTACGCATACACGTATTTATGAAATTTATTAACATCGAAAAAGACACAAAAATTTTATGGCGTGAATAGTGCCCCGTGAATGGTGATTTAGCGACGCTACGCGAAATCAATTATTCACTTAAAACAAAACTATAACACATAAAATTCATACATTCACATGATCTAGATTGTCACACAACCTTTAAACACGTAACACAAATATAATATTAATAAATTATAAAATATTCATTAATATTCAAAAATTCGAATTACAAGGAAATTTCAGAATTCCCGGTCGTTACATACTCTCTACCATGTCTAGTATAACCAGCAACAAGAATCAAATCCAAAACATTAACCAGTTGGAATTAATTTGAGGTCAAATGTCACTATTGGACATTAACCAAGTGTTCTTTATGATGAAGACCTTTAGCGACGAAATGCATACACAAACCCAGAAACTTAAGAAATTTTGAAGACTGTCGCTAAAGCCCTTTAGCGACGGATTTTCAATAAAATTAAATAAAAATTAATTAAATAAATTATAAAATAATAAATAAATAATAAATAATTATTAATAATTAATAAATAAATTCAAAAATTCATTTTTTAAATTATAAAAATTTATTTTTAATATTTTTATATATTCTGATATATTATTTAATTTAATTAAATAATAAATAATAATTATGATAAATCATTTAATAATTGTTTTAATTATTTAAAAATGATATTAAATTATTAAATAATTATATTAATTATTTAAAAATGATATCAAGATAAATAAATTTTTTATATATAATAATTAAATAAAATATTAAATATTTAAAATATTATTAATGATAAATAAATCATTTAAATAATATATTAAGTATTTAAAAATGGTATAAATGATAATTAAATCATTTAAATATCAAATTAAGTTTTGAAAATTATTATAAGTAATAATTAAATTATTATAATGATAAAATAAAGTCTAAAAATATTATTAATGATAAAATAAATCATTTAAATAATATTCTACCTTTCTAAAATATTATAAATGATAAATAAATCATTTAAATAGTATTTTAACTATCTAAAAATATTCTAAATGACAAATAAATTATTTAAATAACATAATAAATGTTTTAAAATTATTCTAAATGATAATTAAATCATTTAAAAATATTCCTAAACTTGTAAAATTATTTAAAAATACTTCCAAGCTTATAAAAATTATTTAAAAATAAAATTAAGCTTCTAAAAGTATTATAAATAATAATTAAGTTATTTAGACTAATAATTAGACTTCCAAATGAAGTTTTTAACGAATAATATATTTGTTTAGCTATTAAGGACGCGACCGAGATACCGAATCAACGTCGAACCTTAATGAAACTTGTCTAGATTAGCGTGATACATGTTTATATACATGCTAACGCTTATTATTGGTATATGTAGACTACGTGCGTTGATCGATTGTACTAAATTATAGTGAGCTACGCTAAGGCAAGTGTCCTAACCTTACTCAACTTATATGATGCAAGTATTATACATCTTGCTACCAATTATTGTGAAGTTATTGCTTCTTGTTCAACATAACTTAAGAAATGAATCATTATTCATATATTGTTTATTCGAGCATAAATTGTTGTGTCAAACCAAATTGTTTGGTAAGACATTCTATACTGAGCAAATGGAAATGCCTTCATAGGAAGGCCAATAAATGTCGATTATATATTGACCACAAATGGTAGGATGATATGCATACTCCTAGGATATTGGTGAGGCTGATCCCCTACCAGATATCCAAAACTCAAATGGTTCTAAGTCATTAAAGACTGATAGAACTAAATGAAATATATGGTTCATGTACAGAACCCTCAGTATACATCATTGATATCTTTCAAATCAAACACATGGTGTTTACATATTCAAATGAACTTGCTGAGCATTTGTAGCTCATTCTTGTGCATATCTTCTTTTGCAGCTTTAAATGATATTCCTGGCACGTCTGGGACTGATAAGGGGAAAAGCCATGTTTATTAAGTTTTATTTCTGTTGTTGAATATTTTAAGTCTTTTAAAGACTTGTTGTTGTAATAACTTAGTATAACGAATGATGTAAGCAAACCAAATGATAAGTAATATATTATGATCTTTTATGTCATCGAATGCGTTATACTCTGATCTTTAAATTCGTTAAAATAGTTGTACTAAGTTAAATACAGTGTCTATATAAACTATACATCTGAATGAGGGTATCTAAATGATGTTGAGAGTCCTATAAGCTCTGTGGTTACACTTAATGAGCGCCGGTAAGGTGCCATCTGTAATATCCTAGATATTTTAAAATTTTGAAATAAGAATTTAATAAATAAAATTCTTATTAAGAGATAAAGTAGATTTGGATACATATGTATATATGTATTTCATATAATGTGAAGTATGTGATTTTGCGTAATGGACTAAATGTGTATATATAGATGTGAAATATATACATATATTGGAAAAAATAGATTTAATATTTAATTAAATCATTAAAAAAAAGTGGATGAAATTAATTAAGTTAATATTAATCGATTGAGATTAGATTGAAATTATATTATTAAATAATATAATTTGAATATTGAGCCTTGGACGGTGATAAAATTATTATGAACTAAATTTTCATATATGAGTTAATTAATTCACTTAGTTAAAATTAGTGAATTAATGTATGTACTTTGTTCTAATAAAATGAAGTTTATATGGATAATATTTTGTAGAAGTGTGATGAGTAAATAAATATATGTGATATATATTTATTTGTTAGTATGTGTGTTATGTATTTGCTAGTAAGAGATTAATCTAGGTTGCAAGCCCAATGTATAAAATAGTTGTGGAGAATTAAGTTGACCCAAATTTTGGTCTAACTTTATATGAGAAAGTCCAAAGAATTATAGTGTCAAGCCCAATTTTAAAGAATTAAGATGACCCAAGTTATTTAATTAAAAACTTGTGATAAGTCCAATGAAGAAGCCCAATGAGAATTTAATTTAGTAAGCCCAAAATAATGGGACATGTGTTAGTAGAATAACTATGGTTAGGAACTAATCATGTTTGAGTTAAATGTAGAAAATTGTGAAAAATGATTATATTATCCAAGGAAAAGTGATTAATGACTCATGTGTCCTAAGAAGGAAATTGCTAGGAAGTTTCCTTATAATTGGAGAATGACTATTTTGTCCCAAAAAAAAAGTATTAATGACCATAGTATCCTTGAAGGAAATTTCTAGGAAATTTCCTAATAGTGAGGGAAAGACTATTTTGTCCTTAGAGAAAATTATTAAAGACCATTGTGTCCTAAGAGAAAATTGCTAGGAAGTTTCCTAGTAATGGGAGAATGACAATTTTATCCTTAAAGAAAATTGCTTATGACCATTGTGTCCTAGGAGGAAATTTCTAGGAAATTTCCTTGAGATGTTTTAAAGACCATTATGCCCTTTCCTAGCAATGGTTGATGACCCTTTTGCCCTTGATGTTGGCTAAATGATTAAGCTTAATTAGACAAATTTTTAACACTTCATCCTCTATTCTTCACACTCTCACCCAACCAAATAGAGAGAGAAGAAGAGGGACAAGGCTTCCAATAATGGAGAAAAAGGAGGAAGAAGAAAACTTAGGAAGATCCATGGAAGGAAAGAAAGGAAAAAAATGAAGAACACAAGGTATAACTCAAAACTTTACCCATTTTATTGTGATTTAACTTAGATCTAGTATTGGGTTGTTGTGATTGAACTAGATAATGATAGATCTACATGATTTATAATAATTCATAGTTGGATCTAGAGGTTGATGGGTTATTAAACTTAGATTTGAGAAATAATTTCTTAAAACTCTAAAACCGTCACTTTCCTCTTTGATCCTTAGATCTGCATAGTGGGTATTGATGAAAAATTGTATAGATTTAATATGTTGTAATATTATGAGTTAGGAATTCATAAAACTTGAAATCATTTGATTTGGTTGTGTAAAACTCAAAATATGAAAATCGAAAGGAAAGAAGCGAAGGTTATTTTCCTCAAATTAAATGATCTAGTGAGCTGCCCAAAAATAAAAACATTCGTGGCTAGCTATATTGCTCTAAAAGTTCTGGCCTTTTGGTATGTTATTATACACTGAATAAGCTTTCCATAGACTCCAGAACGAACTAATTCCGACTTCGGAGCAAAGAGTTATGACCAATCTAGTTTGTCGTGCAAAACTGTCCAGCGAATTTTGGTCAGCCCCCTTACTTGCGATTCCTGTATTGATGTGTTGGGAATTGGAAAAATTTTAGTAGGACAAAGTTGTAGATACGGAAGTTAGCTTCGCGTGGCCGCTGGAATCACCCAAAAATTATAAATAACGAAAAAGTTATGTCTGGACACGCGAGATTGAGCCATTTTATGGAACGGATCATGTTCGAAATAAATTATTTATTAAAGCTGTCCAGAAAATGAAATTTTCTAGACTAGTTGATGAAATTTCAGAATCTGTTTTAAATGGTTAAGGGTCTGACTTTAAGGCCTAGATGAGGTTGTAACGAAGGAGTTACGTTAAAAAAAACGAAAACAACATTTTGTTAAAGAAATTGTGAAAATGGATTTTATAATTTTATTTGAAGTAAAATTTTAGAAAATGATATATGTTGTTATGTGATGGCATACATTGACATGTTGGGGATCATAGTGAATCCGGTGTATACGGATGGATAAATATTGATGTTATGTGCTTATATGTAGTTCATAACATGTAAATTGTTAATGAATGCATACAACATGCTCGATAAAATGCCTAAGAGAATTTGTATATCTAAACATTGAGATTTATGAGGTGAATTTAATATTTAGTAGTTAATTTTAACTATTAAATAAATGATTATGAATTAATTATGAAACGAAGTAAGGAGCCAATAAAGTTGATAATTTTGTATTAATTAATTAAGGATTAGATAAAATTATATTATAAGATAATATAATTAATATGCCTTGTATGACAACTGATTAAATTAATATGAATTAAATTTCATATATGAATTAAATTAATTCACTAAATTAAATAAGTGAATTAATGTAGACATTTTTGTTTTAATAAAATGAGTGAGTTAATTAAACTCAATTCTTAATAAATTACATTTATATGTAATTTATGACTCTGAGGGCTTAATAATAATTATATGCCAAGTTGATAAATAAATATCAAATGAGGTTCAATATATATGGTAAATATATAAATATATATATATATATATATATATATATATATATATATGTGTGTGTGTGTGTGTGTGTGTGTGTTGGAATTAAATAGTATATTAAATCCATATTTGATTAATGAGTAAATATATTTAAGGTATAAATAAATTGTTTGAAAACAATTTATGAGAGGGAGGAACAAGTTAAATTAAATTATACAATATTAATTGTATAAGTTACGTGAGTCATTTAAAATAATTAATGAGGTAAATATTAATTATTTTAATAAATGATTTGTTACACTAAATGTGTTATAATGGGTTAATTCCATATATGTTTATGGAAGAACTTTATGCATAAATGAATAAAATTTACCCAGTATATTTTTATTAATAATGATAGTAAGTTGGCCTCCAACATGATTATGGCTAGATAAGAAAACAGCCGAAAGCTACAACAAAGGTACTGATAACCCACTTTAGCCGAAAGGCTACAATTTCTTTTTAGGTAGGAACAGGTAAGTCTAGCAAGCCTTTGTCAGAATAATGTCACATGTGAATAATATAAAAATCCTTATGACAATGACTAAAGAGAGAGGGAGGCAGAGGTTATTAATGTATGCTATAACCTACACAATGGTAATGAATAGCTATGTCGGTAGTGGATATTAATTTTGGGAGTATATTGGAATAAACTCATGTGCATGGGTAGAAAGGCCAAACCATGGTTACGGAAGTACAGAAGAAAAATGATGGAATGTAGAAAGAGAAAGAAAAGGAAATAATCCTAGAGAGAGAACGGAGTTAGAGAGAGAAGGTGGGTGAAGCAACTAACCGCAGTAGCTTGGCAAAGGAGTTCAGCCCCCAGCCGCATGACATCACTCCAACGTGCGCGCGCTGCCTAGCTCAATGCGCACGCTGCCGTGCTGCCTGCTCGCTACGTCGTCAGCCTTGCGTGCCAGCCCCACACCCGCCTCCGTTTGCTGCCCTGTGCGCGCAGCGCGCCAACCCAGCCTATCGTGCGATGAGATTTTGACATAGAATAACGGTTGGACAGTAAAATGGTTAGCTTATCCGTTACTTTATGCGGTGAAACAAAGTCAAGTATGGAGCTTGGTTTTGGTTGTTCATTGGGAACCCGGTGCTGCTGTAACTTAATTATAACATACATGAGCCTTACTCACACAAGGAAACCCTTATTGGATGGCATGATGACAAGGGTAATACTACCTACTTGCATGGTAATGATCTTGAGATGCATGCTTATAGGCATAATATTTCAATATATATATATATATATATATATACATATGTTATAACTATATATATATATATATATATATATATATATATATATATATATATATATTTTTTCATTAGTGTGTTACCATCTAATGTGTATGTAATGTTAATATTATCCATCAAAAGAATTCGACTGAAGCTGCCTAACATTTGATCATGGTAGAAATAATTTATTACAGTAAGCAAAATGCCCACTACTCCCACATATCATCTTGACAATGATTTTCTTGTGACTAACAGCTATACTAAATCACCTCCATAAAAGTTCTTCAGCTATTGCTTACTAAAGCAGTGAAGTAAACTAAAACGATAATATGTTATCATACATTAATATTATGTTATATAATATATTATAGAACATGATATATTATATAATATATATATATATATATATATAATATAATATTTATCATATAATTGTATAATATATTTGATTATCTACTATATAATATAGTAGATAAATTAGCATGTATGTTTCTGAAGAAACATTAATACAGTATTAAATATATTAATATTATTTAATGAATATTTTAAATATATTAATATTAATATATAATTATAATATTAATATATAATTGATGATTATTTTAAGTATATTAATATTATTTAACTATAATATTAATATATAAGTGATGATTATTTTAAGTATATTAGTATTATTTAATTATAATATTAATATACAAACGACAAGTATTTTAAGTATATTAATATTAATCACTTATAATATTAATATACAAATGAGGAATATTATGGTGATATTAATAATAGTTAAGCATAATATTTAACATACTTAAATGACGGATGTTAACATATTAAATTAGGTTATCACTCGAAGGAAGGAATACTGGATGCGAACAATATAGACGATGAACTACGGACCGAGGCAAGTTTTTCAGAACTTGCTCTTATGTGTAAAATGTTATTATATGTTATTGCGATGTTATATTATAACATAATGTGCTATGAACCGTTCAATTTGAACTTTATACTTTGCAATGAAAAACATGATGATATGTGATTTACGTGTTAATATGCTTACATGTATAATTATCATACATGAAAATATTGTGAAACATGCATGATACATGATTTATGTGTTATGTGTAACTGTTAAACTTGCGGGCAACATTGTTGCTCACCCACGCCACAAACAGATTTTTGCAGCTAGCGAAAAAGGACCTGGATGGTCAGAAGAAGATGACTGCAAGAAAGGCATTTAAACAAGAAAGTGAAGTCTATGTGGAGATATTATATTATTTTAATATCGTACTATTATTTACAAGCTGATGTATTGTATACTTTGATTTAGAATGATGTGTACAATTAAAGGTTAGAAAACCTGGGAGTAGATTAAGATGTATTGTAATATTATAGAGATTACATTTATGTTGTAAGAATTATATTGTTTATGTAGTATCGTGACGAACTGAACCCGGGGTCAAGGTGACCCGGATTTGGGGTCGTTACACCATCCTTACCGGAATGCGCCCCTCAGTTCTATGGACAATCTTATCATTAATACTGTGAATGTCAGATAGATAGGGAATATAAATATGAAAGAGGTATTCATTAGATATGAATCTATACATCCAAGTGAGGGTATCCAAACACAGACAACGTTCTGACCGGAACTGGTACCTGTTATGGGATACTGTGAACCTTGGATAGATAGAAGTCATATTTTATTGAATATTTATAGTTGTACAGTTTCACGTGAGCACCAGATCTGCTACAGGGGAGTGTAGAGATTTGGGGGCGTCACAACCTTCATTACCTTAAGGTTCAGTTAAATTGGTTCATGGTCATTATTGACACCCTGTATTATTGAATTCAGTCATTCAATTATTGAAATTCTGATTCATGCTCTTTCACAATTAATATATTGTTGAAAAATTTGAAAGCTTATTCATTCTTCTAATCATGATATATCTTTATTGTATTTAAACTTGCTGAGCAAAGTAGTTGCTCACCCTTACTATATCATGATAACAAATTTCAGATTTAAGGCGAATGTTCGAGGAAAGACAAAGACAGAAGCAAATGACAAGATTAGATTGTTATGCATGATAACTAAATTAGTTATTTGATGTAAGTTAATTGTGTAAACCTTTTGTGAATATAAAGGTAAATATGTATTAAGTAAACAATTTATGTTTATATCTTCCGCAATAGTTGTAAATATAATGTATCGTGACGCACCAGGTCCGAGGTTCAAGGGACCCGGGTTTGGGGGCGCCCATAATATGTATATATATAAATATAAAATATATACATAGATTCAGAATGAATGAGTTAATAGTTAATTATTGTAACGATCGCGAGTCGTGGGTAGCTTGGTAATTCGAGTTTATGAATATTATTGAATAAAATAGATTTTTATTAATAATATTATGTGTTAAGCATTTAAAGGTTATATTATAACCTAGATTACGTGTAGACGATAATTAGTAAGTATGAAAGTTTTCGTATAAGCTAATTTGGTGGTTTCGAGAAATATCGCTAGAGTACTACTTATCGGATTAAATAAATAGTTAAAGGATAATATTATTGAACGAGTTATTTGGCGTAAAAGTGTTAACCCAAATATGAGTGGGATATATGTATGTTGATGTATATGATTATGGGAAGTGAATTAAGAAGAATAACGATCGCGAATAACGAATACCCTTGTAATTAGGGTTTATTGATATTACGAAAATGATTAAATATTATTTTTATGAGAGGTATTTTGAGGTTATTTTATAACCTGAATTATGTATATGTGTTGGTTTTAAGTGTTTTTGTCACGTGGGAGCGAATAGATTGATCTCGCAAAAAATCGCTAAATCACTATTCACGGGGCACGTTTCCCGATGCACTATTCATGACACTATTCATGCCAAATATTTTTACGTCTTTTTTGATTTTTATTAATTTCGTTAAGACGTGTACGTGAAGAAATAATTTTTCCAAGTGTTAAAAATTTTATTTAAGCCCAAACGAGATCTATTTAGTATGCGAAATGTATTATATGGGTATTCCGAAGAAATGGACAAACCCCATAATAATTATTTTTATCCATCCCAATAATTTATGGGAATACCTATTTTTAATTATGGGTAGAGTTATTAAGCAAATTTGGTACAAAAGTGGAAATTTTCAGATAAAGGAGGGGAGTATTCGGGTACATATATTTGTATACCCAAATGGTAGCCATTAATTTAAAATTTGACCAATGGGGAGTGAGAGAAGGAGGGGTTGTCGGCATGGTGTAACCTCTCACCAAACAAAATGCATGGAGTTCCCAACTTCTCCTTGATAGCTTCATTTTAATCCTCCCAAAGCCTCCATTCATTCTCCCATGCTTAGCCATACTCTCCCATTCCTTCCATGTTGCTGCAAATATTGAAAAAGAGAGAGAGAATGCAGTAGAGAGAGAAAAAGAAAGGGTTCGGGTGGAGGAGAAGAGAAGAATAAGAGGGTGCGGGAGCTCAAGGGAGGAGGTAGAACCTCCAAGCAAGCTCTAGTTCATCTTCTCTAGCCTTTGAACGGATTAACAGAGGTAATCTCCTCTTCCACCATCTCTCCTCCATTTTTGAGTTTTTCAAGCTTTTCAAGCTTTTGTGATGGGTTTTGATTTTTTGGAAATTTTTGGTTGTTATTGTTGGTTGTGGTTGCTTAATAATGTTACCAAGACACCTTGTAAGCTATTAATAACATTAAAGTGGAACAAAAACACAAGAAATTCGTACCTTTGCTTAACGAGGATGAACATTGGACAAAAATGTGGACTTTGGATATTCGGACAAATTTTAGAGGACATGTAGCTTTAATTTTGTGTTTGGTTAATTTGTTTGTTGGTATGATGTTATACTTCCATAGGTTATGAGAATAACCCAGTTGGAATGGATTAAAAAGGTGTTAAAACAAAGATTTGGTGAAGATTTTTGTGAATAACACCAAGAACACCAAGAACACAGAAATAAAGCACGACTTGTAGCTCTATGTCTTAGGAGTCCATAGAGTCCGAAACGGACTAATTTGAACGTGTATAGAAGGAGTTATGTTGGTTGGAAGTAAGATAGGTCTAGAAAACCAAAAAACAGAGCATTTCGGGAAAGAAATCGGACTGGGAGGCTTAGGCCAAGCGCCTAGGCGCTGGCTAGGCACTGACCAAGGGCCGAGCTACTGTGGGAGAGCGCCTAGGTGCTGCCCAAAGGCTATTTTTGGGTGCCTAGGCGCTGGTCAAGAGACTGTGCAAAATAGCTCCGACGTCCTTTAGTAAAATGGGCATAACTTTCTCATACGAACTTGGATTGAGTTGATTAAAGATGATTCGGAAAGGGGAAGAGTAGACATACAATTTTGTTCTTTCAGTTTTTCAATTTGAGTTCTGTAGCATGACCTAAATTGGCCATTTATAGGACTGATGTTTAATTGGAGGTAATCGGAGAGTGTCGGGCATGAGCGTAAGCACGCGTAATGTTCCTGACAATGTTAAATGATGTTCTAAGTTGTAAAACATGATTATTATGATTTATAATAATACTTAACAGTAACCATTGAGTATTGGACAATTCGAATGGGCGTGCTAAGCGTGCGCAAACGCGTGTCGCTTGGGCGTTCGAGTAGACAAGTTTGGCGTATGGACGTGCAAGCGTCGTAACGTCGTAATAAGTGTGTATAACTTTGTCTAATATTTTGTTTCTAATAAAAATGAAACATTATGGAGTGTTGTAACCCAATGTATGAGCATGATAAGCACATACAAAAGAGGCGAATTAGGCGTGTGACGTGTAAACGTCGAAACGCCGCGTAAAGTGTTAATAAACTTAAATAGTGTTTCGATTTAAACAAAACAAATATTACAAGATATAGAGTAAGAAGTATTATAATGTGAACCAATATGTGAAGCCTTTTTAGTGGCTAATTGGTATTTTCCTGTTAAATAAATTGTGTAGGATGTTTGAAGGACGAGCAATCATAATGTGGCAAGGAACGCTTAAGGCAAGTTCTTTCAGTAACTTGTTGACTTGTTTAAATATAGTGATATACATGACTTGATTACTAAATCTTTCACTGTTATGTGAATTATATGCGAGCATGATTGAAGTGTGCAGAATGTGCAATTATGTAACTATATTGTTCTATGTGGAACTTGAATTATTGTAAACATACAATGTGAGATGCATGAGGTATGCTATGAGATGCATGATGCATATATATAGATGAATTTCATAAGATTTATAATGCATGAGAAAGATGCATAGTATGAGAATCATGATGCATGGATACAGTGCAAACTTATGTGTTACGTGAAGCATGAAATGTGAAAACTGTTAGTTCTTGCTGAACCGTCGTGCTCATTCTTGCAAAAATAAAACTTTTGCAGATTTATGATACAATGCAATTATCTTGATGATAAGGATTAGAGGCGCATGGAAACAGGAAGGTTGCTAAATGTTCCTTTATTGTAATTATTTAGCTGTGATGACGGTATATGATGTACGTGAATTTGACTATGTAAACCTTGAGTTAAAAATGAAGGTTATCCATCATAGTAGTTAAGATGCAATTATGTAATTTACTTGTTACAGTAAACTAGAAGGACGATGATGTTGTATAAAGGACATTATAACGAATGTATAGTTATTGAATAACTTTGCGAATATTCAGGGATTGACTAAAGCCAGAATCTGAACCTTGTGTTCACATAAGGGATATTATAAAAGATCACAGTATTTATTCAACCTTAATCATAAGTGTATTATTAAAGGTCTTCGTGCCTGGGACTGGATTAGGATATGTTGTAATATTATTATAATTGCATTAGTGTAGTAAGCCTATATTGTATGGGTAGTACCGTGACCCGCCGGAATCGAGTTCAAGGTAAGACCCGAGTTTTGGGGGCATTACAATATCAATGTCAACTCTATATGTCTATATTTCACATCATCCTCCACTAAGGAAAACAACCTATAACCCTGGGGATCAAAAGGATTATTCAACAGTTACGCACATTTAGACCTTTATTCATACGCATTATGGCCCTTCCCAAGTGTTTCATTTAACTATTTTTCATACATAGTGAGTGCATTTTATGCTTCATCTCACTATATATTTGAACAAGTGCATTTTACGCTCCATCTTGTTTTAGCAACTCAGGAAAGTAAATAAATATTTTTTTGGATACTATTTGACAAATCCAAAATTCCCCCAAACTTATATTAATGTCTACCCTTCCGCTTTAAATGATGTTAACTAGTTGTCTAGAGTTTCAATATTATCTCCCGCAAGCATTTAACCATGAACACTTTTTTTTAAGTTCCAATTAGCTAAACAAATGGATATAAGTGCTATAAAGTGCATAGGGTCACAAATAACATAAAACCAACTAATAAATTAAAATATAAACTCTGCATGCTTCTCAATTCCCAAGAGTAATTATCATTTTCTTTTTTTTTTCTTCAAAATTTAATCATTAGCCAACATCAAATGCAACTACATCCTTGCTCAAGGTATAACTAACATGCAAAACTAATAAACTAAAACAAATAAACACAAATTCCAACACCCCCAAACTTAAGATAAACACTGTCCTCAATGTAAGAAATAAAAAGATTTTAAATATAGAACACTTCCTTGAAATTATTTATTTGGGGTTATCATCATCCATGTCGTCCGCTGAATCAACGGGCGAGTCGACAAACACAGGAGCAACCGAAAACTGTTCGGAACCTTTAAATCCATCATTTATGAACATTTGAGCAAGTACTGAATTGAATCCCATAGTATACTCGAGGAAATAGTCTACCCGATGTACCGTATGATCCATTCACCTAGATTGACGTCTCAACTCCTTGTGGAGCTCACGTACCTCGGTAACCAAAATATCCATGGAAGACTACGATGAAGTGGTAGGTGACTGAGGAGGTTGTGATAGTTTCGCAAAACCCCCTGTAGTAATCCCCATAATGAAACCGACCCTCGTGAATGGGAAATGCCACCATCACATACCTTTAAGTAACTCATCATTTGGCTGTTAATTAATGCCCATGGAGGTCAAAAAATTTCGTCCTCAGCCCACACTACTTTAACTTCCTTACACAGTCCACAAATTAGGGACAGATGCGACAATCTGCCAGATAAACTCCCCTGTATGGCATGTTGGATTGAGTCATGTATAACTTGCCCCACATCTATGGTTTTGTTCGTGACAATGGCATAAAACAACACTGCCCTATCTTTATTGATTTTCGTAACTTGTATAGTTAGCAAAAGCTTGGCACAAATGAAGGAATATCAGGCCTTGCCATACCTGCTCAGCTCGTTAGGCAAAAAGTGTAATTCATCGGTTCCTTTGAGCGTCCAAATTGCCCCTGGCCTACATTTGCACTTAAGCACTTGATTCCGACGAAAATCTTCATCCCTATATTCAGTGAACTCATCTTCGTCTTCCATGTCTCTTATATGATAATATGTATTGATACTTATTTTATCGAACGACACAGACTTACCTCGAACTTGCACCACATGGCCTTCAGCCTCCATAGCATTCGCATAAAATTCCTTGACAATAACCACCACTGTGGCCTCCGGCTGTTGAGTGAAGTTCTCCTATCCCCTCTCCTTAATCATGTCCGTAACACCAATATCTTGGGTCTCATGTGGTTTAATACCCCATTCGGGAATCAATGCCTTGTCAACCAATAATGAATAATATCGATCTAAAGCAGCAGCGCTGGCGAATCTCTTGTTATCATATACTTTGGAGTATTAAGAACCAGATCCGTCACCCCGTTGGCGCTTAGATACCATATTCAATCAAGAAAACTCGAATACTTAACTGTAACTCCCAAATGTTAAGACCAAACCTCATTCCCTTTGTGTTAGAATAATGATGGTTACTGCCAACTGAAAGTAAGGTTGCAGCTATGAATGATGAAAACACATCTTTATTTATAGTGAGGAATAAGGTTCTTAGAATTGGATTTAGAAAGTTGTAGTTGACGTTGGGGAGTTGAATCATGAAAGGAATAGGAGTATTGATTGGTATACTTGAAGTCTAATTAAAATAAGACTTTGCCCTTGATTGCCGTTTAGTTAGATTACTGGGTCAGCCTTGGGCGCCGTGACGCATACTTCTTGGGCACTTAGGCGCGAGATGTGCAGAATGTCGGACTGGGCTAGCGCCGAGGCACTTATTAATCCGAGAGTGCTGCTTGTTTAGGCGTCGCGGTGCGCATTGTATGCGCCTAGGCGCTAGGGGATCCAAGAGCTGATGCTTAATTGAGTGTTGTAGCGCGTACTATGAGGTGCCTAAGCGCTTATAATGTAGAAATATGGGCTTGATTGGCACTGCGGCCCCTAACAGTGGCACCTAGGCGGTCACTAATCAAAGACTTGAGCTCGGTTTCAATGCTTAGGTGCATGATAATGGCGCCGAGGTGCATAGCCTTCAGCAAAAGGGGCTGGACTTAGCGCTTAGGCACTTAAATTTGGCGCTGAGGCATTTTTGGTGCAGTAGCCTAGGGGCCTCGTCGCTTAACCTTGGTTCATACCAGCTCCTGGTTGCTTAATGTTGGTCCATTGTTTCTTGCTTATTGCTTGCTCACTGCTTTACTCTGTATTCGCTTTCATGATTTCGCAATATTTGGTACCTGCATAGTATTAACATAATAAATTATAATGCACTAGAT
Source organism: Aralia elata (assembly GCA_034770075.1). Taxonomy (NCBI): domain Eukaryota; kingdom Viridiplantae; phylum Streptophyta; class Magnoliopsida; order Apiales; family Araliaceae; genus Aralia; species Aralia elata. The sequence goes on along the minus strand of CM068387.1, from coordinate 44,072,892 downwards.
GTAAAAACTACAATGGAAATAAATGAAAATGAAGATAAAAAAAGACAATTTTTAATTTGGGTTGCCTCCCAATTAGCACTTGTTTTATAGTCTTCAGTCTGACTACTCCTTGTCTATTTTGGGTCAGCTAGGAGGATTGAGATCTTTTGACGATCGATGTCACCTCCCCAATAGTGTTTAAGTCTTTGTCCGTTAACCTTGAATGTTTATTTAGAGTTGACCTCTTTAACTTCCACTGCTCCATGTGGGAATACCTTAGTGACAATAAACGGTCCTGACCATCTTGATTTAAGCTTCCCCGGAAAAAGTTTCTACCGCTAATTAAATAAGAGGACAGATTGACCCGGCTTAAATTTTCGCTCGATGATTCGTTTGTCATGCCACAGCTTGATCTTTTCTTTATAAAGTTTGGCGTTCTCATAGGCTTGGAGATGGAACTTATCCATCTCATTCAGTTGCAGGAGACGCTTCTCTCTAGCTGCATACAAATCGAAGTTGAGCTTCCTGATGGCCCAATATGCTCTGTGTTCTAATTCCACCAGCAGATGACATGCCTTGCCGTATATGAGCTGATATGGTGGCATCTCTATTGGTGTTTTGTAAGCCGTCCGATAGGCCCACAAAGTATCATCGAGTTTTTTTGATAATCCTTCTAGTTGGGATTCACGATCTTCTCCAGAATTCTTTTCACCTCTCTGTTGGAGATTTCGGCTTGGCCACTCGTCTGGGGTGATATGCTGTAGCGATCTTGTGTGAGACTCCATATTTAGCAAGAAGAGTGGTGAAATGTTTGTTACAAAAATGCATGACCTCATCACTAATGATCGCTCTTGGTGTGCTAAACCTTGTAAAGATATTCCTTCGAAGAAAATTTATCACCACATTAGAGTCATTTGTAAGCAAGGCTGCTGCTTCTACCCACTTGGACACATAATCAATCGCAACAAGTATGTACTACTTCTTATAAGAGGACGAGAATGGGCCCATAAAGTCGATTCCCCTGATGAGTGGGGTTTTATACCTACGAATTGAGTACATTTGACTTGATAATTTATGAATTCTTAAGTATTTTAAGTTATTATTAGGTATTTATAGTGTTTTTATGTTATTTTGTAGGAAGAAGCAAGGAAACACACTTCGGACATTTTTTGGACTAAAATATGCAAGTAAATACAAGAAGGGAATATTAAAGGGATTTCAATGCAATTTGGATGCATGCTCTTGGCTTAGAACTTTAATTGTAGTGTAGATCTGGTCGAGAGCTTCGATTTGATAGGTGGCACGTCCCGTAACTCCTCCCAGATCAAAAGTTATGGTCTTTTTATCAACAGAGATCAAAGCTTGGAGTTTTCATGTTTGAATTTTCATAACAGCCACTTGAAGTCCAATTTTGACCTTGATCCAGCCAGAATCTCTTAATACTTATTGAATGAAAGTTGTAGATCTACTTCTTAACTTTCCAGAACATCTTGAATTATCCCAATCGGAGCTCGGATGAGAAAGTTATGGTCGTTTTACCATATGATGTTGTAATAGAATTTTTCCTGGTGCGACCGCGCTAGTTGCTAATACATTTTTGGCGCGGCAGTGCCGGGACACGGCCAGACCAAGTTTTGAGGCGTTTTTACATGTTTTTGACTCTAAATTGGATTGTTTTTCCTCCTAAGCTAGGGATTAGACTTGTAACCTATAAATACATGATGTGAGGCATACAATTAGAAAGAATGAACATAATTTAGGAGTAGATTAGAGTAGGAGTAGAATGAGAAGCAAGACTTTCATCAGATTTGAAGAAGAATTCAAAGGAAGGATTGTAAGGATTGAAGGTCAAAGTGAAGATCGCGCATAAACATAGATTCTTATCTTTTCCCTTCTCCTTTAATTTTTATATTCTTGAACATGATGGATTATTTTATTAATTTGATTTCTTTTTCAGTTATGAGCTAAATTTTACTGAAGATTGCAATTGAACCTAATGTGTAGTTTTAATTGATTTTCTTCCTTTTTGATTGGCACCATATGAATTAATTATTATATTTTGTGCGTTCATGTATTAATTAACTAACTAATAATTAATGGGATAATCTATATAAAATTGAGAGATGGATTATAGGTTTAGATGTGAATATGATAACATATGTTTGTGTTTTCTACATGAGATGGAATACATGATTCGTATATAGGATAGAGATATACCTATATGCCTTATGTAATCTGAAGAGAATTTGAGCTTAAAATTATTTTTAATTCTAATTCACATAGAGATATAGTGAATTAGTTAACTAGGGTGTTCTTTCTAATTCTATCTGCTATGGATTTAGGTAGATTTGTTTATAAGTCATCAAGAGGTGTTTATAAATACTAACGAATTCTCGGTTAACAATTCATCGTGACTGTATAATTAATTAGAGAGATAAGAAATTTAGATGAAATATTGGAGGAAATTGTAATCTTAAGTCTTAAAATCTGAATTTAATCCTTGATAATTGATTAGTTTAATTGCAAGTTTAAGTAATTTAGTTTTATAATCTTAATTTCATTTGTTTGAATAATATTGGATTGATACAAAGTTAATACTTGGATAATTTTATTAGCATATTTGTCGTTGGATCGACACTCTACTCATCACTTTATTACTTGTTGACCACGTACACTTGTGTGTAATTGTCAATACCAATTTTATACAACAAGTTTTTGGTGTCGTTGCCGGGAAATATTACTAATAATATTTTTCCAATATTAGTTTCAATCAATTTGATCTTAGTTTAAACGTGGATTTTTTTGTTTTAATTTTTCTGTTTTAATTTTATTCGCAGGAACACCATGGCCAACTATGACTATCAGTGGCCTTACACAATGACTCAGCCAAGAGTAGCAGGGAGGTATGGACTCGAGGAGTTGTCAACACATATGGAGATAATTTTGACAAATCTTGAGGCATTAGCAGCACAACCTATTCAGAATGTAGCGGTGATTTGTGAAATTTGTGGTGAAAATCATCTGAATCATCAATGCGCCATCAATTTCGAGTCGGTACAGTTTGGTGGTAATTTCGGCGACTATCCCAATGATTGTCATCAAAGTTGGGGGAATCATCTGGACTTTTCATGGAGCCATAATAATCAAGTCCAAGCCTTTGCTCCAAGCCAATCATACACTCCAAAATTTCAGGATCAAGCTCCTCCTTAAGAAGAAAAAAAGTCAAATTTGGAGGAACTTCTTTCCAAGTTCATAGCTTCGACTGAGGAACGGGTGAATAGTCAGGAGATGTCGACTCAGATCTTGAGAACCAGATGGGACAACTTATAAACTCCTACAATAATTGCCCTCAGGATGCACGACCCAGCGACATGGTTCCCGAGACTGATGGATTACCCACGCCAAAGCTACAATCGGACATGCCAAAAGATGTGGATGCTAAAAAAGAGGAAAAGACTAGTGGGGACCAGGAAAAGAAGGCCGAAGAAGATCGAGCCTTGAGTTCCAATGCAAATAAGCCGATTTTGATAGTGCCCCATGTACATTCTCCACTAAAGTTTAAGGATCCGGGTAGTTTTGCAATCCTGTGCCCAATTGGTAGTCATTTCGTCGGTAAAGCTCTATGTGACATGGGAGCTATCATAAATTTGGAGCCATGGTGGGATGAGAAATAGGTCAATGAGAAGATAGATAAAGATCCAGTTGTGTTTAAGAAGCTTCAATTCAATAATCCGTTCACAGATACAATGGAGCAAACGCTTAGCTACTTGAAGTTCATAAAGGAGATTCTATCTAAAAAGAACAAGCTAGGTGAATTTGAAACAATGGTCCTTACAGAAGCGAAGCCCTCAAATATTACATTGCTACTAATGGATGGAGGGTTACTCAATTATCGAAGGGGAATTAGATAGAAAGTTGAGAAGTCGGACTGATGACTTTAAAACAAGTTCTTATTGGGAGGCAACCCAAGTTTAATTTTCAGTATTTTTATTTTTATTTTATTAGGTTTTATAGTAGTTAATAAACTTGCATTTATTAGGGTTTAATAAACTTGCTTCTATTGTGTTTACAGGTTATTTGAGTCTAATTCAAGTGCAGTGCCTTATTCATTCTAATGTGTTTAGCCTATTCTTCAGACTTATTAGACAAGAAGGAAGATTGTTATATTTTCAGGGAAGTCCTCTGCTTTACTTTTTTCTATTTTAGCCATTAAGGACAATGTCTAGTTTAAGTTTGGGGGTGTGTTTTTATTTTTATTTTATTTTATTTGGTATTTGAATATATTATGTGTAACGAATGTGATTTTTGTAATTAATTAAAATATTTATTCGAATTAAATAAATATTTTAGTTGGGATATTTATTAAATGAAATAAGTATTTGGTGAAAATTATTTGAATAATTTGTGTTAGTGTAATTATCTTAATTGTTATTAATTATTATTTGTGAGGTGATTTGATGTTTATTCTAATTTAATTTAATAATTAAATTAGAGGATTAATGATTTATTTGAATAAAATGATTTTTCATAATAAAATGATTTATTGAATAAAATTGTAGTTAGCTAATTAGAAGTTATAATTTTATTAGTAAGATTAATTGAATTTATTAATAAATAAGTTTAATTGATTAAGTGTGACAATTGAATCATATTATAAAAGGATTATTAAAATAAAGGAAAATAGATTTTGGGTGTTAGCTAAACAAGGCTTAGACCCTTGGTTTTTGTGAACTGATGGAACTTTTGAATTTGGTAACTGACTAAACTAAATGTAATTTACGTTAATAATAATACCCATCAGTTTATTTGTTAAGCTAAGGAGAGAAAGGAAAGAAAAACTCAGAGTAAAGAGAAAAGAGAGTGAAAGATTCCTCTGAGAAATTGAGAACCAAGCTCTGCTAATTCAAAAGGAAGTAGGAGATTTCAATTATCCATTCTTAGTCTAAAAGAAGAATTAAGGAGGTAATAATCTAATTCCTAGTCTTTAATTTATACATCTTAAAATTCACTTCTCTGTGATAATATTTGATGAACTAAATTGATAGGATTTGATAATATGTTGATTATATATGTTGTCAAGTGTATATAATCTGGTATATAGCATCTGTGAATGATTTTGTGTTGGTTAAATCAGTGTAAATGCATGAAATAGGAAGAAATAGACTTTTGCTTTCACTTTGTTTTTATGGTCTGCTTTAAGTCTAAAATTGAGTGTCAATTTATGCTTAGAATCTAAAATTGATGGTTGTTTGTTGTAATTCATTGAAATACGAAAACAATGCAACTGGAATGGAACGAAATAGTGGTAAAACGAATCTAGGTTGGATGATTTTGTATATTATGTCAAATAGAAAAACAATTAGCATGAATATGAATTGGAGCTTTTAAATTGGTTATTTAGGTTTCTGAGTTGTGTAAATCGCTTAGTAGTTATGTTCTGATGTGTTTATCGAAGTATATTGCATCTGGGAATAACTAATTTGGTGTTTAGATGATTAAGTTTTGGGTTGAGTTGGAGGCAGAGTCTGGTTCGCGACTGCAAAAACTAATTCTACATTCCGGCCGCCGCAGCGTCGTTCATACGGTATAAAACAGGCGCCATAGCGCCAGGGTCTAATGGGCTCGTGTCAGGCCAGCGCCGCAACGCTGGCTCAAGGCTAAATCCTGGCGCCGCTGTACCAGTCCAGGTCAGAACTGGGTCGGGTCGAAAAACCCAGAAAATAATTTTTTTTTCAGATTCTAAAATAAAATAATTTCACATATATGATGCAATATGATAAGTATTTGGTATAATAGCAAGCGTTTAAGAATGTGGGTTTAAGTTATATTTCTGAAAGTGAATAATCGTTTAATAAAGGAAGCAGTTAATTGAGCTATGAATATTGATTATTCAATGTGACTTGAATATATAGGTCACTCAAAGAGTAAGTAGATAATATTAACTATAGAAGACATATCAGACAAGTTTCCTATCCCTAACTTGTTACTCTTTCATTAAGCAAGCTTTATAACCTTGGCTTATTATTATTCAAGCAAGGTTTATTTTGGTATCCAATGCTTATGTTTTGTTCAAGTCATATTGTTATTTGATTATGATTGTTCAAACTTTGAACATAAATATCATCGTACAATCTTATTGTTATAACCAAATACTTTAGTGGCTAGCAAATCCTTATTGATTCAGCTAATCCATAATTGATGAACATTCTAAAGACTTAGAATTGAAAGTAGTATGCATATAAGCCAATCATATTTGATATGATGTAGCATATACTTTGTAATCTTATTCGGTTATTAAAGGCATTTTACATTATCTGCATGGCGCTGTTATTTAATATGTGATAAGCCCATAGTTTTAAGCAATGCTTTTAGAATCATGATGATGATCATGCTAATGAGATCTAAATTCTTAGAAAGTTTAAAACTAAAATCGTTCCTAATCGTTAGATTACTAAAAAGGGGATTAGGGAATCCGGATAGATTAGTACATACGTTGCTTGCTCTTATGAAGAGGATGATTGATCTCATAATCATTTATGTGGAGACACTAAAGCAAGTATATAGGTGCTTATTGGAGAATAAGTTCACTGAACGTGACTCGCTAAGGAATACTTAATGGAGTTTTACTCGCCTGTCAATAGGAATTCCTCTAGTGATAGTAGTACAAGTAATCCTTGGATTTGAGATCATCATAGTATCTTGTGTATGATGCGTTATACTTTGACATGTCCCTTAAGACCTTTAGGGTATATCAAATAGTATGATTAGGTATAATAAGTTATACATGGAGATAGGTGAATGATCAACAAAGAATCTACCACATCTAGTAAAAGATGTGAATGTCCTATGCGATTCGATAAATGACAATTCAGTAGTCTTTAGCCAATGCAGAATGAAATTAGAAAGGAGTTTCTAATTTGCATTATTTAGAGTTGTGTATTTGGGAATCGAAATACATATAATTAAATAAAATAAGACTTGACAGTAATTCCATGTCTTATATTTAATTGGGACATTGTATGGTAGAGGGATTGAATTGTATGGTAACTATTCACTGAAAGGTTCTTTTGTGATTAATGTTGAAATCTATATTATCTGGAAAGTCGTTGATCGCTAAGGGGCTTACCCTTATTGTAGAATAAATATTATTTAATTAAATGAATTAAATAGTTTAATTTATTTATTTAAATAAGATTAGAATTGTTCTAATTGATTTATTCACAACCGGTTTAATATGGAGAAGATGAGTGCATAATGTTCTATAATTTTGATTCCTTTATGTTTGGTTTTAATACATGTTTTATGTGTATATGGACTTTTTAAGGTGTTTATTGATTACAGGAGGAATTAGAGCTAAAAACAGGGAAAAGAAGAAAATTTCGAGACCTAAGGATGCATGATCTTGACTTGAAACTTGGATTTTATTGTAGATCTACATTTTAGCTTTTCGGATCATCTTGAATCGCCTCAATCGGAGTTCGTATGAAAAAGTTATGACCTATTTACTAACGGGCGATGAACTTCAGATTTTTGGCTTGCCATTTACACAGCAGTCATTTTGGGGCCAATTTCGACCGTTATCCAGCCCGTATCTCTGAAAACTCAAAGAATAAAAGTTGTAGATCTCGTCGAGATCTTCGATTTGATAGTGGCAGGTCCCGTAACTCTTTTCGAATCAAAAGTTATGACCATTTTTTCAAAGGACGTCGCAGCAGAAAAGTTGAGTGCCGTCGGCGCTGAAATGGCTTGTTTTCAGCGCTGTCGGTGTTGAAACGTGGCACGGATCCTGAGGACGCATTTTTGCCTGAGTTATTTCCATAATTTGAGAGATTTCTGATATCTTTTCCAATTTTAATGTAACTAGGATGTTTTCTTAGATATGATAATATCTTAGGAATATAAATACATGCAATTAGTTAGATATTAGGGGACACATACATTCACATCGATCTACTTCTTCTACAATTGTAACCCTAATTGGAGAAGATTGGAGTCATGTTAAGCTAAGTTTTGTTTTCAGTTCTAAGGGATGTTGAACCTTATTTACAGTTAATGATTTAATTAAGTATTCATTATTTATTTCTTTTTATATGAGATTTATTCTGATAATCTAATTGAATTGCTTATATGCTATTGGATTGACTGATATGGTTTCTGCAGGATTAAATTGGTTAACTAATATCATCTGCTAGATTAAGATATAGTATTAAGCAAACGATATTGTATCTGATCATAAGTAGCAATTAATAATACTTGATTGTGAACAAGCTTTTGGGTGTTATTATGATTATTAGAAGGCAAGCTAAATAATCCCTGATAGTGTGATTGTTGTTTGGAATAGTCTAATTCTCTAATCCTTAATGCTGTTGTTATATTAAATAATCTCTGATAGTGTGATTGTTGTTTGGAATAGTCTAATTCTCTAATCCTTAATGCTGCTGTTATATTAAATCTAGACTGATAGTTCTGGGTTGTATGATAGTTAGGGTCTAGTGGGGCGATTGTCACATTAGATTTACACGTAAGGAGAATTTCAGATAATTAGCGATTGCGGTTATCTAGGACTATTAATTTCATTGAAGGATAAATAATGTTACGTTTGATTAGTCTGTCATTGTAAAAAGGTGATACTGAACTTATGAACTAGAACTTTTAATTCATTAGTTATTTTTATTTATTTACTTTTGTTAATTAGTTAATCAAACTCAAAACCCCCCAATCTTTATTTTCATTGTTTAATTAGATTTAGAAAAATAAAAGAATAAATATAAAAAAATTCACTCTCTGTGGGATCGACTCTTACTTATCATTATACTGATTTCTGTATTAGTCGAGTAGAAGTAAGGATTTAATTTTGGGGTGTAAACGACAGCTCCCAAATTTTGGCGCCGTTGCCAGGGAGTGTTATTTATTTATTTTATTTATTCTTTGTTTTCATTTATTTATTTATTTTTCATTTATTTTTATTTTTAGTTTAGGACTCGATTCTCTCACTTTCTTGAACTGAATTTTGATCCAGAGTTAGAGAAAATTGCACGAAGGGATGGCTGTCAATAACAACAGGACTTTGAAAGAATTAGCTTCGCCTAATCTTGATCAATCATCATTGTGTATTGAATATCCTACTTTAGATGCTACTTTTGAATTACAATCAGGATTAATCCACCTTTTGCCTAGTTTTCATGGTCTTATAGGTGAAGATCCATACAAGCATCTAAAGGAGTTTCATGTGGTGTGTTCCACCATGAAACCACAAGGAGTAACAGAGGAACAAATCAAGCTTAGAATTTTTCCGTTTTCCCTAGCAGATTTGGCAAAGGATTGGTTGTACTATCTACCTTCAGGGTCAATACGATCATGGAACGAAATGCAAAAGTTGTTCTTGGAGAAGTACTTTCCTGCTTCAAGAGTTGCTACCATAAGGAAGGAGATATGTGGCATCTAGCAGTTCAATGGAGAGACTCTTTATGAGTGTTGGGAAAGGTTCAAGAAGTTGTGCTCTAGCTGTCCACCATATCAACACCTGATCCAGTATTTCTATGAGGGACTGTTGCCCATGGACAGGAGTCACTACAAAAAAATGGGCCTTTAGCAACGATTTTTCGGGCAACGACTTTATACGTCGTTGCTAAAAGTATATGTTTAGCAACGAACTTTGTCCTTCGTTGCAGTTTGTGTCAGGCTTTCACTTTTTGCAATGAAACTTATAAGTCGTTGCAAACTTTCGTTGCTAATTAATTGGCGGGAAAAAAAATCGTTAGAAATTCGTTGCAAAATTTTCGACCGCTTGCTTTCACGTCATCGTAGGCAACGAAAGTTTTTTTTGTTGCTAAAAATTGGGCTTTAGCAACGATTGTTCAGGCAGCGACTTTATACGTCGTTGCTAAAAGTGTATGTTTAGCAACGAAACTTGTCCTTCGTTGTAGTTTGTGTTAGGCTTTCACCGTTTGCAACGAAATGCATTAGGCGTTGCGAAATTTGGAAACAAAATTCGTTAGAAATGCGTTGCAAAATTTCTAACCACTTGCTTTCTATTCATCGTGGGCAACGAAAGTCGTTTTGTTGCTATATTTCGTTGCCTAATATAGACCACATTCATTGGCAACGATTGTATTTGCGTTGCGTATTTTATACAACTTTGTGCAACGACTAGTAAATTTGTTGCCCAAAATTAAGATAAACCGAATAAGGTTTTTTTGGTATTTTTTCCCAGAACACATTATTTTTGTATTTTAATTTTTTAATTTATTTGGACGTAATTTTATACAGTCAAATGTTTCACTTCATCCGTCTCAAAATAAGCTAGAGTACTTTTAATATGTTATGTTAGAGTTATAATCTTGCACTGTTGTAACAATAAAATCTTGCTCAGAAGTATAATACATTGCATAATATTTAATGAGTAAAATCGTGTTATATATATACACTTTTAAGCAACAGGCAAACCATAGATAACCTTTACATGTCATAATTAAGAATTTATATATATATATATAACTTATATTAAATAAAGAATTTAATAAATTCCAAAATATGCATATTTCAATCTTTTTTTATTTTACTAAAAAAGAAACATGCACATATACATGATCATACTTCATACATATGACCTGTAAGCTCTCTTTAAGTATCATGGGTCAACTAAAGTTTTAATCCATGAACAATGAGCATGGAATAAAATAGGAAAACAATAGCAAAACTCCTACTGCAACAATAGATGAACTAAATTTCAACTTTCATTCATATTTAACCAAAATAAGAAAATCAAAATCCAAATAATAGTTCAACAGTGTAATAAAATATCCAAATAAAAGTTCAACACTTTAACAAAATATCCAAATTTAACATAATCAGCTTTACCAAATAAAAGTTCAACAGTTAAACAAAATATCCAAATTCCAAGTTCTGTCCACAACAAAAGTTCAACAGTTTTTAATGTCGATAAATTATGATCAAGAGTTGTTTTCAGCTCTTTCTGCCCCTGTGCTGGTGCTGCCTTGAATCAAGCGCAAGAATTCTGGATTGTCGGACAGCTTGTTCATTATATTTTCGAGATTGTCAATTCGTTTGTCTTGGGCCCGAATGGTAGATTGCAGCTCTTCATTCTTGGAGCGAGTTGCTTCCAACTCCGCTGCCAATGCTTTTCTTTGTTGGTTGATGTAGTCTTCTCTGCTCGAGGTCCAAAACCAAAACCAAGCAATCGTCCTGCCTTCTTGCCCAAGACTTTAGTCATAATCTCTCTTTTGTCATTCATATCAACATTTCCAGATTCTGCTTCCATCTCAGAGATGCATTCAGTCTCAAGTGATTTCATTTCATTCTGTGAAATTATGAACAAATGTAAATAATTGAAATGTATAGTCTCTAACTTTAGTTAAAAGATTACAATGTAAATCAAGACTAATGCCTAAATCATATGTTTGACTACCTCTATTATCAAGAAGAAGGTAAAGTTTGTATAACTTACGTATGCAGATTCATTTTCAGGTTGTACCCATTCCTTTGTTTTCTTCTTTTGATGTGTGCTTTTGTAACCTTCAATTGGATCTCCCTGAAAAACCAATTAGAATATCAAGTCAGCCATAGTTCAGTGCGTTAGGTATTAGTAAATACCAAGTGGTTTGTCAGGTGTGCTTAAGTCTACTATAAGATATGTATTTGATAGACGGTAGGCATGGTACAACCAAAAGAGTAGATATGCAGACGAAGTAAATATCACAGTTGGGGTTCCTCCAACAAATTAAACTCCAACTATCCTGCAATTAGCTAAAGGTCCTCAGATTATATTGATTCAAATGAATCTCAAAGTCTTAAAGACTGTCACCAAGTATTGTTTTCATAGTAAATTATTGATATACAGCACATTATATTTCAATAAAACATTTCAGAGCAAATTCAAATTTGTGCTCACATTAGCATAACAATAACACATCTCAACTTTATCACTTCTCTTATTTAACAAGGATGCAAACCAACTTAATACATAATTACATATTGTCTGAAAAATATGTTACATTCTAAATAAGGATTTCTAGTACCAGCAAGTTCAAAATAGGACTCCTCATTAAGCAAACTGCCAGAACATGGATTATTGTAGCAATCTAAATTTCAAAAGAGATTTTGCAGGCTTTTACATATTGTACTGGAAATTTCCCAACTGTTCACAATATGCAGCAAAGATTTTTGAAAAGAATTAGAAGTACACAAACCAAAATCCATATATTTACCAATTCAGTATATCCATCCACTGCAACTTATTAAAGATTTGTTAATGTTCAAGAGGACTATTTGATTAGATAAAAAAAAATATGCAACCAATTTCCAAACCAGATAAAAAATAATGGATAACTTCATATCAAAAAATCATATGGCTCAACTTCTTCAATAAAAGATCTTCATAACCCATTTTCAAATTGCAGTACAATTTTCTTTTGATTTATTCAAATATCCAGGAAAATAGAAAGACATTTCACCCATTCCTACACTACACATTAAAAACTGAGATATACTAAATTTTCAACCACTACATTTCGTTAAATTTATAAAACTTCAATTTGAATCTTGCTATTGAAACTAAGTTGAATTGTGAAAGCTTCAAGCTCCTTCATAGAGCACAATATTACTATGGTGGGTTAGAAGTTTCAATGCAAACGATAAAAAAATACAAAGGCCGAGTATTAGCTCTAACATGTACATACATACGTACCTTTTCTGTATGATGAACAACAAATGGTTTTGACCCTCCACTGTGAATGGCCTTATTGCCTCGATTTTTCTTGTTTACTTCTGAGCGATGCTAGAAAAAAAAACAAATCATTGAAGAAATAATATAAATCTAATATTCTTTGATAAATTAAAATAATATGCATATAAAGTAACTGATTAAAGTTAGAATAACCATACAATAAATTTGGGCGATGTCCAATAATCACACATGTCACTCCACTTGGAGGCATCAATGTTGTTTGGAGGGTTGTTCCTTGCTTCTTCGACTGATGGAAAAGTCTTGAAGTATTTGTATAGCTTGCACCTTTCCCCTCTATTCCTATCCTTCATAATTCCAAGTGCCACACCCTTCACATGGGGCTGTGAAAGGTCGATATCGAATCGAGCTTGAAGAAATAAACCATTACTACATCAACGAATTACATGAAAAAATTATGAGAATGAAATGGAGAGAAATAATGAGAGACTTGAGTTATATTAATCAACCACAAATTGATTTTTGTAATGATAATGCTGCTTGTTTTGTCATGCTGGAAATTGGAGAATTGGATGAGGATACAGAAAAAGATAGAGAATCTATGAATTGGGTTATTTGCCACCATTTTTGCTTGTTTTTGCTGGGAATGTGGAAGGAGTTGAGCACAGATGGAATCAACAATAGTTCAAAAAAAAGATTTGACATCAGTAAAAAATGTGTTTTATATAGAGACATTTTGTTTTTCAATTAAACTATAAACTAACAGTTATTTAAGTAAACTATAAACCAACAGTTTATTTAACTAAACTACACAGTTTATTTAACTACCTATGATATCACATCAGAATCATATCATACTCTCTTTCCAAATAATATGGTTTACCAAATAAACTGTTAGTTTATAGTTTAGTTAAATATAAATAAACTGTTGGTTTATTGTAATCGATTATTAATGAAGTAATATAGTTTAGTTATACTGGGGTTCCTCGATTATTATCTATTATTATTTGATACACAGGTCACATCAAACAATAATATTTGCTATAATTTAATTTTCTAAAAAGTAAAACTTACTTCAACCCTTGACAATGACTCTTCAATCACTCCCTCTGTAATATCCTTGAATTTGGTATTCAATGGAAGGTGGTGGCGGACCATCAATCCTATTTCTGACGACAACTTAGCAGATTCTACAGGATCAGTGGGCCTTCCTTTAGTAGGTGAGACATTAATAGCCAGCTTCTTTCCTTTGGACTTTGTGAGTTTCTCTAGTCCAATACCGCGAGTAGGTCCACGAATTTTATTTGCGGTAGATGAAGCTATTAAAAAAATTAGATGAGAAAAAGTAACTTAGAAAACAACAAATTACCAAGAAAAATAACTAGGTATAGAATACATATACGACTACATATATCATTTGTTAACTAAGTAGGTGTATAGAAAACTCATATGGTCTAGACCCTTCTGAAGACCCTTGCTCTGCGGACATCGGTGTCGGGGCACTCTCTTCTATTTCGATAAAGTTTTCACCAACAATGGTGTCATTTGTGCCTTGCGTCGGGATAGAACTAGGAGTACCCACTTCATTCACAGGACCAGCATTTGCATTTGGTGAGCGTGCAAACATTGCACGTAATTTGTCTGTTAAATGCATAGGTGATTTTGGCAAGTAATCGGGTAATCGAGCTTGTGATCTAGTAATCGGGCTTCTTGAAGGAGTTGACGACATCATTATTCTTCTTCTTACATGAGGATTTGACTGTTCAGATACATTACGTTCAACTTCTTCATTAGCCTCATGGACCTCTTCATTTTGGGAGGCTAGGTATCTTCTGGTTTGAGCTGCGCCTTTCCTTTTAAATCCAGGGCCAGACATTTTCAACAACCAAGTAAACAAGTTGAATGCTTTTCTGCAATTAAATTATCAGAACAAGTATACATATTAGTAAATAAGACAGGTATAGTAATAGAAAGTAGGAGTAAAGAATGTCATACATTACAAAAACAAAACTGCAATCTGGTCAGTATATATATTACATGTAATATGTGTAAGCATGCATAGCTGCAACATAATTTTATAAAAGGGGTGAATTTTCTGTTTTGGGGCAGAAAAACATTTATTTGAAAGCCAGATTCAAAAGTTTACACGGTAGAATCGCAAAGTCTTATTTTCTCTTTAGCTGATTTCACATAATTCATAAGGAAGCAATTCAACAGCCATAAAAATCTTCCAATATTTCAGAACCTAATCTTCTAGACTTGGAAATTCAGCACAAGAAAGTTATTATTATGAGTAGTGACGAAATGAACTTTATGTAAAAGCAAATTTTATAAACTACGCAAGTAGCACTTAATTTGAGTTTGAACGCAGTCAATGATTCACAGTTCCACAGTTGCGCTAGAACATATTATATACAGTTCGAAAATTCTCTAAACCAGAACCAATGTCATGGCAAGTTAAAGACCCAATTCATAAAATTTACATACTTAGCAACTGCCTCAAAAATCCTAATCGGGTTTACTGCTAAGAACATCAAACAGATCCTCCCTCATCAAATAATAGACGAGAAACACGAGACCGCAGGTAGATTATTATTATTCTATCAATATACTTAGCTACCTACTACAAAGAATGCTGCTTTGCACAACCTCTTTCATAGCGAGAAAGTCACATGATCTTCAGGTAGATTACTATTCTATCGATTCCTACCATTATAAAGATGATGAAGATTTAAACGAAAAAGAAGAAAACTTTTTGATATCCAGTTCATATAAAGTATGTGAAATCAGCTATCAGGAACTTGCTCAAACCACCAAATCATTTAGGCAAGGGAAGACCAACTTATGACACAAATGAGGCAATATAAAGTATGTGAAATCAGCATCTCCCCTTCAGCTTCAGCTTAATTGAAAAATTCAAACAATACGCACAATATTTAGAAGTTCACACACTAAGCAAAGCAAAACTATTATGCACGAAGCTTGTGAATATTAAATTTTTCAAAAGGAAACCTAATATTACATTCTGATGTGGTACTTAATTATTTCATCCAGAAGTGGCGGTGGCAGTTCACAAAAGTAGTGAATGAAGAGGCAAAGGCAACAACTCTAATATTTTAAACAAGAGATTCAAACATTCATTTTTTATATATTTAAAAAATATTTACAATTCTTGAAAATAGGATCAGTTCATTTAAAAAATGAATGGATTATATGCATGTCACAACTTGGATTGTTTTGTCATTATTACTGGATTTTTATTTAACAATGGAGATGAAACATCATCACAGTTATAAAATGGCTGTCAGCTTGGCATTCTTTTTTGAGCTTTCTTCTTCATTAATTGAATACCAACAACTTGCTTGATCAAGACATTCAGTTTCATGTCCTCACACTTTTTACTTGATCAAGACATTCATTTTCATATCAAGATCTTTTTCCTTTTATTGCTGGACCAATGGTTAAGGGGCAGATATGTTGTAGCTGCTAACTCTAAATATATTTACAGAAAGTAATGCAATCACATCTATCAGAAAATAAAAATCCAGTAATGCAGCTGCTAGACATTTAAACATTCATTTTTTATATATTTAAAAAATATTTACAATTCTTGAAAATAGGATCAGTTCGAATCACATAATTACAAATAAAAACCACTCTAAATATATGCTATTTTTGTGTCATGACATACAATTCTGATAATCAACTAATCAGCCAATTCATTCACAAAAACAAACCAAAATCCCAAACTAAGAACATGATAGATTATATTTTCTTATGTGTTTAAAATCTAGAGATTAAACTCCCAAACATCAGCTTTCTTCATCGTTTAATTCCTTGTCAAATTATGAAGTTGCTGTAGATGCACCTTTTTCGTCCCTTCAATGAAGTCCACTTTGCCTTCACTAAAATTTTCTAATTCATCAATTTCAAGCACTCTATCATAGCCTACATATATCATTGAAAAGTGAATCTGACTTTGATCATTTAAGGGCATAATTTTTTAATTCTGACCATGTGATGTCTGCATATTGCTCTATAGATTATAATTTGTACTTGATTATGCTATTAAGGTTTATAACAAGTTCAATGCATTTTTCATCATCCTGCTTGCAATTTTTAAAGATCCCTCTTGCATTAAGACGTAAATTTCAGAACACTCGCTATCATATAAATTTGTGAGTTGGTTTCTTATGATAATTACCTTGTTAATAATCGGTTCCATTTGTTAGCTTATTCTAAATTCTACACAATTTTACCTCGCTTGTATGTTTTTCAATATTTTCTTATATTTTATTTTTAAGTCAATGCTTTTATCAATATTCCATGTTCTGATTCACATCTCCAACAGAAAATTCTCAACCATATCAATTTATAGTGTTGAAAATGAAATGTCCATAACACTAATAAAATGCTAACAATAGAACAGTATCTGTGATTGCATTTTAATATATATATATATGCGTGTGTGTGTGAGAGAGAGAGTTTAATATCAATGTATACGTACTGCAAGGTCTATATACACATTGGATCCAAGTATTCCAGGGCTCTATATAGTTTTCAATTAAATAATGTAGAGTTTTTCTGAATAATGTGATTTCTATCAATATATTTAACAGTACATCCACATTTTGCAAAATTCTGAGCCTTATACCTATTATTCAGCATTAGTAAATAGCAAAAATAAAAAAAAAATATGCTCTTAGTAGTAAAATACTTCACCCAGCAAGGTGTTCATTTTGTAAATGAACTGATCCTATTTTCAAGAATTAGTAAATTTATTTTTATTTTTATATATTGATGAATTAGTAAATTTGAGTGAAGGCAGAGTGGACTTCATTGAAGGGAGAAAAAAGGTGCATCTACAGCAACTTCATAATTTGACAAGGAATTAAACGATGAAGAAAGCTGATGTTTGGGAGTTTAATCTCTAGATTTTAAACATATAAGAAAATATAATCTATCACATAAACAAACCAAAATCCCAAACTAAGAAATAGAAATCAGAATCACATAAACGTTTGCTAAAATGCACCACTGAAACTCATTTCAAATTGGAAACATATCCTCCCAAAATCCAAACAAATAGATAAGAGACAAAATAACATTTTTACCAAATTTAAGTTTGTTGTTTCATTCAATAGTTCTAATCAATTACAAAAAACAATCCTTGAAATAGCATCAACAAACCTTAATTTTAACTTTAACTTTAAATTATCAGCACATTCATTCCCAAAAACAACTAAAAATCCCCGATCTAAGAACTAGTCAACTTAGTATACTCAAAACATTACAAACTATAAACCCTAGAAAAACTATGGCATGGAATTGAATGATACTCAAACTGAGAGCTCTAGATAACATCATAAATGGTTCAGAGTACTAACCTGAGCCGAAGAACTATGAGTTACTGCTTGTCGATCTTCGTTAAAGTCACACACCCATCAAGGTCACTTCTCTGTTACGCAGCGGGGAAGAAATCGGGAATAACTCGAAAAGATACCGACACAATAATATTATGCAAGGGCAGAACACTTTCGAAGCGGGACGACCTTGATTGATATTGGGGGATTTGAGTTTAGGGCATGGACTGGAGAAAGAAATTGGGGGTGATAAAAATTGGAAGGGAAATATAATATACTGGAGTGAAAATTATAGCGGGAAAAAAGAAGAATAACGTGAACATTTATCCTGAATATTAGAATATCTTACATTATCTCATCATTTATAATTTTTTATTGTAAACTTGAAATGTCATTAAGTTACTTGTTCGTAAATATTTCATAGGATTAAAATGTAATATATGTACATGTTATTATAATGATATTCATTAATGTTTAATGGGTACATGAATTATATAAATTTAATTTTTTTTTGCTATTTTAAGAATAATATTTCTTCTGTCCCAAATTAATTGCTCAATTTTGACTTTTTAAAGTTAAATTGACTATGAAATAGAATTAATAATTAAGCATATATAAATATATTTCTAAAATTATAAAAATTGGAGTTAGTAATAAATTGTATATACTTTTTTTTGTTATAATTTCTTCACCTATATTTTAGCAAAAATAGTAAAAAGATTAGTTTTAAAAATGGTCAATTTGACTTTACAAGGTCAATTTCGTACAAGCATATCTAGTTGTAAGTACTGGATATGCTTGTACGAAATTTGTAGGTTGCAACGGTGATAGTGAACTTTAACGCACTATTAATGAGTGTTTCTAAATTAGTTGAAGGGCTATTTCAAAGAAATTGATCGACAAATGTTTTATTTTAAACACTCGATGCTAGATTAATTTGACGAATTTTCCTATTTTCAGACTAATTGTGACGTATTTTTCTCTTTTCTCTTTTCTCTCTGGACAGAAACACTAGCTTTCAAAAGTTCATACTTAGAATTGGGGAGGGTTTGTTTTCTCTTATGGAGAGACCCTCCTGTAAATCATTTGGTTATCATTAGCCGATTATTAATTTGGTTTGTATTTTATCCCTTTCTGGAGTTTGTTTTTCTTTTTTGTGTGATATTATTTTGTCTTAGTTTGAGGTTATATCTCTTGTTCTTTCACCTCTTGTGGGAATCTTTTTTCTCCTTTTTATAGGAATTTGAATTCTCTCTATGTAGAGAGTCAATTTCATCAACTGTGATGGATAGGTGATTGCAGATATGCTAATTGAATACACGATGCGGGATGCAACATATCTACAGTGGTTATTTTCTTATTGTTATATTATTTGTTTGCCTATATCATGAAAATTTATAATTCAAATTTAATTGTTATATCATTAAATTAGTTTATGGTCAAAACAAAATTTATTGTGACATACTACGATGTACCATGTACAACTTTAGTTACCTAAAAGTATGAAATTAATTAGTTTAATATAAATAAATGTAACAATATTAAACTAATTATAAAGTACATATGCGTTTATTACATGGTAAATGTATTAACAACATTATTAATTAAATTAAATAAACTTAAGATATCTAGAAAATCAAGTACTCATTTAAATTTAATTTTGTTTCAGAGACGGATGATGTGTGTATAATATTTGTGATTTGTAACACTTTTCTTTTGAAATTTACATAATTAGCTCTTTTTATTTCAAACAAGAGTTTAATTTTTTAATTTTTATGTTATAATTATGTAGTTATTGTTATATAACAATTAAAAATGATACAATATTCTTAAAGTAATTATCATAAGTTCATTATCATATTATTACTATTAACCTAATAACTTTTTATTTATAAAAATAAACAATAAACAAATATACGTCCTTAGTATTATTGGTTATTATTTTTATCATTTATACATATATACATATATATATATATATATATATATATATATATATATTTAAATTAACAAAACATCAATGGACTCTATTACAATTTTTCCAAAAAAAAAAACAGGAAAATATTATTGCCAAAATCGATAGACACCAAAACTCTCCCCCAATTCAATCTGTTCTCTAACTGAGAAACCCTCAACTGGATTAGTAGCAAAGGAAACCAAGAAAATAATCGAGCAGTGTGAAGAAACTGAGAAAGCGATGGAAACCTAGAAGCAATGAGACAACAAAGGATCGTTATATCTAAGTATTAGAAGTAAAAATCGGTATGCTACTTTGTTTATATATTGACTTTTTAGTACGATAGTTATTGTTTTCGATTTCTATGAATATGATGAAGCTTAGTCTCAGAGTAACTGTTAGTATTTAGGCAGAAGCTAGAATTCTACATGATTTGCCCTATTTTATTACTTCATTCACCGAGTTAAGGCATCTAGAAACATTCCCACAGGTCGTTTCTTGGTAAACATTGATTTTTATGTAATAAAAGTGTCTGCTTCTATTTGATTTGTGTTGAAATTGTAGTATGCTGATCTTCATCATTAACATACTTGCCGACATAATTGGTTGGTAAGACTATATACAATGTTATATACGACTCTGTTCAATAAACTTGAAATTGGTTATTATTACATTAAAAAAGAGATTTACTTAATAATTTAATATTTTGTACACTGAACCTTTGTCACACTTGGAAATCCCTGTACTGGGTATCCTTGCTTCATTTGCTATTTTATATCTTGGCTGCTCTCACTATATTATGCAGATCAGTACTTTGTATTAAATCACTATACCCTTGTCTGACCATTAGCAATACTTCCATTCGAGTTCATGTAACTTAGATATAATGTGTGTGTGTATATATATATATATTTATATATATATATATATATATATATATATATATATATATATATATCGTTCTAGCTGCATTTTTAATCATAAAACGTGGAACAAAGTTGTTGGTTCAAAAATATTCTATGTTTGGTTCAATACATCTGCCTTTAATCTAAAACAACAAATAATTCAATGCGAAACTGAACACACAAGCTAAATTAAATAGGAAAGAATGACCTTCCTATACAACCAGAAGGAGCAGATATTAAACTTCCTATTCATTTACTTTTACTGTTTGATGTTAATACTTCTAAGGAGCAGATATTAAACTTATACAGTCTGTATAGGAACATTGGAAAGACTACAACCTTGAAATAAGCCACTACCTTTTATGCCCAAGTGTTGCTTGTTTCGACTATGTGTCAAATCCCCACCTATAGCAATTGAATTGGACAGGCAGGGGCAGTGAGCTTTAGAACACAAGCAATCAATAAATCTATGCATGCTTTTCCACCAAAGCATGCGTAGATTTGTTGATTTTCCAACAAATCTCAGTCTTTTGGTTAAGATCAACTATAATATTTGATGTGTAGAATGTTCTCATATGATATTTCCACCAAATATATGCTTATTTTTTTAGATTAAGCCTGGTATAAATTTTTGACTTGCACTTCATTTGAGCCACCTAAAATTTAGTCCATCAGGCACATGTCTTAGCAGAAATACTGTGTGTTGCAGTACTAGCACCACTGAAAATTCCTAAAGTAGTTTAGCACCAGAGATTCATATTTGTACATAACTTATGATAAGTGGGATTACATCAAATAGTAATAATGATATTACCATTAGCAATACTTCCATATAGCACTGACTACTATTATCTTTTTTACTATGTACCACGTGATAATATCCGGAGAACAATTTATATTCCAAATATAAATTTAGACTTTTCTAGTGCTTCTATTTGATGCTTTTTTGGTCTTGGTATTTACTAATTTTCTGATACAGCAGTTGAGAATTTCTTTTGGTGCTTGCATTCATTCCGATTTGATTAGCCACCTACTTTGTAGATGTCCACTAGTTGCACGGTATCTATCTACATAATATATTTAACTTATACAGACTGTATAAGTTTAATATCTGCTCCTTAGAAGTATTAACAAGAAACAGTAAAAGTAAATGAAAAATAGAGACATTCACACTTCAACCTTATGGTTGTATAGGAAGGTCATTCTTTCCTATTTAATTTAGCTTGTGTGTTCAGTTTCGCATTGAATTATTTGTTGTTTTAGATTAAAGGCAGCTGTATTGAACCAAACATATAATATTCTATGTCTATTCAGAACTAAGATAACATGGGAAAGTTGGAGGCTTTTGCTTTCGGTGGTTTAATTCATGAAGTCAGTTTCTAGTTTGGAAAACATTAAAAATGGACCACAAATTATCATCTATCAACGTTCAAGTACTACGATTGATTCATTTGATTTAGTAATTGCTGATAGTGAAATGGCATGATAACTTGATTGCTGCAAGAAGGAGATGTCAGGGCATAAGAGTTTCCTGCTTTAATGTTCATTCAACAACTAGCTTAGCATTGCACCTGATTTTTACTGCATAGTTACATGTCTTCATTATTCACTGTAGCTGGGCATAAGTTAATTACTAAAGTTGCATTGAAGTAAATTTTTATCACATAAATATTTAAATGCCTAATGAACAGAAATTTGTTGATGACTCGTAATAAGTGGAAGAACGGACAAGTTTGGTTTTCAAGAAGTTTGTGGCTGCTCTCACTATATTCTGCTCTCACTATATTCAATCCTCTACTTTGCTTGTTATTTGGAGTCAATTTTCAAAATTTTTAAGGTTTAATACTAAATATGGATTATTTGGTCGAGCTGATGTAATTGAGGTTATGAATAAATTTCAGGTTTAACACATTTTCATGGATAAGAGCTGGACTCATCATGAGCGTATATCTGCGACTTATCGCAATGGGGTCAAAACGTTCATTGATCATGTACGTGCAACAATGGGCCCAACCGTTGACATTAGATGTCCTTGTATTAAGTGTATGAACTTGTACACTATAACCCAAGAAGAGGTGTCTACACATTTGTGCATCAATGGAATAATGCCTACTTATGATAAGTGGATTTACCACGGCGAACCCATTCCACATAAAAGTAATGAACATGGTGAGTATATTAACTCTCAAAATGAGGAGTTTATGGACTATGATTCAGATGGTGATGAGGATGAATTTGAAACATTAATGGAAGATATTAACCGAGGAAACTATACTGTTAATGGGAATGAAGAAGATACCTTCCAAGATCGAAACCATACCAGATTTGAAAAAATGGTGTATATGTTAAACAAGGAGTTATATCCGGGATGCAAAAAGTACTCCATTTTGTCATTTGTTATTAAATTGCTACATTTGAAGGTTTTCAACCATTGGACAAATAAGTCAATAGACATGCTGCTTGAGTTGATGAAAGATGTTCTTCCTGATGCTGTGAATTTGCCAAAGTCATACTACGAGGCAAAGACAATGCTACGTGAAATTGGCCTTGGATACCTGCAAATTCACGCATGCAAGTAAGTTCCATCACACATCAAAAATTCCTTAGCACATGCTTATATATATGATTACTAAATCTTTCTGGTTATATATGAAGGTATGATTGTGCACTTTTTTGGAAAGAAAGTAAGGATTTAGAAGAGTGCCCAGTATGCGGGGAATCAAGATGGAAACTTAATGATGGAAAGGGGAAGAAAATCCCACACAAGATTTTAAGATACTTTCCTATAAAACCGCGGCTGCAAAGACTCTTTATGTCAAAAAAAATTGCGAAAGACATGCGGTGGCATAAGGAAAAACTTGTTTCAGTTGAAGGTGAATTGAGGCATCCAACAGATTCTATATCGTGGAAGGAGTTTGATAGAAAGTACGAATGGTTTTCCAATGATCCAAGAAACATTCGTCTCGGCCTAGCCACGGACGGATTCAATCCATTTGGAAATATGAGTTGTTCATACAATATGTGGCCGGTAATACTCACTCCTTATAATTTGCCCCCATGGATGTGCATGAAGGAGCCCTTTTTCATAATGTCACTGTTAATTCCTGGACCAAAAACACCAGGTAATGAAATCGATGTTTATTTACGTCCTTTAATAGATGATCTTGTTGATTTGTGGGAAGAAGGAATTCAAACATATGACTCTTATACTGGGTCCAATTTCAACATGCATGCTTCTGTTTTATGGACCATTAACGATTTTCCTGCACTTGCAAATCTGTCTGGATGGAGTACCAAAGGGTACATGGCTTGTCCGACCTGTAATGTTGATACACGGTCGACTAGGTTGAGAAGTAAAATCTCTTACGGGGGGCATCGTGCATTTCTCGCTCCTAATCATAGGTATTACTAATATTTGTCTTATTTTCATTTCATCCTCATATGTTTAGTATCATTTACGTCGTATACTTTTAATTGCCCTTGCAGGTGGAGAAAGAGTTTAGAGTATGATGGAAAGGAGGAACTCCGTAGACCACCTAAAATCCTAAGTGGATCAGAAATTTTACATCAATTACAATCAATAACATTTGGAGATTTTGACAAGCATCCGGATAATGTAAGCAAGAATAGAGAAAGAAAGCGAAAAAGGACAGCAACTCCGTCCAACTCTAATTGGACAAAGAAAAGTATTTTTTTAAGCTACTATACTGGAAATATTTAAAGGTGAGGCATAAGCTTGATGTAATGCACATTGAGAAGAATATTTGTGACAACATACTTGGGACATTACTAAAGATTGAAGGTAAAAATAAGGATACGTACAAGGCTCGACAAGATTTACAGGATTTAAATATACGTAAAGAGCTGCATTTGAGACCACGGGGAGATAAGTTTGACAAACCACAACCAGCCTTTTCTTTTTCCAAGAAAGAGAGAGACAAATTCTTGTCCTTTATACGGTCTATCAAATTCCCTGATGGATATGCATCAAATATCGCTAGATGTGTCAATACAAGTGACAGTAGTATGTCGGGATACAAGACGCATGATTGCCATGTTCTTTTACAACGATTAATCCCTGCTGGAGTTCGAGGGAATCTTAATGACGATGTGGCAACAACATTAACTGAGTTGGGTGCATTCTTCAAGAATTTATGTTCTAGGACAGTCAAAGTGGATGACTTGAGAAAAATGGAGAAGGATATTGTAATTATCTTATGTAAGATTGAGAGGATTTATCCACCGGCCTTCATAGATGTTTGTGTTTACTTGGCTGTTCATCTACCACAAGAAACAATGTTTACAGGCCCTGTATGCTATTCGTGGATGTATCCAATTGAAAGGTACATAAATATTAAATCTTTTTGGTTATATATGCACTCTGTAGTTGTTTCATACTAAAATGCGTATTTTTTTGGTACATAAGGTATCTATGCACTTTAAAAAAGTACGTAAGGAATAAAGCACACCCAGAAGGATCAATTGCTGAAGGGTATGTCGCAGATGAATGCTTGACATTTTGTTCATTGTACTTAACATGAAGTGAGAGCAAGTTAAATAAAAAGCAACGTAATCCTGATGGAAAAGTTAGAAAAGATGCTCTTTTTGTGTTTTCTCAAAATGTTCATCCATTAGGTGGTTTTATTTTTGATTATGCTGATTCGATTGAGATTCAAATGGTTCATTGGTATGTCTTGAATAATTGTGAAGAGGTGCAACCTTATCTCAAGTAAGTTGAATATTATATCATTATATTATTCAAATGATTATTGCTTCCTACTAAGTTTATGTACTAATACTATTCTGGTACGGAATGTGAGGAGGAATTGAAACGAGATTACCAAATCAACATCGAATTGGAAAAAAGATTTCCTCAATGGTTTAAAAAGAAGGTAAAATTTGTTTTTCTTTGCCCTTTTGAATCTGTTTGTTGCTATTTGAAATACAATGATTAATTTTATTTTTTTTCCCTGTAATAGATTCATCATATTTGGAATACCACATCAAATGTCATTAGTGATCAACTATTTGCATTAGCATGTGGTCCAAATTTACGAGTATGGAAATATAAAGGATGCATTGTCAATGGAGTGAGGTTTCTTGTCAAAGATCGTGACAACCGTAGGCAAAGCCAAAATAGTGGAATAACATGTGAAGGAGAACACGATGGGAAAAGTATTGACTTTTATGGCTTACTAAATGGTATTATCAAAATAGAGTATGGAAAAGGTTATAATGTATTCATATTTTCTTGTGAGTGGTTTGATTTAGCTATTCGGCGATTGGGTATTAGGAAGGATACAAACTTTACAAGTGTAAACGTAAGTGGCACATGGTATAAAAACGATCCATACATATTAGCTTCTCAAGCAAAACAGGTTTTTTTTTGGATGATTTGAAATTAGGAGGCAACTGGAAAATTGTCCAAAGGTTTAACCACCGACATGTATTTGATGTTCCGGAGGATGAAATGGACGACATTGAAAATTATACCACTGACGATGTTGTTAACCTTGATGATGACTCACCCGATATCGACATTGTTGTTGAGGATCGGGAAATAGGGCCAATGGATAGAGTTGACGTTGACCCAGAAATAATAAATAGCAGTGTCTTAATACAAAGAAAGCACAAAAATAACATTGAACAAAATATTTTATTGGATGAAGACATTAATGATGATGTCGACGAGGATGATTTCGAGGAGGAGGAATTCGATGAGGAGGGGTATAGCGAGGATGATACAACTGCGGATTATCGTAGCCAGGAAGCACGAAGTATGGACGAGGAAGATAGTGAGAACTAGCATCAAATAAGGTATGACTTTTGTCTTATCAAACTTTAAACATTTGAATGAACTAGCATCAAGAGATGTATATGAGTAAGGTTTCAAATTACTACATATGCAGTATGTTTGAGTCAATCATTTGGTTCATCAAAATGACATATATTTCTCTAGTTTCCTTTTTAAAATTCCAACACTAGTAGAATTCTACAAGTGGTACATTACTCGGAAGGATAAACGAAGAATTGGTATTTTACCATTAATCTGTCTAGATTCTTAGACTCCTTATGCATTATTGTTTTGTGACAGACTGCAGGGTATTGTTGGTTTCATGTCAAGGATGCCAACATTCAGACGTCGTTTTAGAGACTTGGTGAAGGTTTTGTATTTGGAAGCAGTTCAGATTGGTCTTATAGCAAATCTAGATATCGTAGCAGCCAGAGCGTACACAACAACGGTAATATATATTGAATATAGTTTTGTCTTAATGTAGAATTATAAATTTCATACGATGTGGATAAGAGTTGCAGTTTGTATTCATCTGATCAATTACGGTTCTCTAATCAGATATTGGTATAAGTAGGGATATGGATATTTGGGATATTTGTGCATGTTCTATTGTAGGTAACAAATACGGTAAAAGACTTGGGTTTTTAATTTATAAGTTTTGAAAATGAATTTTCCCTTTTGTTTAACTAGTGCTGTAATTACAAGTTCTTTAATTAGATATTAATATAGGTCCCCCAAGTTCAAATCTTTGGTGAATTAGTTTGGAACTTATTATACTCATGCTATAACTTTTATATGTGTTATTAGTTTGGTGATAAACTTGTTCTATTTAGTTAAAACTTAAAAGTGAATGGCAATGTTAAAAAATGCACTTTCAATTTTTTGCTGATTATATTTGCAAAATCACTCATTACCAAGTTTTTTGCTGATATAGAATTTTAGTTGTTCTATAGTTGTATTAGAGGCGTGGCTTTGAATCTATTTTTTATTTGGGGTTTATAGGTAAGAGGATAGCTTCTCCTAATCTCTGGAATTTGGAAAGTTACCTTTATTTGTTCGACTGTACAGTTATGTTCACAATGTGTTGCGATACCAAAATTTTTGTTGTCATAAAATCTAGGTGAGCTCCTAACTATGGATTCTGCTAGCTACCTTGCTTCGGATATATAAAAAATATATATTTTCAGGGACTCCACTAACACTACTCTTTTAGCTGTGCTCTAGCGCACCACTCCCAAAGCGCCTCTATGGAACAGAATGGTGGGGTACCAAACCTTTGATTTTGAGTGCCTCAATGTTGTTCCCCTTTCGTGCTGACCTATTCTGTCTCTATTCTCTCTAACAGAGCTGTGTATGGCATATGATTCAGGTATGGATTATTGATAAATTTTTATTTAGGCTGCAAGTCTCTCATGTCCTAAGATTATCCCTTTCAACCCATGACTTCAAATTTTAAAAACCCTTTGATATGGCCTTGTAGAATGACTTGGTTCATGGATGGGGTCTCGACTTAGCACTCCAAAAATGTGTTGAGGTCAGTAACTCCTATCTCCTCTCTTGTTTTTCTTCTTTGATTTTTAGTGGCTTTATTTGATCTTGTAATGCCATGGAATCTAAGTCCTTGATTATGTCACTCTCTCTATATAGCCTGCTCATGAGAAGATAGGAGTTGTGGATGCCCAGTGGATTGTTCATCAAGGTGTTCCATCACTTAGGGAACAGGTATCAAATGCACTGGCTAGCGTTGTGCATATGAACACAAACACACAAACACAAGTGCATATTTATATTTGATTGTTAATGGAGATTTTTTTTTAATAAGTTGTTTTCCTTGTCTCTGTTTCGTTTGTTCTTTTGGGTAGGGGCAAGTAGAGAATGGGAAGCAACCATGGCAAGGGGTAATGCTATGCTTTGCAATTATTATCACTTTAATTTGTTGTCATTGATTATATTTACAGTATTTGCATAATTTACTGCATGACTGGTGCATCATGTTGGTACGCACTTTCTCTGTTTCACCTGACAACATAATGTTGATGAAGATAATTTTGATCTGTATTTGGTGGCAGGTGAGGGAGAGGTGTAAATTAGAGTGGATAATGCTGAAGAATCGGTTTGCAAATGCAGAAAAAGATTATTACAAGTCCATGGGAATTGAATAATTGATACTTCCAATTTCAAGTCACATTAACTGATAAACAACACAAGTTTAGCCTATCCATGTAATCACCGCTGTGATTCTGCTTAGGTAGCAAGTAAGTGAGAGGTGGAAGCTCTAAGCATGACTTGTAAATCTCATGAGTATAATGTTTTTTCTGTTCCGTTTATCTTAAGATATGTTATCTGAAATCAAGTACATAATTGAGGAACGGCTGGAGTTTTTTTGGTTTTCCTAGTCAGTATGTGTAGACATTTTACAAGATTCTCAACTTTCCTTTATGCATTTTTATGGTCAAATTTTATTTTGGGATTTTGTATTTTTGCCATTATTTGCAATGGGGACATTGAGCCAGCCCGGAAGCACAAAAAGAATGTCAAATTTTGATTTGACAACAATATAATTCGTTACCAAATCATTAAACAAGTTTTAATATAGCAACAATTTGTTATACATTTACCAACATATTTTCGTTGCTAATGACATTTAAAATATAATATTTGGCAACGAAAAATTAAACTAATAACAACGGAGAGGATATTGTTGCTAATACAAAACTAAAAGGTAACATTTATTATCGTTGCAAATCATATCAACTTTTGTTACACATATAAAGAAACGACAACATATAATGTCGTTGCTAATCGACGACTTTCGTTGCTAGTGAAAAATAACCATCAACAAACAGTTTCGTTGCTAATTCAGCTTAATATCGTTGCTAATACAAAAGTAAAAGGTAACATTTTTATCGTTGCAAATCATATCAACTTTCGTTGCACATATAAAGAAACGACAACATATAATGTCGTTGCTAATCGACGACTTTCGCTGCTATTGAAAAATAATCAGCAACAAACAAATTCGTTGCTAATTCAGCTTCAAAAATCGTTGATAAATAATATAAATGGCAACGAAAATCGTTGCTAAAAATTTTACATTCCGCAACGAAAGCAAGCTTAGGCAACAATTTCCATAATTTACCACAACGACAAATATCGTTGCAAAATGGTGTCAACTGCAACGAAAATACATGGTCGTTACAAAAAAAAAGAGTTCATTTCGTTGCCAATTGCCATGCTTTTGCAACAAAAGGAGGTTTTTAGCAACGAAAGTTTCATTATTCGGCAACACTACATTTCGTTGCTAACAGATCGAGACCTCTGTACAAAAGCCAACTTTCGTTGCAAAATGAATTACTTTTGGCAACGACAAAAATACGTTCGTTGCGGAACAATTAGCAACGCTCATTGCGCAACGAAAGACGCAACGACAGAAAAGTCGTTGCAAAAAGACTTTTGCAACGAAATTTGATACCTTTAGCAACGAAAATCGGTTGTTGCTGAAGCCCCATTTTTTTGTAGTGAGTATGATTGATGCAGCGAGTGGAGGAGCACTACTTGATAAAACTTCAGAGGTTGCGAAAAACTTAATTGCAAACATGGCAGCAAACTCACAGCAGTATGGAACTAGGATGAATCATGCACATACAAGGGTGAATGAGGTAAGCACTTATAATCTTGAATGTCAAAATTTTGATTTAACTGTTTTGGTTCGACAGATGGTTACAGGGAACATGCAAAAAGCAAGAGTATGTGGAATTTGTTCAAAGTCAGGACATAATACAGATGATTGTCCAATACTGCAAGAGAATGTCATTGTTCATCACGTCAATGCTGTGGGGACATTCCTAGGACAACATCAGGAGCAATATGATCCTTATTTTGACACTTATAATTCAGGATGGAGAGATTATCCCAACTTGAGCTATGAGGACAATAGGCAACCTGATTTTCAACAGATGCAACAGCAGTACCAATATGAGAACAAGCAGTTCCTTCCAATTCTGAACCATCTCTTGAGGATATGTTTAAAGCCTTCACGACCCAAGCACAACAGTTCTAGCATGAAACAAAGACTTCCATACACCAGTTGGATAATTAAGTTAGTCAGTTTGCCGCCACAGTAAGCAGATTGGAATCTCAAGGATCAGGACAAGTAACCTCTCCGATAGTTGTTAATCAAAGAGAGAATGTGGGTGCAATTACCTTTAGAAGTGGTGAGAAGGTGTGGCAACAAGAAAAGTTAGTTCTTCCAGTCCAAAACAAGTCAAGAAATGATGAAACAGGTAGCAGTACTGAATTTGAGGAGTAGACAGAACCATCCAAGGTAATTATTAATTCTATGATTCAGGTTGATACTAATCCCTTACCTTGTCCATGTAGGTATCCACAGTCTAAGAAGGAGGAGTATACGGAAGAGATACCAGCAATATGTCACAAGGTTGAAGTGGATGAGCTAAAACTTCCTGCGCATGAGGCCATAAGGTATTTTGGTAATGTCAATTCTGTTTGTGAGTTTGATATTATTGACCCTATAGTGTAGGAGAATTTGACACTTGCAATTACCAATGGATGGGAGCTGGAGAAAAGTGCAGGAATGGAACTGAGTCAAGACCTAAAAGATGGCCCCAACTTAGGATTGGAACCATTACCAGCTCACTTGCAGTATACCAGTCCAATTACATAGATTGAGAAGAACGATGTCGAGCCAATGAAAATAAACAAGGGCAACTGTTTGGGAGGCAATCCATGATCTCAAATTTGATTTTTCTATCCCTTTCCTTTTTAGTTTATTAGTTGCATGATAGTTAGTAGTACTTTCTTCTTTGCATGATTGTCTTACATTGGAGACAATGTAAGGTTTGAGTGTGGGGGAGGGGTTTAGGTTATATTTAGGTTTACTCTGAGTAATTTTGTGGAAAACATTCTTGGCTCTAAAATTTTTGTACATGGATGCTAATTGATAGAATTTGATCGATGCGAAATTGGTTGATGAATGATGGTAACTAAGTCATGATCCATATTAACAGATTTGAATTGAATTTGTATTGCATAAGTTCTTGAACATGAGATATGTGCTTATTTGGCTAAGTTATCTGTGGAGTTGTCTATGTGCAATGATTTCATTATTTAGAGCTATTTTACTGCTAATGTTGTTGCAGGACCATGTGGAAAAGAAAAAAATGAAAACATTTGAAGTAAATTGAAAAAATGCAAAAGAGAAACATGTGGTGGGTTGAAATGGAGCGTAAAACGCACTCACCCATAAACACATGCAGCGAGATGGAGCGTAAAACGCACTCATTGGTGAGAAGAAAAGTGAGATGGAGCATAAAATGTACTCACTTAAAAAAGAATGAAAAAGGTGAAACGGAGCATAAAATGCATTCACCTGGAAAAAAAATGAAGTTGATGGTTCTGGAGAAAAAAGAAAAAATAACAGAGGAAATAGGTTCTAAGTTTTGAGTCAGTATGCACGGCTGTTGTTCCATGATAACTGAGTTGAGTATGTGTCTAGATCATAGGAAGGATACTTATGTGGACATAGTTTGATTTAGAGATGTTCGGTGGAGAATGTTGAGGTTATTATTGTACATTGATTGATGAAGTGTTGACCAAATTTCTGTTAGTTAGTGTTGATATTCATGGATTGGAATTGATTTAAATCTTTTGAAAGTTTGGTTAAATGAATCTTTGATGAAGTTAATATCACCTTTGTTTTGATTTACACGAGGACGTGTAAAAACTAAGTGTGGGGGAATTTGATGAGTGCATAATGTTCTATAATTTTGATTCCTTTATGTTTGGTTTTATTACATGTTTTATGTGTATATGGACTTATTAAGGTGTTTATTGATTACAGGATGAATTGGAGCTAAAAATAGGGAAAAGAAGAAAATTTCGAGACTTAAGGATGCATGATCCTGACTTGAAACTTGGATTTTATTGTAGATCTACATTTTAGCTTTTCGGATCATCTTGAATCGCCTCAATCGGAGTTCGTATGAAAAAGTTATGACCTATTTACTAACGGGCGATGAACTTCAGATTTTTGGCTTGCCATTTACACAACAGTCACTTCGGAGCCAATTTCGACCTTTATCCAGCCCGTATCTCTAAAAACTCAAAGCATGAAAGTTGTAGATCTCGTCGAGATCTTCGATTTGATAGGTGGTAGGTCCCGTAACTCTTCCCGAATCAAAAGTTATGACCGTTTTTCCAAAGGACGTCGCAACAGAAAAGTTGAGCGCGGTCGGCGCTGAAATGGCTTGTTTTTAGCGCTGTCGGTGCTGAAACGTGGCACGGATCCTAAGGACGCGTTTTTGCCTGAGTTATTTCCATAATTTGAGAGATTTCTGATATCTTTTCCAATTCTAATGTAACTAAGATGTTTTTTTAGATAGGATAATATCTTAGGACTATAAATACATGTAATTAGTTAGATATTAGGGGACACACACATTCACATCGATCTACTTCTTTTACAATTGTAACCCTAATTGGAGAAGATTGAAGTCATGTTAAGCTAAGTTTTGTTTTCAGTTTTAAGGGATGTTGAACCTTATTTACAGTTAATGATTTAATTAAGTATTCATTATTTATTTCTTCTTATATGAGATTTATTCTGATAATCTGATTGAATTGCTTATGTGCTATTGGATTGACTGATTTGGTTTCTGCAGGATTAAATTGGTTAACTAATATCATCTGCTAGATTAAGATATAGTATTAAGCAAACGATATTGTATCTGATCATAAGTAGTAATTAATAATAATTGATTGTGGACAAGCTTTTGGGTGTTATTATGATTATCAGAAGGCAAGCTAAATAATCCCTGATAGTGTGATTGTTGTTTGGAATAGTCTAATTGTCTAATCCTTAATGCTGTTGTTATATTAAATCTAGACTGATAGTTCTGGGTTGTATGATAGTTAGGGTCTAGTGGGGGGATTGTCACATTAGATTTACACGTAAGGAGAATTTCAGATAATTAGCGATTGCGGTTATCTAGGACTATTAATTTCATTGAAGGATAAATAATGCTACGTTTGATTAGTCTGTCATTGTAAAAAGGTGATACTGAACTTATGAACTGGAACTTTTAATTCATTAGTTATTTTTATTTATTTACTTTTGTTAATTAGTTAATCAAACTCAAAACTCCCCAATCTTTATTTTCATTGTTTAATTAGATTTAGGAAAATAAAAGAATAAATATAAAACAATTCACTCTCTGTGGGATCGACTCTTGCTTGTCACTATACTGATTTCTGTATTAGTAGAATAGAAGTAAGGATTTAATTTTGGGGTGTAAACGGCAGCTCACAAACGTAAAGGGTCACACCACAAAAGAAAAAAAATATTTGTTTAAGAAGTAAATGTCATAATTGTAATAATAAATTAAGTGTATTTAATTTAATCTATGGAGATAGAATAAATTAAATAGCTTAATATTTATTATTTAATATTTTAGAAATATTAAATATAAATTAATAAGAGAAGTCTTATTATTATTATTACTATTACTATTAGTTAATTCCTAATAGGGATTGTGAATTAATTAATAGAAGTACTCTCTCATTAATTCCTAATTGGATTAGGAGTATAATTAACAGAGTTTAATTAGAATAGAAACCCTAATTCTAAATAGTTTAAGGAAGAGTTTTTCCTACATCTATAAATAAGAAAAATCTTATCATAGATTATGGTTACACACTCTTGCATTAGAATTATGAAGAGTACTTACAATTTCTATAGAGATAGAAACTAGGGTTTTGCCAACACCCATCTTCTTGAACAAGTATTATTCCTTGGTGGATCACCTCTAGAGGCCAAACACTTGGGTGGCTAACGTTGATCAAAGGAAGGAATTTACTCGATGGATTTAAGGAGAACGCGAAGAAGTTGGAGTTGAACTTGTACCTGAGGAAACTAGAATTCTACAAGGATATAATTCTTATTCTTCATCTCTTTTGTTTAATTAATAATTGTTCATAATTAAAGATCATGGTGATGGTTTGTATAAAATTTTAAAATCTGATTTTATCGCGCTTTCGCTTTATTTATGTAATTTGATTGCATGTTCGCGTTATATACAAACCTAACAGTGGTATCAAAGCCAAACTTTATGCAAATTATTAATTGTTTTGATTTCATATATGTATGAGTATGTGTTTGGATCAATTTATTGGGCATAATATGTTGTATAAAATCATGAATTTTGAAAACAATTGCAGAAAATCGAGTTTTGGATGAAAAACAGATCAAATTCGTGACTTTAGGAAAATTTAGAAAACAGTTCTGACGATCTGGCGTAGCTGCGCCGTGTCCCTTTGTTGGACGTGGCGCAGCAGCGCCGTATCCCTTTATAAATCTGGCACAACATCACTGCTTTTCTTCACAAAGATGGCGCAGCTGCGCCGGTCTAGCAGATTGTCCGATTTTGATATTTTTTTGCAATTTTTCAAGAATTAAAATAAAGAGTTATTTTACATGGTTTTATAATTAAAATAAAGAGTTATTTTATACATGAAATTAGATTTGATACAACTTTAAATTGCCCATTAAATGATATCAATGCATATATGGAATGGTTTTATTATTCATGAGATAAATGTTATTTATTGATGCATATGGAGATATGTATGATAATAAATGAGATTGATTATGGACTATTGACCAATATGTGATTGGATTTATTTTAGAGGATGATTGAATGAATGAGTTTTTATAAATAGGGTTTGCGTACGTCGTCTTCTCTAGTTTTTCTTGATGTAAATTCTATCTTCCTCCTATGTACTTCCCCTTGACTGCTGATCAAAGTTTCTATTCATTGTAAATAGTTTATATAATATGACTAGTTAGAATTATTTTGAAGAATTAGAGACCAAGGAGCAAGGAGCGCTTGAAGACCCGTTTGTAATGGAGCCCGGGTTTAAATATAATAGTTATATTTAAATTCAGTTCTTGTACCCTAGGTTTGACCTTTTGATTCACTTGGTGGCTCTAGTGAACCAAACTAGAATAAAAGTCCATAATCAATCCGGGTAGAATATAGTATTCTATATGTGCATGTTTACTATATATATATATATTATTATCCAATATGCTTCACATATTAAATAATATGACGCGTATTTTATATATATGTGTGCATGGCGCTAAACAAGATGAGACAAATAATAACAAAGACCTTAAAGAAATCATATTAAATCCAAAGCGTTCAAAGATATTTAGAATATCGAACGTCGCATTCTAGCATGGTAAAACGATAGAGTTGTAAATATTTAATATGAGTTTGTTGTGCACACACAAGGCGAGTATTAAATATTTAAAATGTTATTTTATCACATTTGATGCTTATTAAGGAATTGAACATTACTGCTTTGTTGTGCACACACAAGGGGGGTCTTTTTCTCTTCACATATATGGAAGTGCTAGGTTGGACTTAACTTAAATTATTTTAGTTCGGATGTGCACACATTTGACCATTATAATCTAAGAGGCAAAATATAAGGAGTTACATAGTGATATAATTGACAATAGTTGTCTGCCTATTTATTTATATATAGTTTGTTGTGCACACACAAAGCTATATACATTTGAAATGGGATCCTTATTCTCACTAGCAAATCTTTAATTAGATTTGTCGGACTATATATTGAGCGTAATATAGTTTGATGAAAATAGTGGGAGATACCAATTTAAATAAAGACCTAATTTATTTTGGTAATTAATAAAATGAATGTATGCTAAAATGTTGTCTATTTTACATGCAGAATTAAAAATGTCAAACTCACTATCACTACATAGCATACTTGATGCTAACAAACTGACCGGACCGAATTACACGGACTGGTTAAGGAATCTGAGAATTGTTTTCATTGTTAAAAATATTATCTTATATCGTTAATATGCCTATCCCTGCAATGGTTGCAGACAATGCCTCTGCGGAAGAGATTGTTACTTTTAAAAAGTGGTAAGATGATACACAGTTGGCTCAATGCATCATGCTCGCATCCATGAGTAATGAGCTTCAACGTTAGCTTGCAACTATGGATGCTCCTACTGTACTCTTGCACCTTCAAGGAGTTCAATGGTGAGGAAAGTAGGACTATTAGATATCAGATATCTAAGAAGCTCTTCTGATCTAGAATGACCGATGACACTATAGTACAGACACATGGCCTTAACATGATCAATTTGATTAAACAATTAGGACAACAGGGTTTTCTCATGATGAAGAGTTGAACCAAGATTTGATCTTGCAATCACTCTCAGACTCTTTCTCACAATTTGTTGTGAATTTCTACA
This sequence comes from Aralia elata, assembly GCA_034770075.1. Classification (NCBI taxonomy): domain Eukaryota; kingdom Viridiplantae; phylum Streptophyta; class Magnoliopsida; order Apiales; family Araliaceae; genus Aralia; species Aralia elata. The sequence goes on along the minus strand of CM068387.1, from coordinate 44,035,879 downwards.
TGAACAAGCTATATATCAGCCTGCCTGAGTTGCTTAAACATGTTAAAAACTGTAAAGAGTCACTTTTCAACCAAGAAAGACCAAGTCTTATGGTAGATGATTCTTCCAGGAAGCGGAAGATGGCCAAAGGATCTTCTGAAAAGAAGAACAATTCAAAAAAGGTCTAAAGAAAGGCAAAAACTAAGGACACTAAGAACAAAACTGATGCAGATAGTAAAGGAGTTTGCTTCCACTGCAATAAGCCTAGACACTGAAAATGAAACTATAAGGAGCATCTTACAGAGGCTAACCAGAAGAAGCTTAGTGAAGCTTCGGTTACAAATACAGGTTTGTTCATGATTGAAATAAATCTTTTTGTAAGTCAAGTTTCTACTTGAGTATTGGATACCGGCTGTAGTTTTGACGTATGCAATCCAATGCAGAGACTAAGTAAAAGTAGAAAGCTAAACAAAGTAAGTAATCTTACGTGTGGGGAATGGAGCAATGGTTGCTGCATTAGGCGTAGGAACTTATAGTTTAGCGTTGCCTACGGGCAAGTCTATTAACTTAATAAGTTGTTATTATGTTCCAGTTCTCATTAGAAACATTATTTCTTTCCGTTATTGGACAAGGAAAGTTCTAGTATTATAATTAAGAACAATGGTTGTTCTATTTATAATGATAATGTTTTATTTGAAACTAAAAGATTACTTGATAGACTTTGTATACTTGACTTACATGAAAAATAATTTTACAAATTGAACAAACTAATAAAAGAAAAGGAAATTGTAACGACCCCAAAATTCATACAATTTGAAATTCAGATAAGGCACACTTAGAAGGGGGGGTTGAATAAGTGTGGATACAGACTATTACTAATTAAAATATTTAAACCAAACTTTTGAATACAGTCTACTATATTGATGAATGCAGTTTACTGAATGAGTATGGTTTACTAGATTGAGTCTTTGTTAAAGAAGAACTTTTTCTACTGTATTGATGAATGCAACTTACTGAATGAATACGGTCAACTGGATTGGATTTAGTTTAAGAAAATATCTTGGTGATTTTATAATTTAATGAAAACACTTGATAATAATGAATAATACAAATATTCAAGTTATTAATTATTAAAAAAATAATTAACTATCTCTTAAGTAATAAAACAAGCAATAAAATCAACACCAAGATTTTTTACGTGGTTCAGCTATTACCCTCTATAATAATAGCCTACTCCACGTCCAATACTAACTAGTATTGGAGACTCACTTTTATTTAAAAATAATTCCCGTTACAAGACAGATTCTATCAAATTTTGAATTACAATAATTCACTTGAGCACTTTTTCTCCTTGTGCACCAATGATCAAAGCAAATAAGCAATTTAACAATGCAAGGCTCAACTAATGTATGCAATGATCAATTAATTTAAGAATGATATTACCAATTTATAGCTCACGAAAATATGCTGAACAAAATGAAAATATATGAAGCACAACAGCAAATTTTTAATTGCACCAGAATAATGTGAATAATATTTCTTTTGTATATGATAGGTGCACTGTTGGAGTTGTGTTGTTAACTGAGATGATAAACGCATAATTTATAGCTTTGATAAATTATATCCGTTGCAGCTCATGTTTATCCTATCATTGCAAAGATATCTCAGTTATCCTTACTAACGTTACAAACAAATAAACCTTATCAAATTATGCCTTGTTAGCAAGATATCCGGAATTAAAAAATCTTTCCAACTAATCACAATATCCGGATTAATAAGTATATAGCCATACCGAGTCAAAATAGATAATGATTATCTCTTTTTCCAAAGCTACAACCAAGGTGAATATATATTAGACTTCCAAGGATTCTACTGCCACAAGTTACCTTCTTTCAATTAATAACTATGGCCCATCTGATATATCTTAAATATCAAGATAATCATGCATGATTAAATACTCTAATTTAATCAAAACGAAAATATGCACATATAGAATATGTACCATCAATTAATTCACCTGTGCATGTATAAAATATGCATATGAAATATGTACCACCAATTATTTCACCTATGTATGTAAATGACCTAGAGCCTTGAATTGAAAAATCAAATATTTACAATGACCTTACAATAAAAATTCTTAAGACTCAAATAATCTTCCATCTTCTTGAATCCCATCAAACAATTCTTGAAACAATTTCCTGAAATTCATAATAAAGAATTTAGTACCAATGAATAAGTCATCATCAAAACATTAGGTTTAGAATATGACAAAGTCAACATTCTCCCCCTTTTTGATGATGACAACATAAATAATTGAAGCTCCCCCTAAATTTATACATAACTAATTTCAGGAAACAAATCCTTATTGACCTGCATGTGTTAATATCATATCATAAAATAACATCTCATAACAACATGATTAAAACCAAATACCATAAGCAATTTTAACCAATTGTCTTAACAAGAAGGCATTTAAAAACAATCATGCCTATCAACTGAGCATATGAGACAACATCATTTGAGAGAGATTAAATGATTTTCCCTTGAGAATCATAGCCACAACCACTAAATCCTGATAAGTAAAATCTGCCCCACCACCAAGTTGAGGAAACAGATTATACCTAACTAGTTTATGTAATACACATGCAGTTGGGCATACATTCACAGTTTTTGGAAGAAATAAATCAGTAAGAGAAAATCATTCATCACTATATGAAGTTGTTCCATAGGTGGAAAAGGAATGTTAGCAGCACCTTTTAGAGTAAAGGGACATGGTCCAGCAGAGGATATACCGAGAATACTACCAAAATCAATACTAGTGAAAAATAAGGATTTTTCCTGAACATATGTCGTGTAACAATCTCCATTGCACTCAAGATTAGTATAAAACTGTTGAACTAATCGAGGATATGCAATAGTAGGAGGAAACAACATAGAAGATATTTCACAAGAATTGAAAAGTTTTTCCAAAATAGAGTATTTGAAATAGAACAAATCCAGAGATTTTTCATAGACAAATTGCTTTGTAGCAATTGAATTTTTAAAATGAGTTTCAAAGCTGTAGCCTCTGAAGAAATTTTCTGGTATATCGAGGGAAGATGAGAACGGATTTACCAGATTTGAAGGAGATTCTAGCTGTGAAGTGATATGGTCTTCATGCACTGGTTGTTTCAACTTCCCTTGTTGAATCGGTTCGTCTTCTGTAGCCTTTAAAAAAGAGAAACTTGAATCTGAATCATCGGATAAAATAGTGGCGTCGGACGACACATGCATCGACGATTTCTTTAGCTTTCGCTTGGGTTTCATCTTTGATCCAGGAACATTCTTTAAAGAGGATCCTTCATCCGTTGATTTACCGAAAGATTGTTTACTAGCCCTAGTTTTCATATCTTTAAGGGTTTGAGAAGAGAAAAACAAGGGTTTTGATCTGGTTTATGGAAGAAGAGCACTGAAGATATAAATAAAAAGAACATAGAAATCAAGTAGGAGTCTAATACCGAAAGACGTGCGTCTTTTCAAATTCAATGGTTGTTCGGCTACTTTTTCGGTTTTCAAAATTATGACTTTACGTAATCCAATTAATCTTGATAAACGGAAATTACTCCTTGGTTATTAATAGATACGTGTTTCTAAAAAATAATTTAAACAGATAAAGCATATCAAACAGATATATATTAGCAGATATCATGCAGAAAATATTAACTGAATATGATAAGATTGTGTTAGCCACAATTATACCATGCACATTCCAAGTTCTCTTCTAAGCATACAAAACCTTTCCTCATTCAAAGGTTTAGTAAAAATATCAGCTAATTGTCTCTCTGTAGGAATAAAGATTAACTTTATTAAACCTTTTGAAACATTATCCCTTAAAAAATGATGTCTTACCTCTATATGTTTTGTACGTGAATGCAAAACAGGATTTTTTGAAATATCAATAGCACTAGAATTATCACAATATATAGGCACATAATTGCAAATTATATCAAAATCACATAAAGTTTGTCTCATCCATAATATTTGAGAACAACAACTCCCTGCAGCTAAATATTCACCCTCAGTTGTTGATAAAGCAACTGAAGTTTGCTTTTTACTATGCCATGAAACAAGACTTTGTCCCAAAAATGTACAAGCACCACTTGTACTTTTTCTATCAACTTGAAACCCTGCATAGTCTGCATCTGAATAACCCATTAGCTCAAAATGATTACTTATTGGATAAAATAACCCTAAATTTATAGTACCACTTAAATATTTAAAAATTCTTTTAACCGCTTGTAAATGGGATTCTTTGGGTTTTGCTTGAAATCGAGCACAAAGACATACGCTATATATTATATCAGGTCTAGATGCAGTCAAATATAATAAAGATCCAATCATACCTCGAAATTTGGTTAACTCTACATCTGTACCTTTATCATCTGATGTAAGTTTTATCGATGTACTCATTGGTGTAGCCTTTGGGTTGGATCCTTCAAAACCAAATCTTTTGAGAAGCTCTTTTGTATACTTGGTTTGATGAATATAGATCCCTTCCTTAGTTTGCTTGATTTGAAGCCCCAAAAAGTAATTTAGCTCTCCCATAAGACTCATATCAAATTCCTTGTGCATACATTTTGAAAACCACTCACAAAGGAAATCATTAGTAGCACTAAATATTATGTCATCCACATATATTTGAACAATAATTATATCATTTTTATCATGCATAATAAATAATATGGAATCAATTTTACCTCTAGTGAAACCACTAGTAAGAAGATACTTACTCAACCGCTCGTACCAAGCTCTTGGAGCTTGCTTGAGACCATAGAGAGCTTTCTTTAGCTTGAAAACATGATTTGGGTATTTCTCATGTTCGAATCCAGGAGGCTGCTTGACATAGACTTCTTCATTAATGTATCCATTTAGGAATGTGCTTTTTACATCCATTTGATAAAGCTTAAATTTCTTGTAACATGCAAAGGCTAATAAGATTCAGATAGATTCTAGTCTTGCGACTGGAGCATAAGTCTCTTCGTAGTCGATCCCTTCTTGTTGATTATATCCTTGAGCCACTAGCCTTACTTTGTTACGAGTGATTGTCCCATGCTCATCAAGCTTGTTTTCAAACACCCATTTTGTTCCAATGACAGAAACATCTTTAGGAGGAGGCATTAATTCCCAAACTTGACATCGTTCAAATTGTTGAAGTTCCTCTTGCATTGCCATTAGCCAACTTTCATCAAGAACAGCTTCCTTAGTATTCTTTGGCTCAACTTGTGATAAGAACGCAGAGAATGCACATTGATTTTGTAAACTTCTTCGTGTGGTGATTCCTTTGTTTATATCTCCAATAATATTTTCCGGTGGATGATTCTTGAGATATCTTGCAGTTTTTCACATTTGGACATCGTGTATTACTTCTTCTTGTTGGGGGGAAATCTTCCTCAAGTTCTTGTGTTGTTCCTTGTTCCACTCCTTGTGTGTTTTCCAATTCAGCTTGCTGAATCTGTTCATTTGGCTTGCTGAATAAATTTTTCCGGTTTGCCGGATTTACTGAGATCTCCAAATTACCTGCATCCTCTTCTCTTTCTTTTGGAAGATCATTGTTAGTTTCATTAAATGTTATATGTACTGATTCTTCAACACATAGCTTGTTAATATTAAAAACACGATATGCCTTGCTGTTTTGTGAATAACCAATAAAAATTCGTTCATAGGATTTAGCATCAAATTTTCCCAAGTTATCACTAGTATTTAGAATAAAACTATTAGATCCAAATACTTTGAAATAACTTATATTAGGAATTTTGTTGTTCAAAAGCTCATAAGGAGTTTTCAAAATGATAGGGCGGATAAGAACTCTATTTAACACATAACAAGAGGTATTAACAGCCTCTGCCCAAAATTTCTTTGGGAGTTTGCTTTCTTGTAAAAGTGTTCTAGCTGTTTCTTGAAGTGTTCTATTCTTTCTTTCCACTACTCCGTTTTGCTGAGGAGTTCTTGGAGCTGAAAACTAATGGCTTATTCCTTTTTGATCACAAAATATGGTAAAGTCCTTTAGAAATTCAGTACCATGATCACTCCGAATTTTTATAAGTTTGAGACTACACTTAGTCTCTAAACTTCTTATCAATTTCTCAAACTCTTTAAATGCTTCATCTTTGGTTCTTAAAAACAACACCCAAGTATATCTAGAAAAATTATCAACTATTACAAAAGCATAAAATTTACCATTAATACTAGCATGCCTTTCAGGACCAAATAAATCAAGATGAAGTAGTTGTAGAGGAGAGGAAGTTGATACCATGTTCTTTGCTGTAAACGAAGTTCTTACTTGTTTCCCAAGTTGGCAAGGAACACATATTCCTCTCTTTTCATACTTTATCTTTAGCAATCCTTTGACAAGATTCTTTGAGGATAATTTCTTGATTAAATCCATGTGAACATGTCCCATCCTCTTATGCCATAGGTTAGCCTCATCTTGCACAGTTGCTAGACATAGTTCTTCATCCCGTTGCTCAAAATCAATAGTATATATATTTTCTTCTCTTTGTGCCACTAAAGTAGTATTGTTAGTACCATGAGTAATTGTGCACTTTTCTTTTTCAAAACTAACTTGATGACCATTATCCATTAATTGACTAACACTTATAAGATTAAATTCAAGTCCAATAACAAGATGAACATTATCAATATTAACCTTACCAATACCAATTTTACCTTTTCTAATAATCTCACAGGTTCGATTGTCTCCAAAAGTAACCGTTCCATTTTTCTTCTTGGTTTTTATTTCCACGAACTTCGACTTATCACCAGTCATGTGACGAGAGTATCCACTATCAAGAATCCATTTTTGAGATGGAACTTTTGCCTTGAAGCATACCTGTCAAGAAAAATTAATTCATCCTTTTGGTACCCATATCTTTTTGGGTCCATTTATGTTAGTTGCACAGAAATCTCCCTTCTTAATCCATACCTTTTTAACCTTCTGTTTCTTAGAACAATTTATATCCAAGTGACCTTTAATACCACAATTTTTGCACGTAGTGTAAGGAGAACAATAATTCAATTTGAAACGAGACTTGGATTTAAGCATTTGCACATTTTCGATTTTACGAGTGGGATTATAACCTATCCCTTGTCTGTCAAAACTAGGTTTTTGCTTTCCCAACATAACAGTTAGGTTTTCTTCACCTTGGACAAATCTAGCAAGAGATAGTTTTAATGAATCTACTTCATTTTGAAGTTCATCAGAAGGAATAGATTTACTCAAAGATTTATCACTAAATGCATCAATACATACGTCTCGCATTTTTAGCTCATTAGTCAATTTCTCAACTTCATTGTTCAAGTGAGTCACCTTGTTAAAAAGAATCTTGTTGTAAGTTTCAATATAATCATTTTTTGTAATCAAAACCTTTTCTTCTTTACAAGATGACTCTTTCTCAATTTCTTTCTTTTCATCTATTAAAGAATCAACTTCACACATTAATGTATTTACTAATTCCTTCAAACATGCATTCTTTTCTCTTAATCTCTCATTTTCTAGTTTTAAATAATTAAACTCATAAATAGATATTTCATTTGATTCACCTTCTATTCCCATGAAGCATACTTGAGCTATTTCATCATTGGCATCAATCTCAACTTCGGACTCCTCTTCATCACTCCAAGTGACAAGAGCTTTGTTTCTTTTATTATCTTTGAAGCTCATTTTTCCTTTGTTCTTTAGTTGGAAGCAGTCCTTCTTAAAGTGCCCTGGACGTCCATATTCAAAACACATCTCCTCAGTTTGCTTTCCTTTGCCTTTATTAGAGTTGAAGATATTTTTCCTTTTGTTCTTCCTTTGCAGTAGTCCTTTGAGTCTCCTTGACAACATGGCTATCTCTTCATCCGAATCATCATCAAGTTCTTCTTCATTTCCTGCATTAAGAGCTAAAACCTTTCTTTGAGGGGTTTCATCCTCATCATCATATCTTTTTAACTGATGGTCATATTCTTCAAGTTCACCAAAAAGAGTTAATGTATCCATAGTAGAAATAGTAGAGGAATCTTGAAGAGTACTAATTTTAGAAGCAAACCTTTTGGGCATAGCTCGAAGTAACTTACGGTTAATCTCACTTTGTGGAATGGTTTTGTCAAGTAGCTTTAAAGAATTCAAAAGTACCAGGAACCTTCCTTGAGCCATCTTTATGGTTTCATCTTTCTCGAGTTTGAACATTTCATAATCATGCATGAGCATACTTAGTTTAACTTCTCGAACCTTTGAAGTTCCTTCATGACTTACCACAAGAGTATCCCAAATTTCCTTAGCTGTGTTGCACGAGGATACTTTGTCAATCTCGGACTGTACCATGCCGCTTAATAGAGTATTCATAGCTCTTAAATCATAGGAAACCATAAAGGTTTCAGTTGAATCCATTTCTAGTAGAGTCTTTGGAGTACCGTCATCTTTTCTTGGAATAACTGGTCTATTCTCCACAACCCACCATTCCCAAGGATCCCTTTTAAGATAGATCCTCATTCGAAATTTCCAGAAATTGTAATTTTCTGTTCCATACAGCAGAGGAGGTCTATTAGTTGATTGACCTTCTTGGTTGTTGTTTCCAAACTGTGCCATGTCAGAATCTTTCCCCACAAGTCACCTTTAAGACCAAGTAAGTAGAGCCAAGCTCTGATACCAAATGAAATTCAGATAAGACACACTTAGAAGGGGGGGTTGAATAAGTGTGGATACAGACTATTACTAATTAAAATATTTAAACCAAACTTTTAAATACAGTCTACTATATTGATGAATGCAGCTTACTGAATGAGTATGGTTTACTGGATTGAGTCTTTGTTAAAGAAGAACTTTGTCTACTGTATTGATGAATGCAACTTACTGAATGAATACGGTCAACTGGATTGGATTTAGTTTAAGAAAATATCTTGGTGATTTTATAATTTAATGAAAACACTTGATAATAATAAATAATACAAATATTCAAGTTATTAATTATTAAAAAATAATTAACTATCTTTTGAGTAATAAAACAAGCAATAAAATCAACACCAAGATTTTTTACGTGGTTCAGCTATTACCCTCTATAATAATAGCCTACTCCACGTCCAATACTAACTAGTATTGGAGACTCACTTTTATTTAAAAATAATTCCCGTTACAAGACAAATTCTATCAAATTTTGAATTACAATAATTCACTTGAGCACTTTTGCTCCTTGTGCACCAATGCACTCCTTAAGCACCTATTCTTCCTTGAATCTGTATGTAAACAAACCTTAATCCACTTGGATTAAAGTCCTTTAGACAACACTTAGTATGAAAAATTAAATTTACAATAATAGAGGTCTAATGATCAAAGCAAATAAGCAATTTAACAATGCAAGGCTCAACTAATGTATGCAATGATCAATTAATTTAAGAAGGATATTACCAATTTATAGCTCACGAAAATATGCTGAACAAAATGAGAATATATGAAGCACAACAGCAAATTTTTAATTGCACCAGAATAATGTGAATAATATTTATTTTGTATATGATAGGTGCACTGTTGGAGTTGTGTTGTTAACTGAGATGATAAACGCACAATTTATAGCTTTGATAAATTATATCCGTTGCAGCTCATGTTTATCCTATCATTGCAAAGATATCTCAGTTATCCTTACTAACGTTACAAACAAACAAACCTTATCAAATTATGCCTTGTTAGCAAGATATCCGAAATTAAAAAATCTTTCCAACTGATCACAATATCCGGATTAATAAGTATATAGCCATACCGAGTCAAAATAGATAATGATTATCTCTTTTTCCAAAGCTACAGCCAAGGTGAACATATATTAGACTTCCAAGGATTCTACTGCCACACGTTACCTTCTTTCAATTAATAACTATGGCCCATCTGATATATCTTAAATATCAAGATAATCATGCATGATTAAATACTCTAATTTAATCAAAATGAAAATATGCACGTATAGAATATGTACCATTAATTAATTCACCTGTGCATGTATAAAATATGCATATGAAATATGTACCACCAATTATTTCACCTATGTATGTAAATGACCTAGAGCCTTGAATTGAAAAATCAAATATTTGCAATGACCTTACAATAAAAATTCTTAAGACTCAAATAATCTTCCATCTTCTTGAATCCCATTAAACAATTCTTGAAATAATTTCTTGAAATTCATAATAAAGAATTTAGTACCAATGAATAAGTCATCATCAAAACATTAGGTTTAGAATATGACAAAGTCAACACAATTCAACTCTCAACATCGGTCGTTATCAATACATCGTCGTTCTGACTTTGCAACAATATCCAGTATTAAACTTAATAAAAATGCGGAATAATTTAAACTTTTCTATTACAAATCATTCTCGATCCCAAAATTTTCAACCTTTACATATAAATATCTTAGAATCTTGTTAATATCATGATTCGCCTTGTCGAACTTATTATAAAAGTTTACACCTCAATACAAACTTACAACTCAACATAAATACATTTATCGAAAACTTAACATAATTTAGGTAATAACTTCAACTAAAACATTTAATCTTCATGCATCATTTTGATCCATGTCATTTGGGTAGCACATAATGTTACCTTGTATCTTTAACCTGCAAAAGTGGTTATTTACAAGAATGAGCTCGACAGCTCAGCAAAATCTAACAGTTTACATACATCACATAATACATAGATAACATGCTCATCATATACATCATAAACATTTGGCTAAACATATCATACATACTGTACATCAATTACCAAGTAATAATTTGAGTTCCATAACTCAATCAACATTTTAACTCAATGGACGTTGTCATAAATTGACTTTGTCGTTTCATACATACAACACATAGAATACATCATGTTTTTACATCATAGATTTAAAATAATTAATCATTTAGTTCACATAACAAATAGGAACTGAAAGACTTGCCTGGTTCGTAGATTACCAATTACCATAATTAGCTTATACTTATCTGCACTTCACGTATCCTACACGATATATAATCATGCACAACATTTATTAGTCATATAGCAACACTTAGAAAACAACCTACATATTCCGTTTATAAGGCAGTAACAATGATTAGTTACAGTATTATAAACACTTCAGGATTCATTCTCATCCAATTTCATTTTAATATCTCAATTGTCACCGGATAATCAATGGGTAAATGCTTACCACCCATCACAGTATCTTAATATTTATTTCATACATTAGTCTAAGCTTTAGATATGTCTACGATAACATAACATAACCACAAAGAAAGAAGAAAATTTTTAGTCTCTTCTTTTTTTTGTTCCACCGCCGGGGCGGTAGGTTTCTTCACAAAAGTCTCGCTGGGGCGGCAAATGTAATACATTTCTACCGCCAGGGTGAGCCTACCGCCAGGGCGGGAAATGTAGTTCATTTCTACCGCTGAGGCGGTGGATGTGACGCCCCTAAACTCTCTACACTTCTCTGTAGCAGATCTGGTGCTCACGTGAAGCTAAACAACTATAAATATTCAATAAAATATGATTTCTATCTATCCAAGGTTCACAGTATCCCATAACAGGTACTAGTTTTGGCCAGAACGTTGTCTGTATTTGGATATCCTCACTTGGATGTATAGATTCATATCTAATGAATATCTCTTTCATATTTATATTCCCTATCTATCTGACATTCACAGTATTAATGATAAGATTGTCCATAGAATTGAGGGGCGCATTCCGGTAAAGATGGCACCTTACCGGCGCTCATTAAGTGTAACCTCAGAGCTTATAGGACCTTCAATACCATTTAAATATCCCCATTCAGATCTATAGTTCGTATAAATACTGTATTTACTTAGTACAACTATGCTAAAGAAAATAAAGATTAGAGTATAACGCATTCGATGAAATAAAGGATCATAATATATTACATATCATTTGGTTCGATTACATTGTTCTCAGTACTAAGTTATTACAACAAAGCCTTATAAAAGACTTGAATTATTCAGAACAGAAATTAAAACTAATAAACATGTCCTTTTCCTTTATCTGTACCAGAGGTGCTGGGATTATCATTTAAAGTTGCAAAGAAGATATGCGCAAGAATGAGCTACAAATGCTCAGCAAGTTCATTTGAATATGTAAACACCATGTGTTTGATTTGAAAGATGTTAATGATGTATACTGAGGGTTCTGTACATGAACCATATATTTCATTTAGTTCTATCAGTCTTTAATGACTTAGAACCATTTGAGTTTTGGATATCTGGTAGGTGATCAGCCTCACCAATATCCTAGGAGTATGCATATCATCCTACCATTTGTGGTCAATATATAATCAACATTTATTGGCCTTCCTATGAAGGCATTTCCATTTTCTCAATATAAGATGTCTTACCAAACAATTTGGTTTGACACAACAATTTACGCTCGAATAAATAATATATGAATAATGATTCATTTCTTAAGTTATGCTGAACAAGAAGTAATAACTTCACAATAATTGATAGCAAGATGTATAATACTTGCATAATATAAGTTGAGTAAGGTTGGGACACTTGCCTTAGCGTAGTTCGTTATAATTTAAAACAGTTGGTCAACTTATGTAGTCTATGTACACCAATAATAAGCGTTAGAACTTATATAAACATGTATTACGCTAATCTAGACAAGTTTCATTAAGGTTCGACGTTGATTCGATATCTCGGTCGCGACTTTAAACAACTAAACACATAGGTTATTCAATAAAACTTCATTTGGAAGCTTAAATATTAGATTAGATAATGTAATTATCATTTCTAATATTTTTAGAACCTTAATATTACTTTTAAATAATTTTTATAAGCTTGGAAGTATTTTTAAATAATTTTACAAGCTTAGGAATAATTTTAAATGATTTAATTATCACTTAGAATAATTTTTAAAACATTAATATGTTATTTAAATAATTTATTTGTCATTTAGAATATTTTTGGATATCTAAAATATTATTTAAATGATTTATTTATCATTTATAATATTTTTAGAAAGATAGAATATTATTTAAATGATTTATTTTATCATTAATAATATTTTTAGAATTTATTTTATCATTAAAATAATTTATTTATTACTTATAATAATTTTCAAAACTTAGAATAATATTTAAATGATTAAATTATCATTTATAACATTTTTAAATACTTAATATATTATTTAAATGATTTATTTATCATTAATAATACTTAAATATTTAATTTTTTATTTAATTATTATATATAATAATTTTATTTACCTTAATATCAATTTTAAATAATTAATATAATTATTAAATGATTTAATATCATTTTTAAATAATTAAGATAATTATTAAAGGATTTATTATAATTATTATTTATTATTTAATTAAATTAAATAATATTTCAGATATATATAAAAATATTAAAAATAATTTTTTTATAATTAAAAATGAATTTTCGAATATAATTATTAATTATTAATATTTATTTAATATTTATTTATTATTTTATAATTTATTTAATTAATTTTTATTGAAAACCGTCGCTAAAAGGCTTTAGCGACAGTCTGCAACCGTTCATAGCTTTTTGGGTTTGGCTATGAATTTCGTCGCTAAAAGTGTTCTTCATGAAGAACACTTGGTCAATGTCCAACAGTGACTTTTGACCTCAAATTTCTCTTTACTGTGTTGATGTTTATGTTTGATTTTTGTTTGTTGTTAGCCCTAGCATTGCAGAGTATAACGACATGTGAACATTACACTCAAATTATATCATATCATGCTAGATAATTAATGGTCAAACTAGCCGGTTTAAACTGTTCTTGAGTTTCTGGGTAACCCAGAAACTCAGTCAGTCATGGTTGGTCAACGTGGTTTGACCATGAATAACTTTGATTTCAGTTTAGCTAAATGTGTTTTGATGATTTGTAATTATAGTCTACATGGCAAAGAATAGCTACAAACATTAAAACCTCATAAATTATATCGTTTAGGCATGATCTGGGTTGTTCAAAAGTCTGTCAGTAAACTGTCAGACATTCATATGATTTCTGGATTACCCAGAAATCAGTTCATCATGGTCGGTCAATGGGTTTTGACCATTAATAACTTTCATCCTAGAGATAATTTAACCATTCTAACGGTTGGATGTTAAAGCTAACATGACATACTACTGATTTATACTTTAAAACACATCAAACAAACATTTTAAGCCGATTAAAAGCTCTGACAAAGTAGCTTGTCAAACTGTTCTTGACTGCCAAAAACAGTTTGCTATTTTTGCCTAATTTTGATATCTAGATGTTATTTAAACATGATTTAACCGCCCAGATCACTTAATAACATGTTAACAAGTATTCCTAAACACTAAAACATAACATCTAATTCACCCTTAAAGATCTAACAATAAATTAGGGTTTATGCACCTTTTTCTTCAAATTTTAATTTCTGGCTTTTGATTATGAGCTTGTGGTTGCAGGGGCTTGTTATGGTATGTTTGTAAGTGTATAAGCTTTGTAAATTCGTAGGTTAAACTGACCAGCATAATGTTCTATTTATAGCAACTTGAAATTAGGGTTTTCTAGGTCATTTTCCAAATTTTGCCTCCAAAAATATCCTAACCTTGGGACTTGTGCTACTCTCCATCTGATCTTGTTCACCTACTTGTGCTAGAGTGTGTTGAGCACAAGCTTGCACACTCCTAGCTCAATTTCTATTGGTTTAAATTTGATTTTTCATTTATTTACTTACTAATTAAACTTAGATTTTTACTAATCATGATTAGATTGTTTAATCATGTTTAGTAATAACTTAATTAAGATAATATATCATAATTAAGGGTTATCATTTCATAATTTAGTGTTATTGAATCAAATTAGGGTTTTAGGGCTTCAAATTAGGGTTTAGGGTTTTCAATCCTATAATTAGGGTTTTAATCTTCAGTTAGGGTTTTAATATAAGTTCAATGATTCATAATTAATATTATGATTCATTATTTAGATCTTAATTATATCAATTAAGATCCTTGTACAGTAATTATGGTTTTACTTGACCAATTCGGATAAATTTTACCAATTAGGGTTTCTTAATTAGGGTTTCTAATTTAGTTTAACATTTTAAACCCTAATTAACTTATTTTAGATTTTTATCAGTTAATATCATATTATATTAACTCCGAAGCACGACAAAGCACTTCGTCATTTCCAAGCACGACACAGCAGCTTACAAAAATAATTTGCCGAGACGCTTCTCCGTGAATTCGCCGGAAGCACGACAAATCATTTTATCCGTGTAAGCACGGCACAACTGCTTGGCGAAAATTTTTTATTTGACCTAAGTTTTAAATAAAATACACAATCACATAATACAAAGTCAGAACATGAAATTTCATTTATTAAACACATAATTTACATATACAAATTTTATTAGGGTTCAGAATATTACATTCACCCCCACTAATAAGAATTCCGTCCTCGAAATTACAGTACAAATTATGAAAACAAGTGTGGGTAATTATCGCACATTTTACTCTCGAGCACCCACGTAGCTTCCTCTATGTTTTGATTTCTCCAAATAACTTTGACAGAAGGTATTATTTTATTTCGTAGATGTTGTTCTTTCCTATCTATGATTTCGATAGGAACTTCCTCATAAGATAAATCCTTTTCGATCTGAATAGGTTCGTAATCGATAACGTGTTTATAATCAGGTTTGTATGGTCGTAACACGGACACATGAAACATGTTATGGATATGTTCTAACACAGGAGGCAAGGCTACCTCATAAGCTACTTCACCTATCTTTCTCAATATCTGAAATGGTCCAATAAATCTCGGACTCAATTTTACTTTCTTGCCGAAACGTATTTTGCCTTTCAACGGAGAAACTTTTAAAAACACGTGATTACCGATATCGAAATCTTGTAGCTTCCTGTGTTGATCTGCATATTTCTTGTGTCGATCATGAGACGCTTGTAATCTTCCCCGTATAATTCGAACTACCTCAACGGTTTGTTGAACTATTTCGGGTCCTAGCATTTGTCGTTCCCCAACCTCGTCCCAACATAACGGCGTTCTACATTTTCTTCCATACAGCGCTTCAAATGGTGGCATTCCTATGCTGGCATGGTAACTATTGTTGTAGGCAAATTCTACCAAAGGTAATTGATCTTCCCAACTTCCCTTGAAATCCATGATGCAAGAGCGCAACATGTCTTCCAATGTTTGAATGGTTCTCTCACTCTGACCGTCAGTTTGTGGATGGTATGCTATGCTTAGTCTCAAATGAGTTCCTAAATTTTTCTGGAGACTCGTCCAAAAATTTGAAGTAAATCGTGGATCTCGGTCTAATACTATAGAAACAGGGACTCCATGTCTAGAAATAATTTCATTGATGTAAAGTTTGGCTAACTGGTCAAGACTGAAGTTGATTTTGATGGGTAGAAAATGAGCCGATTTGGTAAGACGATCTACAATTACCCAAATGGCATTGTGACCTTTCTATGTATTTGGAAGTCCTATGACAAAATCCATGGTAATATGCTCCCATTTTCACTCAGGAATTTCTAAGGGTTGTAATAATCCAGTTGGCTTTTGGTGTTCAGCTTTAACCCTTTGACACATTAAACAATTACTTACCCACTCTGCTATTTCTCTTTTCATGTTAGACCACCAAAAATGTTGGCTCAAGTCTTTATACATTTTTGTACTCCCTGGATGTACAGCGAATTTAGAACTATGGGCTTCATTTAGTATTTCGTCTTTTAGTTCTTGTACTGAAGGTACCCAAATTCTATTTTCGTATCTCAGTACTCCATCTTTGTCCACTCTAAATTTGACATTTTTTTATGGGATATTTCGGCCTTATACTTCTGACACTCTGCATCTGTCTCCTGTAGTCTCTTGACTTTCTCCAACAAAGTTGAACCATTATCCACAACAAATAACCTTTGGGTAGAATTCACTAGAACTCTTACCTCGATCTCAAGTTTGTCAAACTCTTTTATCAGTACCTCGTTGTTGGTGATTATATTCAACTTTTCTTAGTTCTTCCTACTTAACGCGTCTGCTACGACGTTGGCTTTCCCTGGATAATATAAAATTTCACAGTCGAAATCTTTTATCAACTCTAGCCATCTCCTCTGCTGCATGTTTAACTCCTTCTGAGTGAATATATACTTTAGACTCTTGTGATCTGTGTATATTTCACACTTCTCTCCGTACAAGTAATGCCTCCAAAATTTTAAAGCAAATACTATAGCGGCTAACTCCAGATTATGCGTAGGATACCTCTTCTTATAATCTTTGAGTTGTCTTGATGCATATGCAATCACTTTCCCATGTTGCATTAACACACAACCTAATCCCTTGTGTGACACATCACTATAAACTACAAGGCCGCCTGTATCATCTGGTAAAGATAACACTGGTGCCATGCTTAACCGCTTTTTCAACTCTTGGAAGCTTTCCTCACATTTATCTGTCCAGACGTATTTCACTGTCTTTCGAGTTAAATTGGTTAGCGGGGTCGCTATCTTTGAGAAATCTTGTATAAAACATCTATAGTACCCTGCTAAACCAAGAAAACTTCGCACTTCTGTTAGAGTTGTTGGTTGTTCCCAATTTACAACCGCTTCTATCTTTGCTAGATCTACTGCAATCCCATTCTTGTCAATTACATGACCCAAGAATTGAACTCTTTCCAACCAGAATTCACATTTGGAAAACTTTGCATAAAGTTGTTCCTTGCGTAATATCTCTAATACGCTCCTTAAATGTTCAACATGCTCCTCTTTTGTTCTCGAGTATACTAAAATATCATCGATGAACACTACGACAAATTTGTCTAAGCATAGTTTAAACACTCGGTTCATCAAGTCCATGAATGCTGCTGGCGCATTTGTTAATCCAAAAGACATCACAAGAAACTTGTAACGAATGCAATTTTTGTGATTAAATAAAAATATTTATTGAGTTATATAAATATTTTTTTAATTTATTTATTGAGTAAAATAAATAATACAGTTATTGTGGAATAGTTCATGTTAAATGTAATTATGTTAAATGTTATTTGTATGTGGTTTGATGTAATTATTCTAATTTAATAATTAAATTAGATGATTATTGATTTATTTGAATAAAATGATTTATTAAATTATTTGGATTAATTTATAAATGGCCAAATAGAAGTTATGATTAAATTTATATTGTTACAATTTAATTGATTAAAGTGTGACAATTGAAGCATATCATATAATAAGTATTAAAATAATTAAAAGAAGATTAATTTTTACCAAACAAAGCCTTGTGGCTTTTGAATTCCTATTTTTAATTTGGTATTTGCCAAACAAGCCTTAGAGGCTTTTGAATTGTGTAACTGATGGATTAAATATTAGTATACGTTATCAATTTTTTTTAAAGCTATCAGTTTTTATTTTGTTAAAGGTTTTGTTAGTTGTTAAAAGATAAAAAAAAACACAGAGTTTAAAAAAAAGAGAAGAAAAGAAAACAGAGCTTGAGAGTTCAGAGAAAAGAGAGAGCAAAAGTAGAGAGAAATTGAGAAAAGAGCTTGTGATTGAAGAGAATTCACCAAGTTCTTAAAACAATAGAAGGTATAATTTCTTTTCCTCTTTGTTTTACTCTACTGTATATAGTTTTAGTTCCTGTATGTGAATTCAATTGCTAAAATACATAAATTATTTGATATACTTGTTGGTAAGCATGCATTAGTTGATTATATGGTGTTTATAAGCTAATTTGAAAGATTAAGCCCATGAAAGCATGTCTAGAATAGAATTTTGGGTTTTACAGAGTTTTATTTCATGTATGGCATATATGTATGAAAATTGATGATTCAATTTGGTTATTAACCGGTGAATTGGCATTTGATTATGATTATATGATGAAAAACGAAAAGAATGCATGTATAATGGATTAAAATGGTTGAAAGATGAATTCATAGTGTTTGATTTCATTAAAATGGCCAAAATATGAATATTTTGTATAAACAGTGAATTTTTGGGTTTTAATTGGTTGATTATGTGTTTATAATGGTTAAATTAGTTAGAAACATGTTGGGTAATTGTTTTCTAGCATATTTGATGTCTGAGTAAATTTAAATTATGTATTGGATGGTAGAATTCAGAAAATTTTGGCCAAATTTGGCCTAAGTTTTCACTGGTTCGCGAACTGTAGAAGGTGTCAGTCGCGTCTACCGCCCCGACGGTAGAAATAAGCTAGAAATATCGCCCCGGCGGTCTTGTCGCCCCGGCGGCATATTTGAGTTATGTTCCTCGCCCCGGCGACGATTTGGTTAAGAAATTCATCGCCCCGGCGGTGGAACAGTAAAAAAAAAATTATTTATTTGTTTTGTGATATCGCTATGTTGTTGTGTGCATGTTTAAAACCTATATTGAGGTAATAAATGGCCAATGAAATTCCACGAGGGTTGTTATCAAATATTTGTGGAATATCGATGTTAATCAAGATGGTACAATAAAATAGGATAAGAACGAGACTTAAAATGTATATGAATCTGTAATTAATTATCATTATCGTTTTGTAATCAAAATGTATAAGGTAATTAAGGGACGTGCATTATTTGAATCTGTAATCTACGCTCGAGGCAAGTTTTCCACCCTTAATCTTTTTATTTCGTTTGAAGCAAGTTCCTTATCTCAATTTATTACTTTTACGTTGAGCAAGTTTTCCTTCCTTAAACTTGTTATTTCATTTAAAGCAAGTTAATTTTCATTGAGCAAGATTATAAACCTTAGCTTATTGTTATTCAAGCAAGGTGGCTATCATGATTAAGAGCTAAAGCTTTATTCCAGTTATTTATTGTTCGATCATTGATCATTATTCAAACTTTGAACAGAATTTCTATTGTACAAACTTTATTGATGAATCAATTGTTTAGTGACTAGCAAACCCTTATTGATTCAGCTAGTCCTTAGTTGATGGGCGTTCTAAAGACTTAGAATATTTTAAAATCTTTCCAAACCAAGTTCCTTTTGGTACGGATTCTGATGCTAAACTGAGATGAACAACCCTAATATAGGGGATTAATTACGCGACAGCGTTAAAATATTTGTGCACAATACATTGTACAAAGGGCTGATCCCCCTGAGTACGAGATGGATGGTCCATAGTCTATAAGACTGTTAAAGGTTGCGGTAGAAATACTTGATAACCTAGGACATAGTTCGAGGTCTTGTGACCCTCAGATACACTTTTAATCCTGAATTTATATTCAGTTCTTGAGCTAAGCTTTCTATTGATATTTCAGATCTTGACTAGTTATTGATTGAAATCAGAAAAACTATTATACCTCTGTTGAAATCTACTTCATTAGTTTTTCAATTGTTATTGTTATCACACTTGTGGACAATTGTTTGCTCACTCTTGCGCTAAAACATTGCAGCTAAGGCAGAGAAATCGGACGAGCCGTCCACAAGCAAAGGTAAGGGCAAGATGCCAAAGTAGCAAGAGATTTATTATCCACTTGATGTTTATTTGTAACAAAGACTATTTCATATTATATTTTATTCCGCACTGATGTAATAGAGGTTTGATAACCTGGGATTTGTTTATTTAAGAGATTTGTGATGTAACCCTTTTTGTGGGAAGATGTTTCATTCGGTTTAATTATGTTATCTTTAACATGGGTAGTTAGTCTTGAATGTATGGTATAGTGAACACCAAATCTGTGGAGTTGAAGTACCCGGATTTGGGGGTGTCACAAAACTCATAATGTCCGTAGCGTGTCCTAAACGCTGTCTTCGGCACATCTTCTTTTCTTACCTTTAATTGATGATAACCTGATCGTAGGTCGATCTTCGAAAAGTGTTTGGCCCCTTTCAATTGGTTAAACAAATCATCAATTCGTGGTAAAGGATATTTGTTCTTTATGGTTAACTTATTTAATTCTCTATAGTCAATGCATAACCTTAACGTTCCATCCTTCTTGTTTACAAACAACACTGGTGCTCCCCGAGGTGAAACACTAGGTTGTATGTATTTCTTGTCCAAGAGTTCTTGTAACTGCACAAGTAACTCCTTCAACTCCACCGGTGCCATCCTGTACGGTGCTTTTGAAACTGGTGTCGTACCTGGTGCAAGATCAATAACAAATTCAATTTCCCTGTCCGGAGGTAGACCTGGTAAATCATCTAGAAATACATCCAAAAATTCTCTAACTACAGGTATTTGATCTAACTTTGCTCCTTCCTTTTGAGTATCTACTATATATGCCAAATAACCTGTACAACCCTTCCTAAGTAATCTTTCTGCTTGCATTACTGTCAAACATCGAGATCGCTTAGGTGAACAACCACCGTTGAACACTACCTTTGACTTTGACTCAGTCAACAAGTTTACACGTTTTCGATGACAATCAATCATTGCATTATGATTAACCAACCAATCCATGCCTAAGATTATATCGAATTCCCCGAGCTGTATAGGAAAGAGGTCCACAAGAAACTTGTGTCCCTTAATCTCTACGTTACAACCTTTATATACAGTTTTAATAGGAATTATCTCTCTATTGGCAATTTCCACATTGAAAGGTATGTCTAAGTCTTCGTATGGTATTTTTAACTTCTTAGCAAAGCTATTAGATACGAATGAACAAGTAGCACCAGAGTCGAACAACACATATGCATTTAAAGTGTCGATAGGGATGATACCTGTTACCACGTCCGGTGCAGCAACAGCATCCCTCATCGTCATATTAAACGTTCTGGTGGTTAGACGACTCGGACCTCCAGCTCTTGCTACTATAGGTTTGAGGGTGTTGTTTGGGGCTTGATTTCCTCTCCCTATTTGGTTTCTATTCCTTGGACAATTCCTCGATATGTGACCCGTTGTGCCATAAACACTTAAAATTCTAATTTCCCTGATTGGTGTTATTATTAATCTTCTTGGGACAATCAGAGGAATAATGTCCCACTTGACCACAACTGTAACAAGTAACCACCCTCTGGCGACACACTCCCTGGTGGTTCTTTCCACATGTGACACAACGTCCTACCCTATTATTATTATTCTGGTTTCTGTTGGTGTTGTTGTTATTATAATTATTCTCCTTTCTTCCAAAGTTAGTAGAAAAAGTGGCATCCCACTTCCTCTTGTTATTATTGTTGAACCCACCAGTACTTACTTCTCCTTTGAACTTTCCCCCTTCATTCTAATTCCTCTTTTCCTTATGAAACTTGAGAAGATTTTCATTCTCGATCTCAGCTATAACAGCCTTCTCAAGAATCTTTGAAAACGTCTTTAACTTGAAGATTGATATTTTGCTCCTTATCTGAGGCTTTAACCCTTCCTCAAATCTTCTAGTTTTTCTCGTCTCAGAGTTCACTTGATGTGAAGCAAAACGAGATAACTCATTAAACTTGGCTATATACTGAGATACAGTCATTTCTCCTTGTTTTAACTCTAGAAATTTTACTTCCATTCGGTCCCGCATTGTTTGTGGAAAGTAATTTTCAAAGAATAGGTCTTTAAATCTTACCCACGGAATTATCCCTTTACCGACCCTAGTTTTTGTGGTTTCCCACCAAAAGTTTGCCTCACCTTTTAGGAAAAAGGTTGCAAATATGGTCTTCTGTTCTTCGCTTACATTAGTTACCGTGAAAAACTTCTCCATTTCGGTTATCCAAATTTGAGCTTCAACTGGATCAGCAGTCCCTTTGAACTCAGGTGGTCCAACGGTTTTAAAATCCTAAAATGCCGACCTATGTGGATTATTTGGGTTGGGCTGGTGTGGTGGTTGACCTTGTAAGGCTCCTAACAATAAATCTACCAGTTGTTGAGTTGGGTTTGGTTCAGTGGTTTCATTTCTGGTCTGGGTTCTTCGTCCTGATGCCATGACTCTAAAATAAAGAAAAAACATGTATAAATACAAGGATACGCTACACATAGAACTAACAATTTGATTGTACAAACGCAATTTGTATATAACATGCAAAACGGTTACATATTCGACTAGTGGTTTATACTACCACTAGTTAGTACAACAGATTTCCTGTTTACAATCCCAAAATTCTTATAATACAAACTACAACAAACAAACTTAAGTACTAAACTAAATCGAACGATCACGTGCCTCCTTAGAAGCATCTTGAATCATATGGCAGACCACTGATCGGTTAATCATATAATCTACCCTGTTCTCCTCTACTGGGTACTTAAGCACCCGATGCTGTAAGTTACCAAATGTCTCCTGGCATCCCTTGTCCGCTCGATATAAATACATTTGGGCCTCTTGCCTTTCTTTCTGAGCATTTTGGAGAAGTGTCCTAAGACGGTGAGTATTATCTCTCTCACTTTCCAATAATCCTTCATCTACATAGGCTCAAAAATTGGCCGCCTCTAGACCTGCGGCTGACTGCTGGACTAATCCTGTCATTATCTCCTCGTGTCTATCGACACGCATCATCTGACTCGCTCCAATTACCTCATCGGGATCTGGATCTATCAGCTGTCCATCTATGGGATGATCAGCCTCCTCTGCGTCTAATATCTCCTGATCGTGCAGAAGTTCCTCCTCATCTGGTTCTTCCTCTGGTCTGACTCAGGAGTAGCTGGCTCATAATCTGGAACCTCATCTGGCTCACTATCTAATAGCCATTGATGAGTAGGTTTTATACCTACGAATCGGATACCAATATGAATTATTGTTTATTTCCATGGTTTTCAGTTACTTTTCATGTATTTTGTGTGTTTTTGTAGGTTGCACATGTTGAGATTGCATTGGGCGAGAATTGGACGTTCGAGTGGATGAAGTTGCTGATGTTGCTGATGTTGCAGGATTTCAGAGCAGCGCGGCCGCGCCCAAAATGAACTGGGTAGCAGCGCGGCCGCGCGTGATGCCAGAGTTAGAAAAAAAAATTGTTGTCAGGGTAGCGCGACCGCGCGCCTTGCAAGCTTAATCCAGGCGCGGCCGCGCCGGTTTGAGTGAGGGAAAAATTGACTTTTTAGATGTTTTAATTGGATTTGATTTAATTTTGGTTTTGAAACTTTGTAATTAATTAGGGGATTTTATCAGATGCTATAAATAGGTGTTTTCTAGTTGGTAATCAAAATCGATTATTAGCAAACCCTAGTTTGGAGCAATTGGAGAAGACTCGAAGCAAGTTGATAGCAAGGAGAAAGCAAGGAGGAGCAGGACAAAGATTGAAGGATTGCTTACAGTGTTTCTTCTCTTTTCTCTCTATTCCAAACTTTTGATGTTATTAAACTTGTGGATGATGAATTCTAGTTTATTTATGAACTAAATTTCTTTTAAGGCTATAATGGATCTTAGTGTGTAGTTTTGAATAGCATGCTTCTTTGAATATTATGATTAGTTATTTTTGGATTGTCTATTACGGTTTATGCTGAATTGCTTAATTATCTGGCCAATAATTACTGAGATAATCTGTATGAATTTGAAAGATGAAGTATAGATTTAGATCCGACCATAATAGCATGTGATTGTGTCTTCTGCTGTCGATGGAATTCATAATTCGTGATTAGGATAGAGATATACCTATTCACTGCATGTAATCAAAATAGGGAACTTGGGCTTTAAATCCTTTTTAATTGTAATTCACATAGAAATATAGTGAGTTAGTTATCTAGGGTGATTAACTTGAGTCTATCAATTATGGATTTAAGTTAAGTTGTTTATGGAACATTGAAACATGATCATAAATAGTGATGCATTCCTGGTTAACAATCCAGAATAACTAGCATAATTTAAAGGGGAGCATGTTAAGTAAAATAAAGCATTAAGTGAAGTTATAGTCTTAAGTCTTTAAAAATCTGTTTTCAACTAGTGATAGTAATTTAATTTAGAATTAATTAGTTAAATTCAAAACCTCAGAAATCATTGATTATTTGTTTACTAAAAATTGATTTGATTTAAATTGGGAATTTGTTATTATAGAATCAATATTTCTCTGTGGGACGATACTCTACTTTCACTTTATTACTTGTGGACTGCGTATACTTGCGTATTTTTGCTAGTATAGATTTTGGCAAGCAAGTTTTTGGCGCCGTTGCCGGGGAACAATTGTGTCTATAATTTCAAGCTTTAAATTTAATTAATTCAGTTTTAGTTAGCATTATTTTTCTTGTTACTTCCTGATTCAGGTGATCTTGGTTTGTTTATGCAAACCCGATCAAAGCAGCCGGAACTTGTGCAGAGTGAAGACGATCTTGAAAACAAGTTACGCAAGTTGAGAAAGTTTTGCCCTGAGACCATCGAGAAAGAAAAAAATGGCTAACGAAGAACATAAATCATTGAGGGAATATGCCATGCCTAAGCTTGATGAAATCAGGTCAAGCATCTCGAGGCTAGCCATCACGGCTAATTCCTTTGAGATCAAGTCGGGTACAATTCAGATGATTCAGAATGCGGTACAGTTTGGGGGATTAGCCAACGATGATCCTAATGAACACTTGGTTAGCTTTCTTGAGATTTGTGATACATTTAAATATCCCAATGTAACTGATGATGCGGTGAGACTACGTCTGTTTCCGTTTTCACTAAGGGATAAAGCAAAGAGTTGGTTGCACTCACTTCCACCGGGGTCCATCACAACTTGGGATGACTTGGCCCAGAAATTCCTAGCAAAATTCTTTCCGCCGGCTAAGTATGCTAAGTTGAGAAACAATATTTCCACTTTTGAGCAAAGTCATGGAGAGACACTGTATAAGGCTTGGGAAAGGTTTAAAGAGTTATTGAGAAGATGTCCACATCATGCATTACCCAAGTTGCTGCAAGTCCAAACATTCTAGAATGGGCGGAGTAGTAATACTCGAACAATTATAGATGCAGCCACGGGGGGAGCACTTATGGATAAAAATTTTGATGAAGCTTTCACCTTGTTAGAAACTATGGCTGCAAATAACTATCAATGGCCGACGTCAAGGATGAATCACCAAAAGGTAGCTGGAGTTTTGGAAGTAGATGCAGTCACTGCACTAACAGCTCAAATGGCAGCCATGTCTAAGAAAATTGAAGCTTTGGCGGAGTCGAAGGTCCAACAAGCAGCTTATGTGTGTGAGCTATGTGCAGGTGCACATCCGACGGAATATTGTGCTATTAATCCAGAATTTGTAGAGTACTTGGGGAGTTACAACCGACAACAACAACCATACCAGAATGCATATAATCCAGGGTGGAAGAATCATCCGGGTTTCTCATGGAGCAATAACACTCAAGTTCAAAATCCCGCTCCAAGATCACAGAATCCCCCGGGTTTTCAGAACCAAGCTCCACAACAGGCAGAAAGAAAACCCAATTTAGAAGAGTCTTTGGCAAGATTTATCACAGCATCGGAAAAAAGAATGAATGAGCAAGATAAGCTGTTAAATCAGGTAGACTTGAATGTGAAGAGCCAAGCGGTGTCAATTCGGAATTTGGAAAATCAGCTTGGTCAGTTGGCCCAAGTCTTGAACAATCGACCGCAAGGAACACCTCCAAGTGATACAGAGGTTAACCCCAAGAGAGATGGTAAGGAATAATGTCAAGCTGTAACACTTCAAAGCGGGAAGCAACTCCAGCAGACCAGCGCGGCCGCGCCTGAAATACAAAGGGAGGCAGCGCGGCCGCGCCTATCCCCAGTCCCAGCTCCTGCAGAGAACCTGGTAGAAAAAGACAAGGAGACGGAGAATGAGGAAAAAGACAAGGAGCATAAAAAAAGTAAGCAGATCAATATACCGTTTGCCGAGACTTTAGAGCAGATGCCAAGCTACGCCAAGTTTATGAAAGGAATTTTGTCAAGAAAGAAAAAGCTGGAGGATTATGAAACAGTAGCATTGACTGAAGAGTGTAGTGCGATATTGCAGAAGAAGTTGCCACCGAAGTTAAAGGATCCGGGTAGTTTCACTATCCCTTGCAATATTGGCAGCTTATCAATCAACAGATGTTTGTGTGATTTAGGTGCGAGCATCAACCTTATGCCGTTATCGATATATGTTCAGCTGGGTCTACCTGCACCAAAACCGACCAACATCTCTCTTCAGCTAGCTGACAGGTCGGTTACATATCCTAGAGGTATCGTGGAAGACATCTTGGTAAAAGTGGATAAATTCATATTCCCAGTCGATTTCATTATTTTGGACTATGAGGAGGACAAAGACATTCTTATCATACTTGGGAGACATTTCTTGGCAACGGGAAGAACACTTATAGATGTGCAAAAAGGAGAATTGACTATGAGGGTGCAAGACCAATAAGTGACATTAAATGTGTTCAAAGCCATGAAATTTCCTACGGATGAGGAAGAGTGTTTCCAGTTGGATGTGGTAGAAAAAGTGGTGGAAGACGAGTTTTTGAGGAAATTGACTGAGGATCCGTTGGAATCTGTTTTATTAGGGGAGGCTGACATGGATGACCTAGAGATGATGGAGTTTCTTCACATGTTAGATACAGTGCCGAGAGTACGCAAATTTCAGATCCCCTATGAACCTTTGGAACTTACTGACAAATCCTTAGAGCGCTTGAAGCCATCTCTTGAAATACCTCCTACTCTTGAACTTAAACCTTTACCGAGCCATCTGAGGTATGCTTATTTGGGTGAATCATCTACTTTACCTGTTATTATTGCATCTGTACTTAACGAATTGCAGGAAAGTAAGTTGATTCGAGTTCTCCGGGAATACAAATCAGCCATTGGTTGGACCATCGCAGACATAAAAGGAATTAGCCCATCATTCTGTATGCATAAGATCCTTTTGGAAGACGATGCCAAACCAACGATAGAGCAACAAAGGAGGCTGAACCCGATCATGAAAGAGGTGGTGAAAAAGGAAATTTTGAAGTGGCTTGATGCAGGTATCATTTACCCCATCTCCGATAGCAGTTGGGTGAGTCCAGTACAGTGCGTGCCTAAAAAGGGTGGTATGATGGTTGTAGAAAACGAGAATAATGAGTTGATACCGATAAGGACAGTGACTGGATGGAGGGTTTGTATGGACTACAGGAAATTAAACAAGGAAACCTGCAAGGATCACTTTCCTCTACCCTTCATTGATCAGATGTTAGATAGACTGGCTGGACACGAGTTTTATTGCTTATTGGATGGCTACTCAGTTTATAATCAGATAGTGATTGCCCCCGAAGATCAGGAAAAGACCACCTTCACATGTCCTTATGGCACTTTCGCTTTTCGGAGGATGTCCTTTGGCTTATGCAATGCACCAGCGACATTCCAAAGATGCATGATGGCTATTTTCTCAGATATGGTTGAACGTAATATGGAGGTATTCTTGGACGATTTTTCAGTGTTTGGTGACACATTCGATAGTTGCTTGGAAAATCTGGTCCTGGTTTTGAAAAGATGCGTGGAGACCAATTTAGTGCTCAACTGGGAAAAATGCCACTTTATGGTGCAAGAGGGGATAATTCTTGGGCACAAGGTGTCGTCAAACGGGTTAGAGGTAGATCGAGCCAAGCTGGAGACAATAGAAAGTCTACCTCCACCAACTACAGTCAAGGGAATACGGAGTTTCTTGGGACATGCCGGATTTTATAGAAGATTCATAAAGGACTTTTCTAAGATCTCTAAGCCTTTATGTAGCCTATTGGAGAAAGATGTTCCCTTTAAATTTGATGATGAGTGTCTTGTAGCTTTTGAATTGTTGAAAAGAAAATTGACTACAGCGCTAGTAATTGTAGCACCGGATTGGTCAAGGCCGTTTGAATTGATGTGTGATGCTAGTGACTATGCTATTGGGGCTGTTTTGGGTCAACGAAAGGAAAAGATTTTTCATGCCATTTATTATGCTAGCAAAACACTGTCCGATGCCCAACTCAACTATACGACTACCGAGAAGGAGTTGCTTGCAGTCGTGTATGCATTTGACAAATTCAGGTCGTACTTAATTGGAACTAAAGTAGTGGTGTTCACTGACCATTCTGCCATAAAATATCTGATTTCGAAGAAGGATGCGAAGCCAAGGCTGATTCGATGGATACTTCTACTCCAGGAATTCGACTTGGAAATTCGGGATAGGAAGGGAACGGAAAATCAAGTGGCAGATCATCTCTCGAGATTAGAAAACCATGATCACATAAAGAGAGATAAAACGGTGATCAATGAGTTCTTTCCAGATGAGCAGTTGTTTGTGATCCTCTCTGAAGTCCCATGGTATGCCGATTTTGTCAATTATTTGGTTAGCAACGTACTTCCTCCTAATTTGACCAGCCAACAAAAGAAAAAGTTTCTGCATGATGTAAAAAGGTACATATGGGATGAACCATTCCTGTTCAAACATTGTGCCGATCAGATAATTAGACGGTGCGTGCCACAAAATGAAGTAGAGAGTATTTTACATCATTGCCATGATTCACTATATGGAGGTCATTACGGAGCCGAGAAGACAGCGGCCAAGGTGTTATAAGCAGGATTTTTCTGGCCAACGTTGTTTAAGGACGCCCACCACTTCGTGCAAAGATGTGACAGATGTCAAAGGGTGGGAAATATTTCCAAGCGTCATGAGATGCCCTTGAATGCCATTTTAGAAGTTGAAGTCTTTGACGTTTGGGGAATAGATTTTATGGGACCATTCCCATCGTCCTTTAACAACCTCTACATCCTTTTGGCGGTCGATTATGTCTCTAAATGGGTGGAAGCAAGTGCGTTGCCGACTAATGATGCCAAAGTGGTTCTTAAATTTCTGCAGAAAAACATCTTCACATGTTTTGGCACCCCAAGAGCAATTATCAGTGATGAAGGGAGTCACTTTTGCAACAGGTCTTTCACGGCTCTCTTAGCTAAGTATGGGGTAAACCACCGAATTGCTACAGCTTACCATCCTCAAACCAGTGGCCAAGCCGAAGTGTCAAACAGAGAAGTGAAGAGAATTCTGGAGAAAATCGTCAATCCGAATAGAAAAGATTGGTCAGCAAAATTGGATGATGCACTTTGGGCTTATCGGACAGCTTATAAGACGCCCATTGACATGTCTCCGTACCAATTAGTCTATAGAAAGGCGTGTCACCTACCAGTTGAGCTTGAACATAGAGCATATTGGGCGATCAAAAGGTTGAATTTTGATCTCGCGGCTGCTGGGGAAAAGAGGCTACTTCAGCTGAATAAGCTTGATGAATTCCGGTTGCAAGCATACGAGAATTTGAAGATATACAAGGAAAAAGTCAAGAAGTGGCATGATCGAAAAATCATCGACAGGACGTTTGAGCCGGGACAAGCAGTGCTTCTATTCAATTCTAGACTGAAGTTATTTCCAGGGAAGCTCAAGTCTCGGTGGTCGGGTCCTTTCATCGTCAAACAAGTATTCCCTCATGGCGCCGTTGAAGTTTTTGCAAATAATCCGGAAGAGTCGTTTAAATTCAATGGCCAAAGATTGAAGCATTATTGGGGTGGTGGTGTTGATCGCCAGAAAACCTCAATCACTCTTGCCGATTAAAGATGAAACAGGAAGTAGTCAGGCTAAAAGACTTTAAATCAAGCGCTACTTGGGAGGCAACCGAATTTTTAATTATTTTTAGTTATCATTTTGTGATTTTTAGGACTTAGATTTAGTTTTATTTTTATCTTGTAGTAATTAGATACTTTGTTTCCGGGTTTTTATTGTTTATAGGTCATACACCAAGGAGTATACATGAAGAAAACATCAAAAGGGCTTAACAGTTAAAATTCCAGATTTTAGCCCAGCGCGGCCGCGCCCCAAATATGAAGAAAACCAGCGCGGTCGCGCCTGACTTCAGAAACTCAAAATGGTCCAACTGGTAAACCAGCGCGGCTGCGCCCAATTTGTGAAGGAAAGAAGCGCGGCTGCTGATGAATAGGTTTTATACCTATGAATTGGATACCAATTTACGTGAATTATTGTTTATTTCCATGGTTTCCAGTTACTTTTCATGTATTTTGTGTGTTTTTGTAGGTTGTACGTGTTGGGATTGCATTAGGCGAGAATTGGACATTTGAGTGGATGAAGTTGCTGATGTAGCTGATGTTGCAGAATTTCAGAGCAGCGCGACCGCGCCCAAAATGAACTGGGTAGCAGCGCGGCCGCGCGTGATGCCAGAGTTAGAAAAAATTTGCTGCCAGAGTAGCGCGGCCGCGCGCCTTGCAAGCTTAATCCAAGCGCGGCCGCGCCGGTTCGAGTAAGGGCAAAGTTGTCTTTCCAGATGTTTTGATTGGTTTTGATTTAAACTTGGATTTGGAACTCTGTAATTAATTAGGGGTTTTATCAGATATTATAAGTAGGTGTTTTCTAGTTGGTAATTGAGCTATCTATTATTAGAAAACCCTAGTTTGGAGCAATTTTAGAGAAGACTTGAAGCAAGTTGAGAACAAGGAGAAAGCAAGGAGGAGCAGGACAGAGATTGAAAGATTACTTACAGTGTTTCTTCTCTTTACTCTCTATTCAAAACTTTTTGATGTTATTAAACTTGTGGATGATGAATTCTAGTTTATTTATGAACTAAATTTCTGTTAAGGCTATAATGGATCTTAATGCGTAGTTTTTGCATAGCATGCTTCTTTGAATATTATGATTAGTTAATTTTGGATTGTCTATTATGGTTTGTGCTGAATTACTTAATTATCTGGCCAATAATTACCGGGTTATTCTATATGAATTTGAAAGATGAAGTATAGAAGTAGAACTGACCATAATAGCATGTGATTGTGTTTTCTGCTGTCGATGGAATTCATGATTTGTGATTAGGATAGAGATATACCTATCACCGCATGTAATCAAAATAGGGAACTTGGGCTTTAAATCCTTTTTAATTTTAATTCACATAGAAATATAGTGAGTTAGTTATTTAGGATGATTAACTTGAATCTATCAATTGTGGATTTGAGTTAAGTTGTTTGTGAAACATTGAAAGATGATCATAAAGTGTGATGTGTTCCTGGTTAACAATCTAGAATATCTAGCATAATCCAAAAGGGAGCATGTTAAGTAAAATAAAGCATTAAGTGAAGTTGTAGTCTTAAGTCTTTAAAAATCTGTTCTCAAACTAGTGTTATTAATTTAATTTAGAATTAATTAGTTAAATTCAAAATCTCAGAAATATAAAACCATTCGTTTACTAAAAATTGATTTGATTTAAACTTGGAATTTGTCATTGTAGAATCAATTCTTCTCTGTGGGACGATACTCTACTTTCACTTTATTACTTGTGGACTGCGTATACTTGCGTATTTTTGCTCGTATAGATTTTGGCAAACAAGTTTTTGGCGCCGTTGCCGGGGATTTATTGTTTCTATAATTTTAAGTTTTAGTTTTAATTACATCAGTTTAGTTAACATTGTTTTTCTTGTTACTTCCTGTTTTAGGTGATCTCGGTTTGTTTATGCAAACACGATCCAAGCAGCCGGAACTTGTGCAGAGTGAAGACAATCTTGAAAACAAGTTACGCAAGTTGACAAAGTTTTGCCGTGAGACCATCGAGAAAGAAAAAATGGCTAACGAAGAACAGAAATCATTGAGGGAATATGCCATGCCTAAGCTTGATTAAATCAGGTCAAGCATCACGAGGCCAGCCATCACGGCTAATTCCTTTGAGATCAAGTCGGGTACAATTTAGATGATTCAGAATGCGGTACATTTTGGGGGATTAGCCAACAATGATCCTAATGAACACTTGATTAGCTTTCTTGAGATTTGTGATACATTCAAATATCCCAATGTAACTGATGATGCGGTGAGACTACGTCTGTTTCTGTTTTCACTAAGGGATAAAGCAAAGAGTTGGTTGCACTCACTTCCACCGGGGTCCATCACAACTTGGGAAGACTTGGCTCAGAAATTCCTAGCAAAATTCTTTCCGCCGGCTAAGTCTGCTAAGTTAAGAAACGATATTTCCACTTTTGAGCAAAGTCATGGAGAGACACTGTATGAGGCTTGGGAAAGGTTCAAAGAGTTATTGAGAAGATGTCCACATCATGCATTACCCAAGTGGCTGCAAGTCCAGACATTCTACAATGGGCTGAGTAGTAATACTCGAAATATTATAGATGCAGCTGCGGGAGGAGCACTTATGGATAAGAATTTTGATGAAGCTTACATCTTGTTAGAAACTATGGCTTCAAATAACTATCAATGGTCGACGTCAAGGATGAATCACCGAAAGGTAGCTGGAGTTTTGGAGGTAGATGCGGTCACTGCACTAACAACTCAGATGGCAGCCATGTCTAAGAAAATTGAAGCCTTGGCAGAGTCGAAGGTCCAGCAAGCAGCTTATGTGTGTGAGCTATGTGCAGGTGCACATCCGACAGATTATTGTGCTATTAATCCGAAATTTGTACAGTACTTGGGGAGTTACAACCGACCGCAACAGCCATATCAGAATGCATATAATCCGGGGTGGAAGAATCATCCGGGTTTCTCATGGAGCAATAACACTCAAGTTCAAAATCCCGCTCCAAGATCACAGAATCCCCCGGGTTTTCAGAACCAAGTTCCACAACAGGCAGAAAGAAAACCCAATTTAGAAGAATCTTTGGCAAGATTTATCACATCATCGGAGAAAAGAATGAATGAGCAAGATAAGTTGATAAATCAGGTAGACTTGAATGTGAAGAGCCAAGCGGTGTCAATTCGGAATTTGGAAAATCAGCTCGGTCAGTTGGCTCAAGTCTTGAACAATCGACCGCAAGGAACACTACCAAGTGATACAGAGGTTAACCCCAAGAGAGATG
This sequence comes from Aralia elata, assembly GCA_034770075.1. NCBI lineage: Eukaryota > Viridiplantae > Streptophyta > Magnoliopsida > Apiales > Araliaceae > Aralia > Aralia elata. The sequence goes on along the minus strand of CM068387.1, from coordinate 44,002,240 downwards.
GTAAGGAACAATGTCAAGCTGTAACACTTCGAAGTGGGAAGAAACTCCAGCAGAGCAGCGCGGCCGCGCCTGAAATACAAGGGGAGTAAGCGCGGCCGCGCCCATCCCCAGTCCCAGATCCTATAGAGAAATTGGTAGGAAAAGACAAGGAAACAGAGAATGAGGAGAAAGACAAGGAGAAAGCAAGGCAAACAAGTTTTTGGCGCCGTTGCCGGGGATGAATAGGTTTTATACCTATGAATCGGATACCAATTTACGTGAATTATTGTTTATTTCCATGGTTTCCAGTTACTTTTCATGTATTTTGTGTGTTTTTGTAGGTTGTACGTGTTGGGATTGCATTGGGCGAGAATTGGACATTTGAGTGGATGAAGTTGCTGATGTAGCTGATGTTGCAGAATTTCAGAGCAGCGCGGCCGCGCCCAAAATGAACTGGGTAGCAGCGCGGCCGCGCGTGATGCCAGAGTTAGAAAAAATTTGCTGCCAGAGTAGCGCGGCCGCACGCCTTGCAAGCTTAATCCAAGCGCGGCCGCGCCGGTTCGAGCAAGGGCAAAGTTGTCTTTGCAGATGTTTTGATTGGTTTTGATTTAAACTTGGATTTGGAACTCTGTAATTAATTAGGGGTTTTATCAGATATTATAAGTAGGTGTTTTCTAGTTGGTAATTGAGCTATCTATTATTAGAAAACCCTAGTTTGGAGCAATTTTAGAGAAGACTTGAAGCAAGTTGAGAACAAGGAGAAAGCAAGGAGGAGCAGGACAGAGATTGAAAGATTACTTACAGTGTTTCTTCTCTTTACTCTCTATTCAAAACTTTTTGATGTTATTAAACTTGTGGATGATGAATTCTAGTTTATTTATGAACTAAATTTCTGTTAAGGCTATAATGGATCTTAATGCGTAGTTTTGCATAGCATGCTTCTTTGAATATTATGATTAGTTAATTTTGGATTGTCTATTATGGTTTGTGCTGAATTACTTAATTATCTGGCCAATAATTACCGGGTTATTCTATATGAATTTGAAAGATGAAGTATAGAAGTAGAACTGACCATAATAGCATGTGATTGTGTTTTCTGCTGTCGATGGAATTCATGATTTGTGATTAGGATAGAGATATACCTATCACCGCATGTAATCAAAATAGGGAACTTGGGCTTTAAATCCTTTTTAATTTTAATTCACATAGAAATATAGTGAGTTAGTTTATTTAGGATGATTAACTTGAATCTATCAATTGTGGATTTGAGTTAAGTTGTTTGTGAAACATTGAAAGATGATCATAAAGTGTGATGTGTTCCTGGTTAACAATCTAGAATATCTAGCATAATCCAAAAGGGAGCATGTTAAGTAAAATAAAGCATTAAGTGAAGTTGTAGTCTTAAGTCTTTAAAAATCTGTTCTCAAACTAGTGTTATTAATTTAATTTAGAATTAATTAGTTAAATTCAAAATCTAAGAAATATAAAACCATTCGTTTACTAAAAACTGATTTGATTTAAACTTGGAATTTGTCATTGTAGAATCAATTCTTCTCTGTGGGACGATACTTTACTTTCACTTTATTACTTGTGGACTGCGTATACTTGCGTATTTTTTGCTCGTATATATTTTGGCAAACAAGTTTTTGGCGCCGTTGCCGGGGATTTATTGTTTTCTATAATTTTAAGTTTTAGTTTTAATTACATCAGTTTAGTTAACATTGTTTTTCTTGTTACTTTCCTGTTTCAGGTGATCTCGGTTTGTTTATGAAAACACGATCCAAGCAGCCGGAACTTGTGCAGAGTGAAGACGATCTTGAAAACAAGTTACGCAAGTTGAGAAAGTTTTACCGTGAGACCATCGAGAAAGAAAAAATGGCTAACGAAGAACAGAAATCATTGAGGGAATATGCCATGCCTAAGCTTGATCAAATCAGGTCAAGCATCACGAGGCCAGCCATCACGGCTAATTCCTTTGAGATCAAGTCGGGTACAATTCAGATGATTCAGAATGCGGTACAGTTTGGGGGATTAGCCAACGATGATCCTAATGAACACTTGGTTAGCTTTCTTGAGATTTGTGATACATTCAAATATCCCAATGTAACTGATGATGCGGTGAGACTACGTCTGTTTCCGTTTTCACTAAGGGATAAAGCAAAGAGTTGGTTGCACTCACTTCCACCGGGGTCCATCACAACTTGGGAAGACTTGGCTCAGAAATTCCTAGCAAAATTCTTTCCGCCGGCTAAGTCTGCTAAGTTAAGAAACGATATTTCCACTTTTGAGCAAAGTCATGGAGAGACACTGTATGAGGCTTGGGAAAGGTTCAAAGAGTTATTGAGAAGATGTCCACATCATGCATTACCCAAGTGGCTGCAAGTCCAGACATTCTACAATGGGCTGAGTAGTAATACTCGAACAATTATAGATGCAGCTGCGGGAGGAGCACTTATGGATAAGAATTTTGATGAAGCTTACATCTTGTTAGAAACTATGGCTTCAAATAACTATCAATGGCCGACGTCAAGGATGAATCACCAAAAGGTAGCTGGAGTTTTGGAGGTAGATGCGGTCAGTGCACTAACAACTCAGATGGCAGCCATGTCTAAGAAAATTGAAGCCTTGGCGGAGTCGAAGGTCCAGCAAGCAGCTTATGTGTGTGAGCTATGTGCAGGTGCACATCCGACAGATTATTGTGCTATTAATCCGGAATCTGTACAGTACTTGGGGAGTTACAACCGACCGCAACAGCCATATCAGAATGCATATAATCCGGGGAGGAAGAATCATCCAGGTTTCTCATGGAGCAATAACACTCAAGTTCAAAATCCCGCTCCAAGATCACAGAATCCCCCGGGTTTTCAGAACCAAGCTCCACAACAGGCAGAAAGAAAACCCAATTTAGAAGAATCTTTGGCAAGATTTATCACAGCATCGGAGAAAAGAATGAATGAGCAAGATAAGTTGATAAATCAGGTAGACTTGAATGTGAAGAGCCAAGCGATGTCAATTCAGAATTTGGAAAATCAGCTCGGTCAGTTGGCTCAAGTCTTGAACAATCGACCGCAAGGAACACTACCAAGTGATACAGAGGTTAACCCCAAGAGAGATGGTAAGGAACAATGTCAAGCTGTAACACTTCGAAGTGGGAAGCAACTCCAGCAGAGCAGCGCGGCCGCGCCTGAAATATAAGGGGAGGAAGCGCGGCCGCGCCCATCCCCAGTCCCAGATCCTGCAGAGAAATTGGTAGGAAAAGACAAGGAAACAGAGAATGAGGAGAAAGACAAGGAGAAAGCAAGGCAAGCAGAAGTATACCCTCCTATGCCATATCCTCAGAGATTTCACAAGCAGAAATTAGATAAACAATTCTCCAAATTCCTTGAAGTCTTTAAGAAGCTGCAAATCAATATACCGTTTGCCGAGGCTTTAGAGCAGATGCCAAGCTACGCCAAGTTTATGAAAGGAATTTTGTCAAGAAAGAAAAAGCTGGAGGATTATGAAACAGTAGCATTGACTGAAGAGTGTAGTGCGATATTGCAGAAGAAGTTGCCACCAAAGCTGAAGGATCTGGGTAGTTTCACTATTCCTTGCACTATTGGCAGCTTATCAATCAGCAGATGTTTGTGTGATTTAGGTGCGAGCATCAACCTTATGCCGTTATCGATATATGTTCAGCTGGGTCTACCTGCACCAAAACCGACCAACATCTCTCTTCAGCTAGCTGACAGGTCGGTTACATATCCTAGAGGTATCGTGGAAGACATCTTGGTAAAAGTGGATAAATTCATATTCCCAGCCGATTTCATTATTTTGGACTATGAGGAGGACAAAGACATTCCTATCATACTTGGGAGACCTTTCTTGGCAACGGGAAGAACACTTATAGATGTGCAAAAAGGAGAATTGACTATGAGGGTGCAAGACCAAGAAGTGACATTCAATGTGTTCAAAGCCATGAAATTTCCTACGGACGAGGAAGAGTGTTTCCGGTTGGATGTGGTAGAAAAAGTGGTGGAAGACGAGTTTTTGAGGAAATTGACTGAGGATCCATTGAAATCTGTTTTATTAGGGGAGGCTGACATGGATGACCTAGAGATGATGGAATTTCTTCACATTTTAGATACAGTGCCGAGAGTACGCAAATTTCAGATCCCCTATGAACCCTTGGAACTTACTGACAAATCCTTAGAGCGCTTGAAACCATCTCTTGAACTACCTCCTACTCTTGAACTTAAACCTTTACCGAGTCATCTGAGGTATGCTTATTTGGGTGAATCATCTATTTTGCCTGTTATTATTGCATCTGTACTTAACGAATTGCAGGAAAGTAAGTTGATTCGAGTTCTCCGGGAATACAAGTCAGCCATTGGTTGGACCATCGCCGACATAAAAGGAATTAGCCCATCTTTCTGTATGCACAAGATCCTTTTGGAAGAAGATGCCAAACCAACGATAGAGCAACAAAGGAGGCTGAACCCAATCATGAAAGAGGTGGTGAAAAAGGAAATTTTGAAGTGGCTTGATGCAGGTATCATTTACCCCATCTCCGATAGCAGTTGGGTGAGTCCAGTTCAGTGCGTGCCTAAAAAGGGTGGTATGACGGTTGTCGAAAACGAGAATAATGAATTGATACCGACAAGGACAGTGACTGGATGGAGGGTTTGTATGGATTACAGGAAATTAAACAAGGCAACCCGCAAGGATCACTTTCCTCTACCCTTTATTGATCAAATGTTAGATAGACTGGCTGGGCACGAGTTCTATTGCTTATTGGATGGTTACTCAGGTTATAATCAGATAGTGATTACCCCCGAAGATCAGGAAAAGACTACCTTCATGTGTCCTTATGGCACTTTTGCTTTTCGGAGGATGTCTTTTGGCTTATGCAATGTACCAGCGACGTTTCAAAGATGCATGATGGCTATTTTCTCAGATATGGTTGAACGTAACATGGAGGTATTCATGGACGATTTTTTAGTGTTTGGTGACTCATTCGATAGTTGTTTGGAAAATCTGGTCCTGGTTTTGAAAAGATGCGTGGAGACCAATTTAGTGCTCAACTGGGAAAAATGCCACTTTATGGTGCAAGAGGGGATAATTCTTGGGCACAAGGTGTCATCAAACGGGTTAGAGGTAGATCGGGCTAAGCTGGAAACAATAGAAAATCTACCTCCACCAACTACAGTCAAGGGAATACGGAGTTTCTTGGGACATGCCGGATTTTATTGAAGATTCATAAAGGACTTTTCTAAGATCTCTAAGCCTTTATGTAGCCTATTGGAGAAAGATGTTCCCTTTAAATTTGATGATGAGTGTCTTGCAGCTTTTGAATTGTTGAAAAGGAAATTGACCACAGCGCCAGTCATTGTCACACCGGATTGGTCAAGGCCGTTTGAGTTGATGTGTGATGCTAGCGATTATGCTATTGGGGCTGTTTTGGGCCAACGAAAGGAAAAGATTTTTCACGCCATTTATTATGCTAGCAAAACATTGACCGATGCCCAACTCAACTATACGACTACCGAGAAGGAGTTACTTGCGGTTGTGTATGCCTTTGACAAATTTCGCTCATACTTAATTGGAACTAAAGTAGTGGTGTTCACTGACCATTCGGCCATAAGATATCTGATTTCAAAGAAGGATGCGAAGCCAAGGCTGATTCGATGGATACTTCTACTCCAGGAGTTCGACTTGGAAATCCGGGATAGGAAGGGGACGGAAAATCAAGTGGCAGATCATCTCTCGAGATTAGAAAACAATGATCACGTAAAGGGAGACAAAACGGTGATCAATGAGTTCTTTCCAGATGAGCAGTTGTTTGTGATCCACTTAGAAGTCCCGTGGTATGCCGATTTTGTCAATTATTTGGTTAGCAACGTACTCCCTCCTGATTTGACCAGCCAACAAAAGAAAAAGTTTATGCATGACGTAAAAAGATACATGTGGGATGAACCGTTCCTGTTCGAACATTGTGCCGATCAGATGATTAGACGGTGTGTGCCACAAAGTGAAGTAGAGAGTATTTTACATCATTGCCATGATTCACTATATGGAGGTCATTACGGAGGCGAGAAGACAGCGGCCAAGGTGTTGCAAGCAGGATTTTTCTGGCCAACATTGTTTAAGGACGCCCACCACTTCGTGGAAAGATGTGACAGATGTCAAAGGGTGGGAAATATTTCCAAGCGTCATGAGATGCCTTTGAATGCCATTCTAGAAGTTGAAGTCTTTGACGTTTGGGGAATAGATTTTATGGGACCATTCCCATCGTCCTTTAACAACCTCTACATCCTTTTGGCGGTCGACTATGTCTCTAAATGGGTGGAAGAAAGTGCGTTGCCGACTAATGATGCCAAGGTGGTTCTTAAATTTCTGCAAAAAAATATCTTCACACGTTTTGGCACCCCAAAAGCAATTATCAGTGATGAAGGGAGTCACTTTTGCAACAGGTCTTTCACGGCTCTCTTAGCTAAGTATGGGGTAAACCACCGAATTGCTACAGCATACCATCCCCAAACCAGTGGTCAAGCCAAAGTTTCAAACAGAGAAGTGAAGAGAATTCTGGAGAAAATCGTCAATCCAAGTAGAAAAGATTGGTCAGCAAAATTGGATGATGCACTTTGGGCTTATCGGACAGCTTATAAGACGCCCATTGGCATGTCACCGTACCAATAGTCTATGGAAAGGCGTGTCACCTACCGGTTGAGCTGGAACACAGAGCATACTGGGCCATCAGAAAGTTGAACTTTGATCTCGCGGCTACTGGGGAAAAGAGGCTACTTCAGCTTAATAAACTCGATGAATTCCGGTTACAAGCATATGAGAATTCAAAGCTTTACAAGGAAAAAGTAAAGAAGTGGCATGATCGGAAAATCATCAACAGGACATTTGAGCCGGGACAAGCAGTGCTTTTATTCAATTCAAGACTAAAGTTATTTCCAGGGAAGCTCAAGTCTCGGTGGTCGGGTCCTTTCATCGTCAAACAAGCATTCCCTCATGGCGCCGTTGAAGTTTTTGCAAGCAATTCGGAAGAGTCATTTAAAGTTAATGGTCAAAGATTAAAGCATTATTGGGGTGGTGGTGTTGATCGCCAGAAAACCTCAATCACTCTTGCCGATTAAAGATGAAACAGGAAGTAGTCAGGCTGAAAGACTCTAAATCAAGCGCTACTTGGGAGGCAACCCAATTTCTAATTGTTTTTAGTTATCATTTTGAGATTTTTAGGACTTAGATTTATTTTTATTTTCATCTTGTAGTACTTAGATACGTTGTTTCTGGGTTTTTATTGTTCATAGGTCATACACCAAGGAGTATACATGAAGAAATCATCAAAAGGGCTACACAATTAAAAGTCCAGTTTTTAGCCCAGCGCGACCGCGCCCCAAATGTGAAGAAAACACGCGCGGCCGCGCCCTGCTTCAGAAAGTCAAAATTGTGCAGCTGGTACCCCAGCGCGGCCGCGCCCAAATTGTGAAGGAAACCAGCGCGGCCGCGCCGCATCTCAGAAGTTGAAAAAAAATTGGCTGCTACACAAGCGCGGCCGCGCCCCATTTAGGTCAAATCCCAGAGCGGCCGCGCGCTGCGATCGGATCCCAGTTTTTAAAAATCAAGTTCGACCCGACCCACGATTGTTTCTTATTTCCTTTTCCCGCTTGGACTCTATTTCTTCAAACCTATTCCATCTAAAAACCCGACTCTCTCTGTTTCCTTCTCTCCCAAATCGGATTCCTTATCAAATCCAAATCTCCACAAAATCATTCTACAAATCAAACTCTACCCACATCAAACCCTAATTCATATTATCATTCATCTCCATTCTCTTTTTAATACCTACATACGTAGCCGATACTCTCCATTCACACCCCAAATTCGAGTTCTTCATCAATCACAAAGTTCATCAAGGAGATTGTCAGTGCAACGCGGTGGGCTAGCAAGGAATTACAGTGGGATTGTTGAAGTAAGTATATTGCAATTAGGGTTTTATATTTTCTTAAGCTTCTTGTCAGATTTTACACAGGGGTTTGCTTTATATTGGTTTGGTTGCTTGTACTTGAGTTGTGCATGCACGTATTTTGGATTGTTATTGTTTGAGAAACCCTAGTGTAGTTTTTTTTCAAGTTTGGGGGAAATTTTGCGTTATTATGAATTGAGAATTGAGTTGATATGGCTTCCAAACGACCACGAGGGGAATCGTCCAGTTCCCATGCACACGCTGAGGATGTAGATTTTGATAGGAGTCGGTTTGTTTCGGCTGAGGCGGAGGACTTCTATCACCGGGTTTTGTTGGGCAAGACCTTTGTATTGGAGCATGGGCTAAAGCTCGATCCTGGTTTAGATGGAGAGATGATGCGTATGATCAGGGCTAAAGGATGGTTATTGTTTGTGGAGCCACCATTGTCAGCACCTATTTCTGTGGTTCAAGAGTTTTATGCCAACGCCAAGATTACAAAGGATGGGACCGCGTTTGTGAGGGGCTGTCAGGTGCCGTATGATAGCCGCACTATTAATGATATTTACCACTTGCCTACCATTCCCCTTTCTGACCCTGAGAGTTTCCATTCTACAAATTGGGAACCCAAGCTGGACAGAATTAAAAATGTCTTGTGCAAGCCGGGTACCGAGTGGACTACAAAGCAGGGGACCGACCAGAAGCTTCACTTTCCACACACTGCCTTGAGTCGCTACGGCAAGGCCTGGTACAAGCTTCATTTGTGCAAATCTCATGCCCACCAGGCACCAGAACGACGTGACCAAGGACCGGGCGATTTTGCTATATGGGATAGTGATGGGAAAGTCTGTCAATGTTGGTTATGTGATTCATCAGTCTATTCGTCGTTACCTTCAGGGAGGTACTTCAGGTGGTATCCCGCATGCTTCGGTAATTACTCGCTTATGTTCAGCTGCGGGGGTGGAGTGGGCCGACAGTGAGCCAGTGCAGCTCCCGATGAATACCATTGATCACGCGACGATAGCAAAGTATAAGGTCTGGGAAGGAGCCCCGTCGCATGCTCGAGGAGCAGGATTCTTGTTAGGGGACTATTCTGAGAGTGAGGAGGCGTCTGATCAACCGGTGCCTGAGCCTGAACAGCCTGTTAATATCTCGCAGGCTCGATTGGATCGCATGGAGAGGCGTATGACTCGCAGGATGGATGCTATACATTCGAGTATGACCGGGCTTCGTTCTTTTTCCACTCAGCTTTCAGATAGTTTCTCGCAGGCCTTTTCTCAGTTGGGCGTTCAAGTCCAATTTCCAACATTTGGTGCACCCTCGACTTATCCGCCTCCGGACACGCCTTCCGATGGGGAGGAGGCAGATGATGCTACGTCGGATTAGGGGAGTTTTCCTTTTCCTTTTCTTTTATTGTTTTATTCAATGAGGGCATTGTCTGTTTTAAGTTTGGGGGAGTTCTTTTAGGTTTTTGTTTAGCATGTTTATTGGTTTTGTGCATCATATTTGTTAGTATGTTGGCATATTAGTATCTTGCATGGTATGGTTTGATTGTGTTAGGTGCATTTAGTTTGTTTGCATGAATCCAATTGATTAGTTGGTATGATTTTGGCTCGACCAATGATGAGATGGGTATTATTGTGTTAGCTTGGACAGTTTGAAAGTCATTTGGGATATAATAATTTTGATCATAAGGGTAATTATGCTTGTCATAACTTGAGTTTTTGAATTGCACGAATAAATTGATTAGTTTGACTGCTAGGGTTCAAAGGGTTGCATAACTGATTTTTACATGAGAATTGGGTAAAACATTGATAGGTGAATTAACAAGGAAGGTTAAATTGGGTAAAAGCTGAGTTTGGGGGTTCTTTTAAGGCTGAACTAAAAAAAAAAGAGAGAAAAAAAAAATATAAAAATAAAATAGAACAAAATGCGTTGACTAGTTGGGTTCTGTGGCCTCTATCACTCGGGTAATTAGATCCTTAGGGGTGTCTTAACACCTAGTGCCCTAAAGCCGTCTGGTTTGGGAGTTACTGATTGAACGCTCACTACATGGGTGATTTTGAAAAGCCTAAGAGAACTTGACATTGCACAGTTAAGCATAATTACGAGATGGAGCGTAAAACGCACTCGTAGTAAAATAAAGTAGGAATAAAACCTTGTTAGAACCTTCATGCTCGGTATTTGCTTGATATTGGCTGGATTTGTTGTATTTGCTTGAATTGTAGTAAAAAGAAAGTATTCTTGTTATAGAGTTGGTTATGTGGCTTTATTTTGAACTTTGGTCAGTTAACTTGATTATTGAACACACACGCACAATTTGGGTGATGATAGGTGTATATTGCTTGATTGGTTGGGGTTATTAGTCTCTTTTGATTGGATTTACTGTTTCAAGCTGTTTATTGATATCTTTGAGGCATACAGTTAACATTCATATTGGCTATTGGTTGGATTCGTAGGCATGCTAGTTCTTAGTGCATTCATGGCATTGTGTTGCATTATGTTAGTTATTGCATTACATTTTGTTGCTTGGGGACAAGCAATAGTTCAAGTTTGGGGGAATTTGGTGAATAGGTTTTTATACCTATGAATCGGATACCAATTTACGTGAATTATACTTTATTTCCATGGTTTCCAGTTACTTTTCATGTATTTTGTGTGTTTTTGTAGGTTGTACGTGTTGGGATTGCATTGGGTGAGAATTGGACATTTGAGTGGATGAAGTTGCTGATGTAGCTGATGTTGCAGAATTTCAGAGCAGCGCGGCCGCACCCAAAATGAACTGGGTAGCAGCGCGGCCGCGCGTGATGCCAAAGTTAGAAAAAATTTGCTGCCAGAGTAGCGCGGCCGCACGCCTTGCAAGCTTAATCCAAGCGCGGCCGCGCCGGTTCGAGCAAGGGCAAAGTTGTCTTTTCAGATGTTTTGATTGGTTTTGATTTAAACTTGGATTTGGAACTCTGTAATTAATTAGGGGTTTTATCAGATATTATAAGTAGGTGTTTTCTAGTTGGTAATTGAGCTATTTATTATTAGAAAACCCTAGTTTGGAGCAATTTTAGAGAAGACTTGAAGCAAGTTGAGAACAAGGAGAAAGCAAGGAGGAGCAGGACAGAGATTGAAAGATTACTTACAGTGTTTCTTCTCTTTACTCTCTATTCAAAACTTTTTGATGTTATTAAACTTGTGGATGATGAATTCTAGTTTATTTATGAACTAAATTTCTGTTAAGGCTATAATGGATCTTAATGCGTAGTTTTGCATAGCATGCTTCTTTGAATATTATGATTAGTTAATTTTGGATTGTCTATTATGGTTTGTGCTGAATTACTTAATTATCTGGCCAATAATTACCGGGTTATTCTATATGAATTTGAAAGATGAAGTATAGAAGTAGAACTGACCATAATAGCATGTGATTGTGTTTTCTGCTGTCGATGGAATTCATGATTTGTGATTAGGATAGAGATATACCTATCACCGCATGTAATCAAAATAGGGAACTTGGGCTTTAAATCCTTTTTAATTTTAATTCACATAGAAATATAGTGAGTTAGTTATTTAGGATGATTAACTTGAATCTATCAATTGTGGATTTGAGTTAAGTTGTTTGTGAAACATTGAAAGATGATCATAAAGTGTGATGTGTTCCTGGTTAACAATCTAGAATATCTAGCATAATCCAAAAGGGAGCATGTTAAGTAAAATAAAGCATTAAGTGAAGTTGTAGTCTTAAGTCTTTAAAAATCTGTTCTCAAACTAGTGTTATTAATTTAATTTAGAATTAATTAGTTAAATTCAAAATCTAAGAAATATAAAACCATTCGTTTACTAAAAACTGATTTGATTTAAACTTGGAATTTGTCATTGTAGAATCAATTCTTCTCTGTGGGACGATACTTTACTTTCACTTTATTACTTGTGGACTGCGTATACTTGCGTATTTTTGCTCGTATATATTTTGGCAAACAAGTTTTTGGCGCCGTTGCCGGGGATTTATTGTTTCTATAATTTTAAGTTTTAGTTTTAATTACATCAGTTTAGTTAACATTGTTTTTCTTGTTACTTCCTGTTTCAGGTGATCTCGGTTTGTTTATGAAAACACGATCCAAGCAGCCGGAACTTGTGCAGAGTGAAGACGATCTTGAAAACAAGTTACGCAAGTTGAGAAAGTTTTACCGTGAGACCATCGAGAAAGAAAAAATGGCTAACGAAGAACAGAAATCATTGAGGGAATATGCCATGCCTAAGCTTGATCAAATCAGGTCAAGCATCACGAGGCCAGCCATCACGGCTAATTCCTTTGAGATCAAGTCGGGTACAATTCAGATGATTCAGAATGCGGTACAGTTTGGGGGATTAGCCAACGATGATCCTAATGAACACTTGGTTAGCTTTCTTGAGATTTGTGATACATTCAAATATCCCAATGTAACTGATGATGCGGTGAGACTACGTCTGTTTCCGTTTTCACTAAGGGATAAAGCAAAGAGTTGGTTGCACTCACTTCCACCGGGGTCCATCACAACTTGGGAAGACTTGGCTCAGAAATTCCTAGCAAAATTCTTTCCGCCGGCTAAGTCTGCTAAGTTAAGAAACGATATTTCCACTTTTGAGCAAAGTCATGGAGAGACACTGTATGAGGCTTGGGAAAGGTTCAAAGAGTTATTGAGAAGATGTCCACATCATGCATTACCCAAGTGGCTGCAAGTCCAGACATTCTACAATGGGCTGAGTAGTAATACTCGAACAATTATAGATGCAGCTGCGGGAGGAGCACTTATGGATAAGAATTTTGATGAAGCTTACATCTTGTTAGAAACTATGGCTTCAAATAACTATCAATGGCCGACGTCAAGGATGAATCACCAAAAGGTAGCTGGAGTTTTGGAGGTAGATGCGGTCAGTGCACTAACAACTCAGATGGCAGCCATGTCTAAGAAAATTGAAGCCTTGGCGGAGTCGAAGGTCCAGCAAGCAGCTTATGTGTGTGAGCTATGTGCAGGTGCACATCCGACAGATTATTGTGCTATTAATCCGGAATCTGTACAGTACTTGGGGAGTTACAACCGACCGCAACAGCCATATCAGAATGCATATAATCCGGGGAGGAAGAATCATCCAGGTTTCTCATGGAGCAATAACACTCAAGTTCAAAATCCCGCTCCAAGATCACAGAATCCCCCGGGTTTTCAGAACCAAGCTCCACAACAGGCAGAAAGAAAACCCAATTTAGAAGAATCTTTGGCAAGATTTATCACAGCATCGGAGAAAAGAATGAATGAGCAAGATAAGTTGATAAATCAGGTAGACTTGAATGTGAAGAGCCAAGCGATGTCAATTCGGAATTTGGAAAATCAGCTCGGTCAGTTGGCTCAAGTCTTGAACAATCGACCGCAAGGAACACTACCAAGTGATACAGAGGTTAACCCCAAGAGAGATGGTAAGGAACAATGTCAAGCTGTAACACTTCGAAGTGGGAAGCAACTCCAGCAGAGCAGCGCGGCCGCGCCTGAAATATAAGGGGAGGAAGCGCGGCCGCGCCCATCCCCAGTCCCAGATCCTGCAGAGAAATTAGTAGGAAAAGACAAGCAAACAGAGAATGAGGAGAAAGACAAGGAGAAAGCAAGGCAAGCAGAAGTATACCCTCCTATGCCATATCCTCAGAGATTTCACAAGCAGAAATTAGATAAACAATTCTCCAAATTCCTTGAAGTCTTTAAGAAGCTGCAAATCAATATACCGTTTGCCGAGGCTTTAGAGCAGATGCCAAGCTACGCCAAGTTTATGAAAGGAATTTTGTCAAGAAAGAAAAAGCTGGAGGATTATGAAACAGTAGCATTGACTGAAGAGTGTAGTTCGATATTACAGAAGAAGTTGCCACCAAAGCTGAAGGATCTGGGTAGTTTCACTATTCCTTGCACTATTGGCAGCTTATCAATCAGCAGATGTTTGTGTGATTTAGGTGCGAGCATCAACCTTATGCCGTTATCGATATATGTTCAGCTGGGTCTACCTGCACCAAAACCGACCAACATCTCTCTTCAGCTAGCTGACAGGTCGGTTACATATCCTAGAGGTATCGTGGAAGACATCTTGGTAAAAGTGGATAAATTCATATTCCCAGCCGATTTCATTATTTTGGACTATGAGGAGGACAAAGACATTCCTATCATACTTGGGAGACCTTTTTTGGCAACGGGAAGAACACTTATAGATGTGTAAAAAGGAGAATTGACTATGAGGGTGCAAGACCAAGAAGTGACATTCAATGTGTTCAAAGCCATGAAATTTCCTACGGACGAGGAAGAGTGTTTCCGGTTGGATGTGGTAGAAAAAGTGGTGGAAGACGAGTTTTTGAGGAAATTGACTGAGGATCCATTGAAATCTGTTTTATTAGGGGAGGCTGACATGGATGACCTAGAGATGATGGAATTTCTTCACATTTTAGATACAGTGCCGAGAGTACGCAAATTTCAGATCCCCTATGAACCCTTGGAACTTACTGACAAATCCTTAGAGCGCTTGAAACCATCTCTTGAACTACCTCCTACTCTTGAACTTAAACCTTTACCGAGTCATCTGAGGTATGCTTATTTGGGTGAATCATCTATTTTGCCTGTTATTATTGCATCTGTACTTAACGAATTGCAGGAAAGTAAGTTGATTCGAGTTCTCCGGGAATACAAGTCAGCCATTGGTTGGACCATCGCCGACATAAAAGGAATTAGCCCATCTTTCTGTATGCACAAGATCCTTTTGGAAGAAGATGCCAAACCAACGATAGAGCAACAAAGGAGGCTGAACCCAATCATGAAAGAGGTGGTGAAAAAGGAAATTTTGAAGTGGCTTGATGCAGGTATCATTTACCCCATCTCCGATAGCAGTTGGGTGAGTCCAGTTCAGTGCGTGCCTAAAAAGGGTGGTATGACGGTTGTCGAAAACGAGAATAATGAATTGATACCGACAAGGACAGTGACTGGATGGAGGGTTTGTATGGATTACAGGAAATTAAACAAGGCAACCCGCAAGGATCACTTTCCTCTACCCTTTATTGATCAAATGTTAGATAGACTGGCTGGGCACGAGTTCTATTGCTTATTGGATGGTTACTCAGGTTATAATCAGATAGTGATTACCCCCGAAGATCAGGAAAAGACTACCTTCATGTGTCCTTATGGCACTTTTGCTTTTCGGAGGATGTCTTTTGGCTTATGCAATGTACCAGCGACGTTTCAAAGATGCATGATGGCTATTTTCTCAGATATGGTTGAACGTAACATGGAGGTATTCATGGACGATTTTTTAGTGTTTGGTGACTCATTCGATAGTTGCTTGGAAAATCTGGTCCTGGTTTTGAAAAGATACGTGGAGACCAATTTAGTGCTCAACTGGGAAAAATGCCACTTTATGGTGCAAGAGGGGATAATTCTTGGGCACAAGGTGTCATCAAACGGGTTAGAGGTAGATCGGGCTAAGCTGGAAACAATAGAAAATCTACCTCCACCAACTACAGTCAAGGGAATACGGAGTTTCTTGGGACATGCCGGATTTTATTGAAGATTCATAAAGGACTTTTCTAAGATCTCTAAGCCTTTATGTAGCCTATTGGAGAAAGATGTTCCCTTTAAATTTGATGATGAGTGTCTTGCAGCTTTTGAATTGTTGAAAAGGAAATTGACCACAGCGCCAGTCATTGTCGCACCGGATTGGTCAAGGCCGTTTGAGTTGATGTGTGATGCTAGCGATTATGCTATTGGGGCTGTTTTGGGCCAACGAAAGGAAAAGATTTTTCACGCCATTTATTATGCTAGCAAAACATTGACCGATGCCCAACTCAACTATACGACTACCGAGAAGGAGTTACTTGCGGTTGTGTATGCCTTTGACAAATTTCGCTCATACTTAATTGGAACTAAAGTAGTGGTGTTCACTGACCATTCGGCCATAAGATATCTGATTTCAAAGAAGGATGCGAAGCCAAGGCTGATTCGATGGATACTTCTACTCCAGGAGTTCGACTTGGAAATCCGGGATAGGAAGGGGACGGAAAATCAAGTGGCAGATCATCTCTCGAGATTAGAAAAACAATGATCACGTAAAGGGAGACAAAACGGTGATCAATGAGTTCTTTCCAGATGAGCAGTTGTTTGTGATCCACTTAGAAGTCCCGTGGTATGCCGATTTTTGTCAATTATTTGGTTAGCAACGTACTCCCTCCTGATTTGACCAGCCAACAAAAGAAAAAGTTTATGCATGACGTAAAAAAGATACATGTGGGATGAACCGTTCCTGTTCGAACATTGTGCCGATCAGATGATTAGACGGTGTGTGCCACAAAGTGAAGTAGAGAGTATTTTACATCATTGCCATGATTCACTATATGGAGGTCATTACGGAGGCGAGAAGACAGCGGCCAAGGTGTTGCAAGCAGGATTTTTCTGGCCAACATTGTTTAAGGACGCCCACCACTTCGTGGAAAGATGTGACAGATGTCAAAGGGTGGGAAATATTTCCAAGCGTCATGAGATGCCTTTGAATGCCATTCTAGAAGTTGAAGTCTTTGACGTTTGGGGAATAGATTTTATGGGACCATTCCCATCGTCCTTTAACAACCTCTACATCCTTTTGGCGGTCGACTATGTCTCTAAATGGGTGGAAGAAAGTGCGTTGCCGACTAATGATGCCAAGGTGGTTCTTAAATTTCTGCAAAAAAATATCTTCACACGTTTTGGCACCCCAAAAGCAATTATCAGTGATGAAGGGAGTCACTTTTGCAACAGGTCTTTCACGGCTCTCTTAGCTAAGTATGGGGTAAACCACCGAATTGCTACAGCATACCATCCCCAAACCAGTGGTCAAGCCGAAGTTTCAAACAGAGAAGTGAAGAGAATTCTGGAGAAAATCGTCAATCCAAGTAGAAAAGATTGGTCAGCAAAATTGGATGATGCACTTTGGGCTTATCGGACAGCTTATAAGACGCCCATTGGCATGTCACCGTACCAATAGTCTATGGAAAGGCGTGTCACCTACCGGTTGAGCTGGAACACAGAGCATACTGGGCCATCAGAAAGTTGAACTTTGATCTCGCGGCTACTGGGGAAAAGAGGCTACTTCAGCTTAATAAACTCGATGAATTCCGGTTACAAGCATATGAGAATTCAAAGCTTTACAAGGAAAAAGTAAAGAAGTGGCATGATCGGAAAATCATCAACAGGACATTTGAGCCGGGACAAGCAGTGCTTTTATTCAATTCAAGACTAAAGTTATTTCCAGGGAAGCTCAAGTCTCGGTGGTCGGGTCCTTTCATCGTCAAACAAGCATTCCCTCATGGCGCCGTTGAAGTTTTTGCAAGCAATTCGGAAGAGTCATTTAAAGTTAATGGTCAAAGATTAAAGCATTATTGGGGTGGTGGTGTTGATCGCCAGAAAACCTCAATCACTCTTGCCGATTAAAGATGAAACAGGAAGTAGTCAGGCTGAAAGACTCTAAATCAAGCGCTACTTGGGAGGCAACCCAATTTCTAATTGTTTTTAGTTATCATTTTGAGATTTTTAGGACTTAGATTTATTTTTATTTTCATCTTGTAGTACTTAGATACGTTGTTTCTGGGTTTTTATTGTTCATAGGTCATACACCAAGGAGTATACATGAAGAAATCATCAAAAGGGCTTCACAATTAAAAGTCCAGTTTTTAGCCCAGCGCGACCGCGCCCCAAATGTGAAGAAAACACGCGCGGCCGCGCCCTGCTTCAGAAAGTCAAAATTGTGCAGCTGGTACCCCAGCGCGGCCGCGCCCAAATTGTGAAGGAAACCAGCGCGGCCGCGCCGCATCTCAGAAGTTGAAAAAAAATTGGCTGCTACACAAGCGCGGCCGCGCCCCATTTAGGTCAAATCCCAGAGCGGCCGCGCTGCGATCGGATCCCAGTTTTTAAAAATCAAGTTCGACCCGACCCACGATTGTTTCTTATTTCCTTTTCCCGCTTGGACTCTATTTCTTCAAACCTATTCCATCTAAAAACCCGACTCTCTCTGTTTCCTTCTCTCCCAAATCGGATTCCTTATCAAATCCAAATCTCCACAAAATCATTCTACAAATCAAACTCTACCCACATCAAACCCTAATTCATATTATCATTCATCTCCATTCTCTTTTTAATACCTACATACGTAGCCGATACTCTCCATTCACACCCCAAATTCGAGTTCTTCATCAATCACAAAGTTCATCAAGGAGATTGTCAGTGCAACGCGGTGGGCTAGCAAGGAATTACAGTGGGATTGTTGAAGTAAGTATATTGCAATTAGGGTTTTATATTTTCTTAAGCTTCTTGTCAGATTTTACACAGGGGTTTGCTTTATATTGGTTTGGTTGCTTGTACTTGAGTTGTGCATGCACGTATTTTGGATTGTTATTGTTTGAGAAACCCTAGTGTAGTTTTTTTCAAGTTTGGGGGAGATTTTGCGTTATTATGAATTGAGAATTGAGTTGATATGGCTTCCAAACGACCACGAGGGGAATCGTCCAGTTCCCATGCACACGCTGAGGGTGTAGATTTTGATAGGAGTCGGTTTGTTTCGGCTGAGGCGGAGGACTTCTATCACCGGGTTTTGTTGGGCAAGACCTTTGTATTGGAGCATGGGCTAAAGCTCGATCCTGGTTTAGATGGAGAGATGATGCGTATGATCAGGGCTAAAGGATGGTTATTGTTTGTGGAGCCACCATTGTCAGCACCTATTTCTGTGGTTCAAGAGTTTTATGCCAACGCCAAGATTACAAAGGATGGGACCGCGTTTGTGAGGGGCTGTCAGGTGCCGTATGATAGCCGCACTATTAATGATATTTACCACTTGCCTACCATTCCCCTTTCTGACCCTGAGAGTTTCCATTCTACAAATTGGGAACCCAAGCTGGACAGAATTAAAAATGTCTTGTGCAAGCCGGGTACCGAGTGGACTACAAAGCAGGGGACCGACCAGAAGCTTCACTTTCCACACACTGCCTTGAGTCGCTACGGCAAGGCCTGGTACAGCTTCATTTGTGCAAATCTCATGCCCACCAGGCACCAGAACGACGTGACCAAGGACCGGGCGATTTTGCTATATGGGATAGTGATGGGAAAGTCTGTCAATGTTGGTTATGTGATTCATCAGTCTATTCGTCGTTACCTTCAGGGAGGTACTTCAGGTGGTATCCCGCATGCTTCGGTAATTACTCGCTTATGTTCAGCTGCGGGGGTGGAGTGGGCCGACAGTGAGCCAGTGCAGCTCCCGATGAATACCATTGATCACGCGACGATAGCAAAGTATAAGGTCTGGGAAGGAGCCCCGTCGCATGCTCGAGGAGCAGGATTCTTGTTAGGGGACTATTCTGAGAGTGAGGAGGCGTCTGATCAACCGGTGCCTGAGCCTGAACAGCCTGTTAATATCTCGCAGGCTCGATTGGATCGCATGGAGAGGCGTATGACTCGCAGGATAGATGCTATACATTCGAGTATGACCGGGCTTCGTTCTTTTTCCACTCAGCTTTCAGATAGTTTCTCGCAGGCCTTTTCTCAGTTGGGCGTTCAAGTCCAATTTCCAACATTTGGTGCACCCTCGACTTATCCGCCTCCGGACACGCCTTCCGATGGGGAGGAGGCAGATGATGCTACGTCGGATTAGGGGAGTTTTCCTTTTCCTTTTCTTTTATTGTTTTATTCAATGAGGGCATTGTCTGTTTTAAGTTTGGGGGAGTTCTTTTAGGTTTTTGTTTAGCATGTTTATTGGTTTTGTGCATCATATTTGTTAGTATGTTGGCATATTAGTATCTTGCATGGTATGGTTTGATTGTGTTAGGTGCATTTAGTTTGTTTGCATGAATCCAATTGATTAGTTGGTATGATTTTGGCTCGACCAATGATGAGATGGGTATTATTGTGTTAGCTTGGACAGTTTGAAAGTCATTTGGGATATAATAATTTTGATCATAAGGGTAATTATGCTTGTCATAACTTGAGTTTTTGAATTGCACGAATAAATTGATTAGTTTGACTGCTAGGGTTCAAAGGGTTGCATAACTGATTTTTACATGAGAATTGGGTAAAACATTGATAGGTGAATTAACAAGGAAGGTTAAATTGGGTAAAAGCTGAGTTTGGGGGTTCTTTTAAGGCTGAACTAAAAAAAAAAGAGAGAAAAAAAAATATAAAAATAAAATAGAACAAAATGCGTTGACTAGTTGGGTTCTGTGGCCTCTATCACTCGGGTAATTAGATCCTTAGGGGTGTCTTAACACCTAGTGCCCTAAAGCCGTCTGGTTTGGGAGTTACTGATTGAACGCTCACTACATGGGTGATTTTGAAAAGCCTAAGAGAACTTGACATTGCACAGTTAAGCATAATTACGAGATGGAGCGTAAAACGCACTCGTAGTAAAATAAAGTAGGAATAAAACCTTGTTAGAACCTTCATGCTCGGTATTTGCTTGATATTGGCTGGATTTGTTGTATTTGCTTGAATTGTAGTAAAAAGAAAGTATTCTTGTTATAGAGTTGGTTATGTGGCTTTATTTTGAACTTTGGTCAGTTAACTTGATTATTGAACACACACGCACAATTTGGGTGATGATAGGTGTATATTGCTTGATTGGTTGGGGTTATTAGTCTCTTTTGATTGGATTTACTGTTTCAAGCTGTTTATTGATATCTCTGAGGCATACAGTTAACATTCATATTGGCTATTGGTTGGATTCGTAGGCATGCTAGTTCTTAGTGCATTCATGGCATTGTGTTGCATTATGTTAGTTATTGCATTACATTTTGTTGCTTGGGGACAAGCAATAGTTCAAGTTTGGGGGAATTTGGTGAATAGGTTTTATACCTATGAATCGGATACCAATTTACGTGAATTATACTTTATTTCCATGGTTTCCAGTTACTTTTCATGTATTTTGTGTGTTTTTGTAGGTTGTACGTGTTGGGATTGCATTGGGTGAGAATTGGACATTTGAGTGGATGAAGTTGCTGATGTAGCTGATGTTGCAGAATTTCAGAGCAGCGCGGCCGCACCCAAAATGAACTGGGTAGCAGCGCGGCCGCGCGTGATGCCAAAGTTAGAAAAAATTTGCTGCCAGAGTAGCGCGGCCGCACGCCTTGCAAGCTTAATCCAAGCGCGGCCGCGCCGGTTCGAGCAAGGGCAAAGTTGTCTTTTCAGATGTTTTGATTGGTTTTGATTTAAACTTGGATTTGGAACTCTGTAATTAATTAGGGGTTTTATCAGATATTATAAGTAGGTGTTTTTCTAGTTGGTAATTGAGCTATTTATTATTAGAAAACCCTAGTTTGGAGCAATTTTAGAGAAGACTTGAAGCAAGTTGAGAACAAGGAGAAAGCAAGGAGGAGCAGGACAGAGATTGAAAGATTACTTACAGTGTTTCTTCTCTTTACTCTCTATTCAAAACTTTTTGATGTTATTAAACTTGTGGATGATGAATTCTAGTTTATTTATGAACTAAATTTCTGTTAAGGCTATAATGGATCTTAATGCGTAGTTTTGCATAGCATGCTTCTTTGAATATTATGATTAGTTAATTTTGGATTGTCTATTATGGTTTGTGCTGAATTACTTAATTATCTGGCCAATAATTACCGGGTTATTCTATATGAATTTGAAAGATGAAGTATAGAAGTAGAACTGACCATAATAGCATGTGATTGTGTTTTCTGCTGTCGATGGAATTCATGATTTGTGATTAGGATAGAGATATACCTATCACCGCATGTAATCAAAATAGGGAACTTGGGCTTTAAATCCTTTTTAATTTTAATTCACATAGAAATATAGTGAGTTAGTTATTTAGGATGATTAACTTGAATCTATCAATTGTGGATTTGAGTTAAGTTGTTTGTGAAACATTGAAAGATGATCATAAAGTGTGATGTGTTCCTGGTTAACAATCTAGAATATCTAGCATAATCCAAAAGGGAGCATGTTAAGTAAAATAAAGCATTAAGTGAAGTTGTAGTCTTAAGTCTTTAAAAATCTGTTCTCAAACTAGTGTTATTAATTTAATTTAGAATTAATTAGTTAAATTCAAAATCTAAGAAATATAAAACCATTCGTTTACTAAAAACTGATTTGGATTTAAACTTGGAATTTGTCATTGTAGAATCAATTCTTCTCTGTGGGACGATACTTTACTTTCACTTTATTACTTGTGGACTGCGTATACTTGCGTATTTTTGCTCGTATATATTTTGGCAAACAAGTTTTTGGCGCCGTTGCCGGGGATTTATTGTTTCTATAATTTTAAGTTTTAGTTTTAATTACATCAGTTTAGTTAACATTGTTTTTCTTGTTACTTCCTGTTTCAGGTGATCTCGGTTTGTTTATGAAAACACGATCCAAGCAGCCGGAACTTGTGCAGAGTGAAGACGATCTTGAAAACAAGTTACGCAAGTTGAGAAAGTTTTACCGTGAGACCATCGAGAAAGAAAAAATGGCTAACGAAGAACAGAAATCATTGAGGGAATATGCCATGCCTAAGCTTGATCAAATCAGGTCAAGCATCACGAGGCCAGCCATCACGGCTAATTCCTTTGAGATCAAGTCGGGTACAATTCAGATGATTCAGAATGCGGTACAGTTTGGGGGATTAGCCAACGATGATCCTAATGAACACTTGGTTAGCTTTCTTGAGATTTGTGATACATTCAAATATCCCAATGTAACTGATGATGCGGTGAGACTACGTCTGTTTCCGTTTTCACTAAGGGATAAAGCAAAGAGTTGGTTGCACTCACTTCCACCGGGGTCCATCACAACTTGGGAAGACTTGGCTCAGAAATTCCTAGCAAAATTCTTTCCGCCGGCTAAGTCTGCTAAGTTAAGAAACGATATTTCCACTTTTGAGCAAAGTCATGGAGAGACACTGTATGAGGCTTGGGAAAGGTTCAAAGAGTTATTGAGAAGATGTCCACATCATGCATTACCCAAGTGGCTGCAAGTCCAGACATTCTACAATGGGCTGAGTAGTAATACTCGAACAATTATAGATGCAGCTGCGGGAGGAGCACTTATGGATAAGAATTTTGATGAAGCTTACATCTTGTTAGAAACTATGGCTTCAAATAACTATCAATGGCCGACGTCAAGGATGAATCACCAAAAGGTAGCTGGAGTTTTGGAGGTAGATGCGGTCAGTGCACTAACAACTCAGATGGCAGCCATGTCTAAGAAAATTGAAGCCTTGGCGGAGTCGAAGGTCCAGCAAGCAGCTTATGTGTGTGAGCTATGTGCAGGTGCACATCCGACAGATTATTGTGCTATTAATCCGGAATCTGTACAGTACTTGGGGAGTTACAAACCGACCGCAACAGCCATATCAGAATGCATATAATCCGGGGAGGAAGAATCATCCAGGTTTCTCATGGAGCAATAACACTCAAGTTCAAAATCCCGCTCCAAGATCACAGAATCCCCCGGGTTTTCAGAACCAAGCTCCACAACAGGCAGAAAGAAAACCCAATTTAGAAGAATCTTTGGCAAGATTTATCACAACATCGGAGAAAAGAATGAATGAGCAAGATAAGTTGATAAATCAGGTAGACTTGAATGTGAAGAGCCAAGCGATGTCAATTCGGAATTTGGAAAATCAGCTCGGTCAGTTGGCTCAAGTCTTGAACAATCGACCGCAAGGAACACTACCAAGTGATACAGAGGTTAACCCCAAGAGAGATGGTAAGGAACAATGTCAAGCTGTAACACTTCGAAGTGGGAAGCAACTCCAGCAGAGCAGCGCGGCCGCGCCTGAAATATAAGGGGAGGAAGCGCGGCCGCGCCCATCCCCAGTCCCAGATCCTGCAGAGAAATTGGTAGGAAAAGACAAGGAAACAGAGAATGAGGAGAAAGACAAGGAGAAAGCAAGGCAAGCAGAAGTATACCCTCCTATGCCATATCCTCAGAGATTTCACAAGCAGAAATTAGATAAACAATTCTCCAAATTCCTTGAAGTCTTTAAGAAGCTGCAAATCAATATACCGTTTGCCGAGGCTTTAGAGCAGATGCCAAGCTACGCCAAGTTTATGAAAGGAATTTTGTCAAGAAAGAAAAAGCTGGAGGATTATGAAACAGTAGCATTGACTGAAGAGTGTAGTGCGATATTGCAGAAGAAGTTGCCACCAAAGCTGAAGGATCTGGGTAGTTTCACTATTCCTTGCACTATTGGCAGCTTATCAATCAGCAGATGTTTGTGTGATTTAGGTGCGAGCATCAACCTTATGCCGTTATCGATATATGTTCAGCTGGGTCTACCTGCACCAAAACCGACCAACATCTCTCTTCAGCTAGCTGACAGGTCGGTTACATATCCTAGAGGTATCGTGGAAGACATCTTGGTAAAAGTGGATAAATTCATATTCCCAGCCGATTTCATTATTTTGGACTATGAGGAGGACAAAGACATTCCTATCATACTTGGGAGACCTTTCTTGGCAACGGGAAGAACACTTATAGATGTGCAAAAAGGAGAATTGACTATGAGGGTGCAAGACCAAGAAGTGACATTCAATGTGTTCAAAGCCATGAAATTTCCTACGGACGAGGAAGAGTGTTTTCGGTTGGATGTGGTAGAAAAAGTGGTGGAAGACGAGTTTTTGAGGAAATTGACTGAGGATCCATTGGAATCTGTTTTATTAGGGGAGGCTGACATGGATGACCTAGAGATGATGGAATTTCTTCACATTTTAGATACAGTGCCGAGAGTACGCAAATTTCAGATCCCCTATGAACCCTTGGAACTTACTGACAAATCCTTAGAGCGCTTGAAACCATCTCTTGAACTACCTCCTACTCTTGAACTTAAACCTTTACCGAGTCATTTGAGGTATGCTTATTTGGGTGAATCATCTACTTTGCCTGTTATTATTGCATCTGTACTTAACGAATTGCAGGAAAGTAAGTTGATTCGAGTTCTCCGGGAATACAAGTCAGCCATTGGTTGGACCATCGCCGACATAAAAGGAATTAGCCCATCTTTCTGTATGCACAAGATCCTTTTGGAAGAAGATGCCAAACCAACGATAGAGCAACAAAGGAGGCTGAACCCAATCATGAAAGAGGTGGTGAAAAAGGAAATTTTGAAGTGGCTTGATGCAGGTATCATTTACCCCATCTCCGATAGCAGTAGGGTGAGTCCAGTTCAGTGCGTGCCTAAAAAGGGTGGTATGACGGTTGTCGAAAACGAGAATAATGAATTGATACCGACAAGGACAGTGACTGGATGGAGGGTTTGTATGGATTACAGGAAATTAAACAAGGCAACCCGCAAGGATCACTTTCCTCTACCCTTTATTGATCAAATGTTAGATAGACTGGATGGGCACGAGTTCTATTGCTTATTGGATGGTTACTCAGGTTATAATCAGATAGTGATTACCCCCGAAGATCAGGAAAAGACTACCTTCATGTGTCCTTATGGCACTTTTGCTTTTCGGAGGATGTCTTTTGGCTTATGCAATGTACCAGCGACGTTTCAAAGATGCATGATGGCTATTTTCTCAGATATGGTTGAACGTAACATGGAGGTATTCATGGACGATTTTTCAGTGTTTGGTGACTCATTCGATAGTTGCTTGGAAAATCTGGTCCTGGTTTTGAAAAGATGTGTGGAGACCAATTTAGTGCTGGGAAAAATGCCACTTTATGGTGCAAGAGGGGATAATTTTTGGGCACAAGGTGTCATCAAACGGGTTAGAGGTAGATCGGGCTAAGCTGGAAACAATAGAAAATCTACCTCCACCAACTACAGTCAAGGGAATACGGAGTTTCTTGGGACATGCCGGATTTTATTGAAGATTCATAAAGGACTTTTCTAAGATCTCTAAGCCTTTATGTAGCCTATTGGAGAAAGATGTTCCCTTTAAATTTGATGATGAGTGTCTTGCAGCTTTTGAATTGTTGAAAAGGAAATTGACCACAGCGCCAGTCATTGTCGCACCGGATTGGTCAAGGCCGTTTGAGTTGATGTGTGATGCTAGCGATTATGCTATTGGGGCTGTTTTGGGCCAACGAAAGGAAAAGATTTTTCACGCCATTTATTATGCTAGCAAAACATTGACCGATGCCCAACTCAACTATACGACTACCGAGAAGGAGTTACTTGCGGTTGTGTATGCCTTTGACAAATTTCGCTCATACTTAATTGGAACTAAAGTAGTGGTGTTCACTGACCATTCGGCCATAAGATATCTGATTTCAAAGAAGGATGCGAAGCCAAGGCTGATTCGATGGATACTTCTACTCCAGGAGTTCGACTTGGAAATCCGGGATAGGAAGGGGACGGAAAATCAAGTGGCAGATCATCTCTCGAGATTAGAAAACAATGATCACGTAAAGGGAGACAAAACGGTGATCAATGAGTTCTTTCCAGATGAGCAGTTGTTTGTGATCCACTTAGAAGTCCCGTGGTATGCCGATTTTGTCAATTATTTGGTTAGCAACGTACTCCCTCCTGATTTGACCAGCCAACAAAAGAAAAAGTTTATGCATGACGTAAAAAGATACATGTGGGATGAACCGTTCCTGTTCGAACATTGTGCCGATCAGATGATTAGACGGTGTGTGCCACAAAGTGAAGTAGAGAGTATTTTACATCATTGCCATGATTCACTATATGGAGGTCATTACGGAGGCGAGAAGACAGCGGCCAAGGTGTTGCAAGCAGGATTTTTCTGGCCAACATTGTTTAAGGACGCCCACCACTTCGTGGAAAGATGTGACAGATGTCAAAGGGTGGGAAATATTTCCAAGCGTCATGAGATGCCTTTGAATGCCATTCTAGAAGTTGAAGTCTTTGACGTTTGGGGAATAGATTTTATGGGACCATTCCCATCGTCCTTTAACAACCTCTACATCCTTTTGGCGGTCGACTATGTCTCTAAATGGGTGGAAGAAAGTGCGTTGCCGACTAATGATGCCAAGGTGGTTCTTAAATTTCTGCAAAAAAATATCTTCACACGTTTTGGCACCCCAAAAGCAATTATCAGTGATGAAGGGAGTCACTTTTGCAACAGGTCTTTCACGGCTCTCTTAGCTAAGTATGGGGTAAACCACCGAATTGCTACAGCATACCATCCCCAAACCAGTGGTCAAGCCGAAGTTTCAAACAGAGAAGTGAAGAGAATTCTGGAGAAAATCGTCAATCCAAGTAGAAAAGATTGGTCAGCAAAATTGGATGATGCACTTTGGGCTTATCGGACAGCTTATAAGACGCCCATTGGTATGTCACCGTACCAATAGTCTATGGAAAGGCGTGTCACCTACCGGTTGAGCTGGAACACAGAGCATACTGGGCCATCAGAAAGTTGAACTTTGATCTCGCGGCTACTGGGGAAAAGAGGCTACTTCAGCTTAATAAACTCGATGAATTCCGGTTACAAGCATATGAGAATTCAAAGCTTTACAAGGAAAAAGTAAAGAAGTGGCATGATCGGAAAATCATCAACAGGACATTTGAGCCGGGACAAGCAGTGCTTTTATTCAATTCAAGACTAAAGTTATTTCCAGGGAAGCTCAAGTCTCGGTGGTCGGGTCCTTTCATCGTCAAACAAGCATTCCCTCATGGCGCCGTTGAAGTTTTTGCAAGCAATTCGGAAGAGTCATTTAAAGTTAATGGTCAAAGATTAAAGCATTATTGGGGTGGTGGTGTTGATCGCCAGAAAACCTCAATCACTCTTGCCGATTAAAGATGAAACAGGAAGTAGTCAGGCTGAAAGACTCTAAATCAAGCGCTACTTGGGAGGCAACCCAATTTCTAATTGTTTTTAGTTATCATTTTGAGATTTTTAGGACTTAGATTTATTTTTATTTTGATCTTGTAGTACTTAGATACGTTGTTTCTGGGTTTTTATTGTTCATAGGTCATACACCAAGGAGTATACATGAAGAAATCATCAAAAGGGCTTCACAATTAAAAGTCCAGTTTTTAGCCCAGCGCGACCGCGCCCCAAATGTGAAGAAAACACGCGCGGCCGCGCCCTTCTTCAGAAAGTCAAAATTGTGCAGCTGGTACCCCAGCGCGGCCGCGCCCAAATTGTGAAGGAAACCAGCGCGGCCGCGCCGCATCTCAGAAGTTGAAAAAAAATTGGCTGCTACACAAGCGCGGTCGCGCCCCATTTAGGTCAAATCCCAGAGCGGCCGCGCTGCGATCGGATCCCAGTTTTTAAAAATCAAGTTCGACCCGACCCACGATTGTTTCTTATTTCCTTTTCCCGCTTGGACTCTATTTCTTCAAACCTATTCCATCTAAAAACCCGACTCTCTCTGTTTCCTTCTCTCCCAAATCGGATTCCTTACCAAATCTAAATCTCCACAAAATCATTCTACAAATCAAACTCTACCCACATCAAACCCTAATTCATATTATCATTCATCTCCATTCTCTTTTTAATACCTACATACGTAGCCGATACTCTCCATTCACACCCCAAATTCGAGTTCTTCATCAATCACAAAGTTCATCAAGGAGATTGTCAGTGCAACGCGGTGGGCTAGCAAGGAATTACAGTGGGATTGTTGAAGTAAGTATATTGCAATTAGGGTTTTATATTTTCTTAAGCTTCTTGTCAGATTTTACACAGGGGTTTGCTTTATATTGGTTTGGTTGCTTGTACTTGAGTTGTGCATGCACGTATTTTGGATTGTTATTGTTTGAGAAACCCTAGTGTAGTTTTTTTCAAGTTTGGGGGAAATTTTGCGTTATTATGAATTGAGAATTGAGTTGATATGGCTTCCAAACGACCACGAGGGGAATCGTCCAGTTCCCATGCACACGCTGAGGATGTAGATTTTGATAGGAGTCGGTTTGTTTCGGCTGAGGCGGAGGACTTCTATCACCGGGTTTTGTTGGGCAAGACCTTTGTATTGGAGCATGGGCTAAAGCTCGATCCTGGTTTAGATGGAGAGATGATGCGTATGATCAGGGCTAAAGGATGGTTATTGTTTGTGGAGCCACCATTGTCAGCACCTATTTCTGTGGTTCAAGAGTTTTATGCCAACGCCAAGATTACAAAGGATGGGACCGCGTTTGTGAGGGGCTGTCAGGTGCCGTATGATAACCGCACTATTAATGATATTTACCAATTGCCTACCATTCCCCTTTTTGACCCTGAGAGTTTCCATTCTACAAATTGGGAACCCAAGCTGGACAGAATCAAAAATGTCTTGTGCAAGCTGGGTACCGAGTGGACTACAAAGCAGGGGACCGACCAGAAGCTTCACTTTCCACACACTGCCTTGAGTCGCTATGGCAAGGCCTGGTACAGCTTCATTTGTGCAAATCTCATGCCCACCAGGCACCAAAACGACGTGACCAAGGACCGGGCGATTTTGCTATATGGGATAGTGATGGGAAAGTCTGTCAATGTTGGTTATGTGATTCATCAGTCTATTCGTCGTTACCTTCAGGGAGGTACTTCAGGTGGTATCCCGCATGCTTCGGTAATTACTCGCTTATGATCAGCTGCGGGGGTGGAGTGGGCCGACAGTGAGCCAGTGTAGCTCCCGATGAATACCATTGATCACGCGACGATAGCAAAGTATAAGGTCTGGGAAGGAGCCCCGTCGCATGCTCGAGGAGCAGGATTCTTGTTAGGGGACTATTCTGAGAGTGAGGAGGCGTCTGATCAACCGGTGCCTGAGCCTGAACAGCCTGTTAATATCTCGCAGGCTCGATTGGATCGCATGGAGAGGCGTATGACTCGCAGGATGGATGCTATACATTCGAGTATGACCGGGCTTCGTTCTTTTTCCACTCAGCTTTCAGATAGTTTCTCGCAGGCCTTTTCTCAGTTGGGCGTTCAAGTCCAATTTCCAACATTTGGTGCACCCTCGACTTATCCGCCTCCGGACACGCCTTCCGATGGGGAGGAGGCAGATGATGCTACGTCGGATTAGGGGAGTTTTCCTTTCCTTTTCCTTTTCTTTTATTGTTTTATTCAATGAGGGCATTGTCTGTTTTAAGTTTGGGGGAGGTCTTTTAGGTTTTTGTTTAGCATGTTTATTGGTTTTGTGCATCATATTTGTTAGTATGTTGGCATATTAGTATCTTGCATGGTATGGTTTAATTGTGTTAGGTGCATTTAGTTTGTTTGCATGAATCCAATTGATTAGTTGGTATGATTTTGGCTCGACCAATGATGAGATGGGTATTATTGTGTTAGCTTGGACAGTTTGAAAGTCATTTGGGATATAATAATTTTGATCATAAGGGTAATTATGCTTGTCATAACTTGAGTTTTTGAATTGCACGAATAAATTGATTAGTTTGACTGCTAGGGTTCAAAGGGTTGCATAACTGATTTTTACATGAGAATTGGGTAAAACATTGATAGGTGAATTAACAAGGAAGGTTAAATTGGGTAAAAGCTGAGTTTGGGGGTTCTTTTAAGGCTGAACTAAAAAAAAAAGAGAGAAAAAAAAAATATAAAAATAAAATAGAACAAAATGCGTTGACTAGTTGGGTTCTGTGGCCTCTATCACTCGGGTAATTAGATCCTTAGGGGTGTCTTAACACCTAGTGCCCTAAAGCCGTCTGGTTTGGGAGTTACTGATTGAACGCTCGCTACATGGGTGATTTTGAAAAGCCTAAGAGAACTTGACATTGCACAGTTAAGCATAATTACGAGATGGAGCGTAAAACGCACTCGTAGTAAAATAAAGTAGGAATAAAACCTTGTTAGAACCTTCATGCTCGGTATTTGCTTGATATTGGCTGGATTTGTTGTATTTGCTTGAATTGTAGTAAAAAGAAAGTATTCTTGTTATAGAGTTGGTTATGTGGCTTTATTTTGAACTTTGGTCAGTTAACTTGATTATTGAACACACACGCACAATTTGGGTGATGATAGGTGTATATTGCTTGATTGGTTGGGGTTATTAGTCTCTTTTGATTGGATTTACTGTTTCAAGCTGTTTATTGATATCTTTGAGGCATACAGTTAACATTCATATTGGCTATTGGTTGGATTCGTAGGCATGCTAGTTCTTAGTGCATTCATGGCATTGTGTTGCATTATGTTAGTTATTGCATTACATTTTGTTGCTTGGGGATAAGCAATAGTTCAAGTTTGGGGGAATTTGGTGAATAGGTTTTATACCTATGAATCGGATACGAATTTACGTGAATTATAGTTTATTTCCATGGTTTCCAGTTACTTTTCATGTATTTTGTGTGTTTTTGTAGGTTGTACGTGTTGGGATTGCATTGGGTGAGAATTGGACATTTGAGTGGATGAAGTTGCTGATGTAGCTGATGTTGCAGAATTTCAGAGCAGCGCGGCCGCACCCAAAATGAACTGGGTAGCAGCGCGGCCGCGCGTGATGCTAGAGTTAGAAAAAATTTGCTGCCAGAGTAGCGCGGCCGCACGCCTTGCAAGCTTAATCCAAGCGCGGCCGCGCCGGTTCGAGCAAGGGCAAAGTTGTCTTTTCAGATGTTTTGATTGGTTTTGATTTAAACTTGGATTTGGAACTCTGTAATTAATTAGGGGTTTTATCAGATATTATAAGTAGGTGTTTTCTAGTTGGTAATTGAGCTATTTATTATTAGAAAACCCTAGTTTGGAGCAATTTTAGAGAAGACTTGAAGCAAGTTGAGAACAAGGAGAAAGCAAGGAGGAGCAGGACAGAGATTGAAAGATTACTTACAGTGTTTCTTCTCTTTACTCTCTATTCAAAACTTTTTGATGTTATTAAACTTGTGGATGATGAATTCTAGTTTATTTATGAACTAAATTTCTGTTAAGGCTATAATGGATCTTAATGCGTAGTTTTGCATAGCATGCTTCTTTGAATATTATGATTAGTTAATTTTGGATTGTCTATTATGGTTTGTGCTGAATTACTTAATTATCTGGCCAATAATTACCGGGTTATTCTATATGAATTTGAAAGATGAAGTATAGAAGTAGAACTGACCATAATAGCATGTGATTGTGTTTTCTGTTGTCGATGGAATTCATGATTTGTGATTAGGATAGAGATATACCTATCACCGCATGTAATCAAAATAGGGAACTTGGGCTTTAAATCCTTTTTAATTTTAATTCACATAGAAATATAGTGAGTTAGTTATTTAGGATGATTAACTTGAATCTATCAATTGTGGATTTGAGTTAAGTTGTTTGTGAAACATTGAAAGATGATCATAAAGTGTGATGTGTTCCTGGTTAACAATCTAGAATATCTAGCATAATCCAAAAGGGAGCATGTTAAGTAAAATAAAGCATTAAGTGAAGTTGTAGTCTTAAGTCTTTAAAAATCTGTTCTCAAACTAGTGTTATTAATTTAATTTAGAATTAATTAGTTAAATTCAAAATCTCAGAAATATAAAACCATTCGTTTACTAAAAACTGATTTGATTTAAACTTGGAATTTGTCATTGTAGAATCAATTCTTCTCTGTGGGACGATACTCTACTTTCACTTTATTACTTGTGGACTGCGTATACTTGCGTATTTTTGCTCGTATAGATTTTGGCAAACAGCTGCGCCGCATCTCAGAAGCTGAAAAAAAATGGCTGGCACACCAGCGCGGCCGCGCCCCAATTAAGGCCAAATCCAAGCGCGGCCGCGCCGCGATCGAATCTCAATAAAACGGGTTTGACCCGACCCACGACTGCTTCTCTTATTTCTTTTTCCCGGTGGGACTCGAACACTTCAAACCCATTCCATATCAGAACTGACTGCTCTCTCTCTTCTTATCTTCCAATTCCAAATCCAAATCAAATCCTATCATATTCATCTCTATATCTAAATCAAATTCTAAATTACACCAAACCCTAAATCCTATTCCTATCCATCTCCATTCTTTCTCTAATACATATAGACATAGTCGACTTCCCCCATCCGAACCCCAATTTCGATTTCTTCAATCATAGAGATCATCAAGGATAGTTTCAGAGCATCGAAGTGGGTTACATAGGACTTGCAGCGGGTCTATTGAAGTAAGTGTATTAGGGTTTGATATCGCATCAAGTTTATTTCAAGTTTGGGGGAGAATTTTTATTGTGTATTGGGATTAATCTGATATGGCTTCTAAACGGCCACGAGGGGAATCGTCCAGTTCACATGCACACGCTAAGGATGTAGATTTTGATCGAAGTCGGTTTGTTTCGGCTGAGGCGGAGGACTTCTATCATCGGGTTTTGTTGGGCAAGACCTTTGTATTGGAGCGTGGGCTAAAGCCCGATCCTGATTTGGATGGAGAGATGATGCGTATGATCAGGGCTAAGGGCTGGTTATTATTTGTGGAGCCACCATTGTCAGCACCTATTTCTGTGGTTCAAGAATTTTACGCTAACGCCAAGATTACAAAGGATGGGACTGCGTTTGTGAGGGGCTATCAGGTGCCTTATGATAGCCGAACTATTAATGATATCTACCACTTGCCTACCATTCCCCTTTCTGACCCTTGAGAGTTTCCATTCTACAAATTGGGAATCCAAGCTGGAAAGAATCAAAAATGTCTTATGCAAGCCGGGTACCGAGTGGACTACAAAGCAGGGGACCGACCAAAAGCTTCACTTCCCGCACACTACCTTGAGTCGCTACGGCAAGGCCTGGTACAGCTTCATTTGTGCCAATCTCATGCCCACCAGGCACCAGAACGACGTGACCAAGGACCGAGCGATTCTGCTATATGGGATAGTGATGGGAAAGTCTATTAATGTTGGTTACGTGATTCACCAGTCTATTCGTCGTTACCTTCAGGGAGGTACTTCAGGTGGTATCCCGCATGCTTCGGTGATTACCCGCTTATGTTCAGCTGCGGGGGTGGAGTGGGCCGATAGTGAGCCAGTGCAGCTCCCGATGAATACCATTGATCACGCGACGATAGCAAAGTATAAGGTGTGGGAAGGAACCCCGTCGCATGCTCGTGGAGCAGGATTCTTGTTAGGGGACTATTCTGAGAGTGAGGAGGCGTCTGATCAGTCGGTGCCTGAGCCTGAACAGCCGGTTAATACCTCGCAGGCTCGATTGGAGCGCATGGAGAGGCGTATGACTCGCAGGATGGATGTTATACATTCGAGTATGACCGAGCTTCGTTCTTTTTCCACTCAGCTTTTCGATAGTTTCTCGCAGGCTTTTTCTCAGTTGGGCGTTCAAGTTTAATTTCCGACGTTTGGTGCAGCCTTGACTTATCCGCCTCCGGACACGCCTTCCGATGGGGAGGAGGCAGATGATGCTACTTCGGATTAGGGGAGTTTTTCTTTCCTTTTCCTTTTCTTTTATTGTTTTATCCAATGAGGGCATTGTCTGTTTTAAGTTTGGGGGAGTTCTTTTAGGTTTTTGTTTAGCATGTTTATTGGTTTTGTGCATCATATCTGTTAGTATGTTGGCATATTAGTATCTTGCATAGTTTAGTTTGGTTGTGTTAGGTGCATTTAGTTTGTTTGTATGAATCCAATTGATTAGTTGGTATGATTTTGGCTCGGCCAATGATGAGATGGGTATTATTGTGTTAGCTTGGACAGTTTGAAAGTCGTTAGGGATATAATAATTTTGATCATGAGGGTAATTATGCCTATCATAACTTGAGTTTTTGGATAGCACGAATAAATTAATTGATTTGACTGCTGGGGTTCAAAGGGTTGCATAACTGATTTTTACATGAGAATTG
Source organism: Aralia elata (assembly GCA_034770075.1). Classification (NCBI taxonomy): domain Eukaryota; kingdom Viridiplantae; phylum Streptophyta; class Magnoliopsida; order Apiales; family Araliaceae; genus Aralia; species Aralia elata. Next base: position 43,967,659 of record CM068387.1, on the reverse strand, counting down.
GGTAAAACATTGATAGGTGAATTAACAAGGAAGGTTAAATAGGGTAAAAGCTGAGTTTGGGGTAAAACATTGATAGGTGAATTAACAAGGAAGGTTAAATAGGGTAAAAGCTGAGTTTGGGGGTTCTTTTTAAAAAAATGAAAAAAAAATGAAAAAAAAAGAAAAAAAAAAGAAATAAATAAATACAATAAATGTTGACTGGTTGGGTTTTGTGGCCTCTATCACTCGGGTAATTAGATCCGTAGGTGTGTCTTAACACCTAGTGCCCTAAAGCCGTCCGGTTTGGGAGTCACTGATTGAACGCTCGCTACAGGGGTGATTTTGAAAAGCCTAAGGGAACTTGACATTGCACAGTTAAGTATAAATACGAGATGGAGCGTAAAACGCACTCGTAGAAGAATAAAGTTAGGAATAAATTTTGATTAGAACCTTCATGCTCGGTATTTGCTTGATTTTGGCAGGATTTGTTGTATTTGCTTGAATTGAAGTAAAAATAGAGTATTCTTGTTATAGAGTTGGTTATGAGGCTTTATTTTGAACTTTGGGTAGTTAACTTGATTAATGAACACACACGCACGACTTGGGTGATGATAGGTGTCTATTGCTTGATTTGTTGAGATTATTAGTTCATTGTGACTGGATTTGCTGTTTCAAGCTGTTTATTGATATCTCTGAGGCATACAATTAACATTCATACTGGCTATTGGTTGGATTCGTAGGCATGCTAGTTTTTAGTGCATTCATGGCATTGTGTTGCATTGTGTTAGTTATTGCATTCCATTCTGTTGCTTGGGGACAAGCAATAGTTTAAGTTTGGGGGAATTTGACGAGTAGGTTTTATACCTACGAATCGGATACCAATATACGCGAATTATTGTTTATTTCCATGGTTTTCAGTTACTTTTCATGTATTTTGTGTGTTTTTGTAGGTTGCACATATTGGGATTGCATTGGGCGAGAATTGGACGTTCGAGTGGATGAAGTTGCTGATGTTGCTGATGTTGCAGGATTTCAGAGCAGCGCGGTGAAAGTAGTATGCACACAAGCCAATTATATTTGATATGATGTAGCATATACTTTGTAATCTTATTCGTTTGTTAAAGGCATTTTACATTATCTACATGATGTTGTTATATTAAATGTGATAAACCCATAGTTTTGAGTAATATTTTTAGAATCATGATGGTGATCATGCTAATGAGATCTAAATTCTAGATAGCTCACAAACTAAAATTGTTCCTAATCGTTTGATTACTAAAAAGGGGATTAGTGAATCCGGATAGATTAGTACATACGTTGCTTGCTCTTATGAAGAGGATGATTGATCTCATAATCATTTGTGTGGAGACACTAAAGCAAGTATGTAGGTGCTTATTAGAGAATAAGTTCACTGAACGTGGCTCACTAAGGAATACCTAATGGAGTTTTACTCGCCTGTCAATAGGAATTCCTCTAGTGATAGTAGTACAAGTGATCTTTGGACTTGAGATCATCATAGTATCTTGTGTATGATGAGTTATACTTTGACATGTCCCTTAAGACCTTTAGGGTATATCAAAGGGTATGATTGGGTATAATAAGTTATACATGGAGATAGGTGAATGATCAACAAAGAATCTACCACTTCTAGTAAAAGGAGAGAATGTCCTATGTGATTCGATAAATGATGACTCAGAAGTCTTTGGCCAAAGCAGAATGAAATTAGAAAGGAGTTTCTAATTTACAATATCAGAGTTGTGCATTTGAGAATCGAAATACATATAATTAAATAAAATAAGACTTGACAGTAATTCCATGTCTTATATTTAATTGGGACATTGTATGGTAGAAGGATTGAATTGTACGGTAACTATGCACTGAAAGGTTCTTTTATGATTAATGTTGAAATCTATATTATCTGGAAAGTCGTTGATCGCTAAGGGGGCTTACCCTTATTGTAGAATAAATATTATTTATTTAAATGAATTAAATAGTTTAATTTATTTATTTAAATAAGATTAGAATTGTTATAATTGATTTATTCACAACCGGTTTAATATGGAGAACCTAAAGGGTCACACCGTAAAAGGAAAATATTGATTTAAAAAGTAAATGACATAATTGTAATAATAAGTTAAGTGTATTTAATTTAGTCTATGGAGATAGAATAAATTAAATAGCTTAATATTTATTATTTAATATTTTAGAAATATTAAATATAAATTAATAAGAGGAGTCTTATTATTATTATTACTATTACTATTATTTAATTCCTAATAGGGATTGGGAATTAATTAATAGAAGTACTCTCACATGAATTCCTAATTGGATTAGGATTATAATTTAATTAAAGGAGATTAATTAGAATAGAAACCCTAATCCTAAATAGTTTAGGGAAGGGTTTTCCTACATCTATAAATAAGAGAAGTCTTATCATAGATTAGGGTTACACACTCTTGCATAAGAATTGTAGAGAGTACTTACAATTTCTATAGAGATAGAAACTAGGGTTTTGCCAACACCCATCTTCTTGAATAAGTATTATTCCTTGGTGGATCACCTCTAGAGGCCAAACACTTGGGTGGCTAACGTTGATCAAAGGAAGGAATTTAATCGGTGGAATTCAAGGAGAACGCGAAAGAATTGGAGGTGAACTTGTACCTGAGGAAGCTAGAATTCTACAAGGGTATAATTCTTATTCTCCATCTCTTTCGTTTAATTAATAATTGTGCATAAAGAAAGATCATGGTGATGGTTTGTATAAAATTTTAAAATCTGATTTTATCGCGCTTCCGCTTTATTAATGTAATTTGATTGCATGTTCGCGCTATGTACAAACCTAACAGTGGTATCAAAGCCAAACTTTATGCGAATTATTAATTGTTTTGATTTTGTATATACATTGATATGTGTTTAGAACAATTTAATTGGGCATAATTGTTTGTGTAAAATTATTTTATTTTTTTTTATTTTGATTTTATTTATTTTCAATTAAGATAAAAAGTTTATTTTGAATTGGAATATAATTAAAATTAAAAGTTTTATTTGAACTTGGAATTGGATTCTTCGTTAACTAGAATAAAGGAGTTTATTCATATATGGAATAGGATTCCATGTTTCCTAGAATAAAAGAGTTTATTCACATATGGAATATGATTCCATGTTTCCTAGAATAAAGGAGTTTATTCACATATGGAATTGGATTCCATGTTTCCTTAAAAAATAAAGATGTTTATTTTGATAAGGAATATGATTCAACATATTTTATTTTCCAACAATTTTAAGTTAAACATAAAGGTGTTTATTTTAAACTTGAAATTGGTTTCCATATTAATTAAAATAAAGGTGTTTTATTTTGATTTGGAATTTGATTAAAAATAAAGGAGTTTATTTTTAATCAAAATTGGATAAAATAAAATAAATAAGTTTATTATAATTTAAATTTTGATCAAAATAAAGGAGTTTATTTTTTGTTTCAAAATTGGATTTCTAGTAAACTTTTAATTGCCCATTAAATGATATCAATGCATATATGGAATGGTTTTATTATTTATGAGATGAATGTTATTTATTGATACATATGGAGCTATGTATGATAATAAATAGAGATTGATTATGGACTACTGACCAATGTGTGATTGGATTTATTTTAGTGGATGCTTGAATGAATGGGTTTTTATAAATGGGGTCTGCGTACCTCGTCTTCTCTAGTTTTTCTTGATGTAAATTCTATCTTCCTCCTATGTACCTCCCCTTGACTGCTGATCAAGGTTTCTATTTATTGTAAATAGTTTATGTAATAGGTTTAGTTAGAATTACTTGAAGAATTGGAGACAAAGGAGCAAGGAGCGCTTGAAGAGCCGTTTGTAATGGAGCCCGGGTTTAAATGTAATAGTTATATTTAAATTTAATTTCTTGCACCCTAGGTTTGACCTTTTGGTTCACTTGGTGGCTCTACTAAACCAAAGTAGAATAAAAGTCCATAATCAATCCGGGTAGAATATAGTATTCTATATGTGCATGCTTACTATGTATATATTATATATTATAAAACATGCTTCGCATGTCAAATAATATGACGCGTATTTTATATATATATGTGCATGCGCGCTAAACAAGATGAGACTAATAATAACAAACCCCTCAAAGAAATTATATTAAGTCCTAAGCGTTCAAAGATATTAGGAATATCGAACGTCGCCTTCTAGCATAGTAAAACAATAGAGTATTAAATATTTAATATGAGTTTGTTGTGCACACACAAGGCGAGTATTAAATATTTAAGATGTTGTTTTATCACATTTGATGCTTATAAATAAACTGAACGATGCTGTTTTGTTGTGCACACACAAGGACAGTGTTTTTCTTTCGAATATATGGAAGTGCTAGGTTGGACTTAACTTAGATTATTTTAGTTCGGATGTGCACACACTTGACCATTATAATCTAAGAGGCAAAATACAAGGAGTTACATAGTGATGTAATTGACAATAGTTGTCTACCTATTTATTTATATATAGTTTGTTGTGCACACACAAGGCTATATACATTTGAAATGGGATCCTTATTCTCACTAGCAAATCTTTAATTAGATTTGTCGAACTGTATATTGAGGGTAATATAGTTTGATGAAAAAAGTGGGAGATACCAATTTAAAATAAAGACCTAATTTATTTTGGTAATTAATTAAAAAATGAATGTATGTTGAAATATTGTTAAATTACAAATTCATTTATAGAATTTTACAATGTCTAATTTACTATCACTGCGGAGCATATTAGATGCTAATTAACTGGACCGAATTACACGGACTAGTTAAGAAATTTGAGAATAGTTCTCAAGGCTGAAAAGCTATCTTATGTCCTTAATACGCTTATCCCTGCAATGGTTGCAGACAATGCCTCTGAGGAAGAGATTGCTACTTTTAGAAAGTACTAAGATGATGCACAGTTGGCTCAATGCATCATGCTCGCATCCATGAGTAACGAGCTTCAGCGTCAGCATGAAACTATGGATGCTCCTACTATACTCCTGCACCTTCAAGGAGTTGAAGGGTGAGGAAAGTAGGACTATTAGATATCAGATATCTAAGGAGCTCCTCCGATCTAGAATGACCGATGGCACTACAGTATAGACAAATGTCCTAAAATGATCAATATGATTGAACAATTGGGACAACTGGGTTTTAATGGATGGAGAGTTGATCCAAGATTTGATCTTGCAATCACTTCTTGACTCTTTCTCACAAATTGTTGTGAATTTCCACATGAACAAGCTATATGTCAGCCTGCCTGAGTTGCTTAAACATGTTGAAAACTGTAAAGAGTCACTTTCCAACCAAGAAAGACCAAGTCTTACTAGTAGATGATTCTTCCAGGAAGCGGAAGAGGGCCAAAGGATGTTCTTAAAAGAAGAACAATTGAAAGAAGGTAAATGCAAGGGCAAAAATAAAGGACAATAAGAACAAGACTGATGTAGATAACAAAGGAGTTTGCTTCCACTGCAATAAGCCTGGAAACTAGAATTAAAACTAGAGGGTAACCAGAAGAAGCTTAGTGAAGCTTCGGTTACAAATATGGGTTTGTTCATGATTGAAATAAATTTTTCTATAAGTCAAGGTTCTACTTGGGTATTGGATACCGGCTGTAGTTCTCACGTATGTAATCCAATGCAGAGACTAAGCAAAAGTAGAAAGCTAAACAAAGAATAAGTAATCTTACGCGTGGAGAATGAAGCAATGGTTGCTGCATTAACCGTAGGAACTTATAGTTTAGCATTGCCTACGGGCAAGTCTATTAAGTTAATAAGTTGCTATTATGTTCCAGTTCTCTTTAGAAACATTATTACTTCCGTTGTTGGATAAGGAAGGTTCTGGTATTATATTTAAGAACAATTGTTGTTCTATTTATCATGATAATGTTTTGTTTGAAACTGGAAGATTACTTGATAGACTTTGTATACTTGACTTACATGAAAATTATTTTGCAAATTGAACAAACTAGTAAAAGAAAAGGGGATGGTCATTCAAAGAGTTGAATGTGTGTATTTGATGAAATACAAGTCTGAATCATTTGAAATGTTCAAAGAATTCAGAAGTGAAACATATTGACAGAGTATTAAGATTCTTTGATCAGATCGAGGAAAGAATACTTGTACAATGAGTTTCTAGATCATCTCAAAATGGTATTTTCTCATAATGGACACTTCCTGATACGCAATAATTGATTGGTGTATCTAAAAGGAGAAATTGTACCTTGTTGGACATGGTGCAGTCCATAATGATTTTTACCGACATTCTAGTATCCATCTGGGGTTATGCCCTAGAAACGGCTGCATATCTACAAAATAAGGTAACCTCAAAAATCTGGCCCCAAGACTCCATAAAAGTTATGGATAGGGAGGATTCCTAATCTTAAGTATGCTAAGATAAGGGTTGTCCAGCTTATGTGAAAAGGTTTCAAAGATAAGTTTGGGACAAAATCTGACAAGTGCAGATTTGTGGGATATCCTAAAGAAAGTTTAGGGTATTATTACTATAATCCTACACGCTGCCTTTTTAGATAAAGGTGTTTATCATTGAAGGAGCTAGTGGGAGGGTAATAGATCTTGAAGGAGTTCAAGAACCACAAAGCACTTTAAGTTGAACCGAGGAACCTGTAGATAGACCTATTGTACCACAACCGAATCGTAAATCTGGAAGAGTACCGAAGATACCTGGGAGGTATGGATTCATCATAGAGGATGATGATGAGGTACACATCATAGAGGATGATGATCCAGTTATATACGATGAGGCTATGAGTAGAAGACACTCAGAGAAATGGCAGATGGCCATGAAATCCGAAATGGACTCCATGTATGAGAACCAAGTATAAACTCTGGTTACTCCACAAAAGGGCATAGTACCTAGAGTGTGAATATGAGTCTTTAAGAGAAAGACTGGGGCAAATGGCAAAGTGGAGACCTATAAGACCAGACCTGTTTAAAAGGTTTCAAATAAAGTCAAGGAGTTGACTGTGATAAAACCTTATTACTGGGTAATGCTCAAGTCCATTTGGATTTTGCTTGTGATTGCAGCTTATTACGAAATCTGGCAAAAATGGATGTGGAGATACCCTTCCTCAATGAAAACTTGAGGAGAATGTATGTATGATACAGCCATAGGAATTTGTTTCAAAGGTTGAAGCAAATCGTGTTTTAAGCTACAATGATCCATTGATGGATTGAAGCAAGCTTCTCAAAGATGGAACATTCATTTTGATGAGACAATCAAAAGAGTTTGATTTTATCAAAAACGGGAATGAGCCTAGTGTATACAAAAGGGTCAGTGGGAGCGCTGTGACATTCTTGGTATTATATGTTGATATACTACTGACAAGGAATAACACACCAATGCTACAATCAGTAAAGATAAAATTGTCTAAACATTCCTCCATGAATGACTTGGGAGGAACATCCTATAAATTGGGGATATAAGTCTATATAGATAGATTTAAAAGGATATTCGGCTTGACCCAAGGAACATATATTCATTTGATGCTAAAGGCGTTTAGCATGGCAAACTCTAAGAGAGGTCTCATGATGATGAGCCATGGAGAGAATCTCTCTAAAATTGTCCCCAATTGAAAGAGAGATCGCATGAGTTACTATCATGTATGCAATGAATATACTAGGCTTGATGTTGATCAGTCATATTCTGGAGAAGATTACTGTAAGACAGTGATAAACATCTTTAGGTACTTAACTGGTACTGAAGATGTGATTATGGTTCATGGTAGGTCTGAATTAAAACTAGAGGGCTAAACAGACTCAAGTTTTTCAGACTGACGAAGACGATAACAAATCCACTTTAGGGTAAAACGTTACCTTGAAAGGTGGTGCAGTGAATTGGAAAAGTTCCAAACAGCAAAGAGTTGCTGGTTTAATGACAAAGACAAAGTATATAGCTGTAAATGAAGCTGCAAGTTGATTGTTTGGATGAAAAGTTCATTACAGAACTAGGAATAGTTCCTAAGTCTCATCTTGGATTCAAACATGTGTTGCGACACTTTCATTTGATTAGTAAAATCATTGAAAGAAGAAAAGTCACTATAGAGATAGTGGACTCTCGAGAACAGCATTGCATATCCATCTACTGAAGCTTTATCCAACAGTAGGATAATCGTCACTTAGAGAAGAAGGGTATTAGGTACCATGGCGATTGGCTTTAGTGCAAGTGGGAGATTGAAAGTAGTATGCACACAAGCCAATCATATTTGATATGATGTAGCATATACTTTGTAATCTTATTCGTTTGTTAAAGGCATTTTACATTATCTACATGATGTTGTTATATTAAATGTGATAAACCCATAGTTTTGAGCAATGTTTTTAGAATCATGATGGTGATCATGCTAATGAGATCTAAATTCTAGATAGCTCACAAACTAAAATTTTTCCTAATCGTTTGATTACTAAAAAGGGGATTAGTGAATCCGGATAGATTAGTACATACGTTGCTTGCTCTTATGAAGAGGATGATTGATCTCATAATCATTTGTGTGGAGACACTAAAGCAAGTATGTAGGTGCTTATTAGAGAATAAGTTCACTGAACGGGGCTCACTAAGGAATACCTAATGGAGTTTTACTCGCCTGCCAATAGGAATTCCTCTAGTGATAGTAGTACAAGTGATCCTTGGACTTGAGATCATCATAGTATCTTGTGTATGATGAGTTATACTTTGACATGTCCCTTAAGACCTTTAGGGTATATCAAAGGGTATGATTGGGTATAATAAGTTATACATGGAGATAGGTGAATGATCAACAAAGAATCTACCACTTCTAGTAAAAGGAGAGAATGTCCTATGTGATTCGATAAATGATGACTCAGAAGTCTTTGGCCAAAGTAGAATGAAATTAGAAAGGAGTTTCTAATTTACATTATCAGAGTTGTGCATTTGAGAATCGAAATACATATAATTAAATAAAATAAGACTTGACAGTAATTCCATGTCTTATATTTAATTGGGACATTGTATGGTAGAAGGATTGAATTGTACGGTAACTATGCACTGAAAGGTTCTTTTATGATTAATGTTTAAATCTATATTATCTAGAAAGTCGTTGATCGCTAAGGGGGCTTACCCTTATTGTAGAATAAATATTATTTATTTAAATGAATTAAATAGTTTAATTTATTTATTTAAATAAGATTAGAATTGTTCTAATTGATTTATTCACAACCAGTTTAATATGGAGAACGTAAAGGGTCACACCGTAAAAGGAAAATATTTATTTAAGAAGTAAATGACATAATTGTAATAATAAGTTAAGTGTATTTAATTTAGTCTATAGAGATAGAATAAATTAAATAGCTTAATATTTATTATTTAATATTTTAGAAATATTAAATATAAATTAATAAGAGAAGTCTTATTATTATTATTACTATTACTATTATTTAATTCCTAATAGGGATTGGGAATTAATTAATAGAAGTACTCTCACATGAATTCCTAATTGGATTAGGATTATAATTTAATTAAAGGAGTTTAATTAGAATAGAAACCCTAATCCTAAATAGTTTAGGGAAGGGTTTTCCTACATCTATAAATAAGAGAAGTCTTATCATAGATTAGGGTTACACACTCTTGCATAAGAATTGTAGAGAGTACTTACAATTTCTATAGAGATAGAAACTAGGGTTTTTCCAACACCCATCTTTTTGAATAAGTATTATTCCTTGGTGGATCACCTCTAGAGGCCAAACACTTGGGTGGCTAACGTTGATCAAAGGAAGGAATTTAATCGGTGGAATTCAAGGAGAACGCGAAAGAATTGGAGGTGAACTTGTACCTGAGGAAGCTAGAATTCTACAAGGGTATAATTCTTATTCTCCATCTCTTTCGTTTAATTAATAATTGTGCATAAAGAAAGATCATGGTGATGGTTTGTATAAAATTTTAAAATCTGATTTTATCGCGCTTCCGCTTTATTAATGTAATTTGATTGCATGTTCGCGCTATGTACAAACCTAACAGTGGTATCAAAGCCAAACTTTATGCGAATTATTAATTGTTTTGATTTTGTATATACATTGATATGTGTTTAGAACAATTTAATTGGGCATAATTGTCACGGTAGCGCGGTCGCGCGCCTTGCAAGCTTAATCCAGGCGCGGCCGCGCCGGTTCGAGTGAGGGCAAAATTGACTTTTTAGAAGTTTTAATTGGATTTGATTTGATTTTGGTTTTGAAACTTTGTAATTAATTAGGGGATTAATAGCCATCCTACCATGGGTTGATGTACAACTGGAAGATCGTTCCAATTAGTCTTTGGCATCCTACAAAAGAATTTTAGTTGTTTAGTATTATAGCGAAACAAATTTACACATAATATAAAGCTTTTAAGATTATTTTATGTATGATTAAGTATTTTATGGACTCAAAGACTATATCCTAAGGTATTTCCTAACTACCTTAGAGCTATAATCTACAGCTCTGATACCAACTTGTGACGCCCCCAAATTCTCTACACTTCCCCATAGCAGATCTGGTGCTCACGTGAAGCTAAACAACTATAAATATTCAATAAATTATGACTTCTATCTATCCAAGGTTCACAGTATCCCATAACAGGTACTAGTTCTGGCTAGAACGTTGTCTGTATTTGGATACCCTCACTTGGATGTATAGATTCATATCTAATGAATATCTCTTTCATATTTATATTCTCTATCTATTTGACATTCACAGTATTAATGATAAGATTATTTATAGAACTGAGGGGTGCATTCCGGTAAAGATGGCACCTTACCGGTGCTCATTAAGTGTAACCTCAGAGCTTATAGGACCTTCAATACCATTTAAATACCCTCATTCAGATGTATAGTTCGTATAGATACTATATTTACTTAGTACAACTATACTAAAGAAAATAAAGATCAGAGTATAACGCATTCGATGAAATAAAGGATCATAATATATTACATATCATTTGGTTCGATTACATTGTTCTCAGTACTAAGTTATTGCAACAAAGCCTTATAAAAGACTTGAATTATTCAGAACAGAAATTAAAACTAATAAACATGTCCTTTTCCTTTATCTGTGCCAGAGGTGCTAGGATTATCATTTAAAGCTGCAAAGAAGATATGCGCAAGAATAAACATGTGTTTGATTTGAAAGATGTTAATGATGTATACTGAGGGTTCTGTACATGAACCATATATTTCATTTAGTTCTATCAGTCTTTAATGACTTAGAACCATTTGAGTTTTGGATATCTGGTAGGTGATCAACCTCACCAATATCCTAGGAGTATGCATATCATCCTACCATTTGTGGTCAATATATAATCGACATTTATTGGCCTTCCTATGAAGGCATTTCCATTTTCTCAGTATAAGATGTCTTACCAAACAATTTGGTTTGACACAACAATTTACGCTCGAATAAACAATATATGAATAATGATTCATTTCTTAAGTTATGCTGAACAAGAAGCAATAACTTCACAATAATTGATAGCAAGATGTATAATACTTGCATAATATAAGTTGAGTAAGGTTGGGGCACTTGCCTTAGCGTAGTTCGTTATAATTTAATACAGTTGGTCAACTTATGTAGTCTACGTACACCAATAATAAGCATTAGAACTTATATAAACATGTATTACGCTAATCTAGACAAGTTTCATTAAGGTTCGACGTTGATTCGGTATCTCGGTCACGAATTTAAACAACTAAACACATAGGTTATTCAATAAAACTTCATTTAGAAGCTTAAATATTAGATTAGATAATGTAATTATCATTTTTAATATTTTTAGAACCTTAATATTATTTTTAAATAATTTTTATAAGCTTGGAAGTATTTTAAATAATTTTACAAGCTTAGGAATAATTTTAAATGATTTAATTATCACTTAGAATAATTTTTAAAACATTAATATGTTATTTAAATAATTTATTTGTCATTTAGAATATTTTTAAATATCTAAAATATTATTTAAATGATTTATTTATCATTTATAATATTTTTAGAAAGATAGAATATTATTTAAATGATTTATTTTATCATTAATAATATTTTTAGAATTTATTTTATCATTAAAATAATTTATTTATTACTTATTATAATTTCCAAAACTTAGTTTAATATTTAAATGATTTAATTATCATTTATAACATTTTTAAATACTCAATATATTATTTAAATGATTTATTTATCATTAATAATATTTAAATATTTAATATTTTATTTAATTATTATATATAATAATTTTATTTACCTTAATATCATTTTTAAATTATTAATATAATTATTAAATGATTAAATATTATTTTTAAATAATTAAGATAATTATTAAAGGATTTATTATAATTATTATTTATTATTTAATTAAATTAAATAATATTTCAGATATATATAAAAATATTAAAAATAAATTTTTTATAATTAAAAATAAATTTTCGAATATAATTATTAATTATTAATTATTATTTAATATTTATTTATTATTTTATAATTTATTTAATTAATTTTTATTGAAAACCATAGCTAAAAGGCTTTAGCGACAGTCTGCAACCGTTCATAGCTTTCTGGGTTTGGCTATGAATTTCATCGCTGTCGACGCCGGTTTTTTCCCTTCGCGGGTCCTTTTAGTCTTTTCCAATTTTAGCCTTCTTGATTAAATGATTTTTGGAAAAGGTCGGCATTAATGTCGACGGGGTTTTGAAAGATCGCCTTTTATGATGAGCCAATTAATCAGAGTCGCCAGTTGGTATATTTGAAATGGATGTACCAACTCATCCGAGTTTTCGTTTTTTATAAATCGTTGGCTCATATGTGACTCCGAATTAATTGGTCCGCGAATCGAGATTCATGGAGTTCGGGGGCTTGCTTAAGTGAGGGGAAGGTGTTAGGCACCCCTCGACTTCCGTGAAACACGGTTACCGCAATCTTGATGCTGTCCTATCCTTTAATTCATGAAATGTGTATATATGCAGGTGTATATGTGTGTGCTTATGTGAATGTTGTGGTGAGTTTGTATGAAAGAATCATTTGGATTTTTTAGGGAAAGTTGTGCTTGGATTTGAGAATATTTCAAAACGTCGTTTCTATTAATACGAGAAAGCTCCCTCTTTTCATGCAAAAGGTTTGATTTTACTTATCAAAACTATGAGATTTTTATTAGATGTCGTTCTGGCAAAAACAAGAATTTTAAACCTTCGTCAAAATAGGAATCGAGATCCATACGTTGCTTTCGTAAAATGATGGGCAATTTCTAGGATGTCTTTAACCCTATGCACAAAGGTTTACTAAAATATTTCATTTTTTATTCATAAAAGCCATTTTTGGTGATGTTTGAAAATGATTTTTTCTTTGGCCTTCTCGTTTAATAGGAATCGACATTCATTAGCATTCCAAATTTTTAGCCTCGTGATGCTAATATCCTACTTTGATTGATTTTAGAAAAAATCTTTATTGTTTTGATTTTGAAATCTTTTGTTTGATATTACAAATCAAATTTAAACATCACAACGCGTAAGGGCTATTAATGGGCATGTAAGCCATCAAAATACCCCGAACGCCAACAATCACATATTCCACTAATACGGGGCCTTAAATCCGATTCTCGCCTTAGCGTCGTTTTAAGGCCCGACGATTACAGATTTACTACGGAAGCTACATCATTCTTACTATTTACATAAAACGTCCATCATCGGATTTGGACCACGGGGTCGCTTTCCTAGGCTCACAACCACGATTACCACGCGCTCACAAAAGGAATACTACAATAATAACAACGTGGATTGCCTAACACATCCTAGAAATACAATCAATTAAACTACGCCTAATATATATCCATGAACAAACTAGAAATTTCACCAATTGGATATCATCGGGTTATTAGGAAGAATTTTGTTCCAATGGAACCCTCACCAATAATCCCTAATCCATGATTGTTCAACAATATTCTTGAAAATTACAATTTAATTTAACCAAATGACATGATAGAAGTTGCAAAAATAAGGAGATTTTCACCTTGCAAATGATACCAAAATTGTGTAGAAACTTGTGTATTGAGTGAAATATGAGATGTATTGATAGAATCCCACAATAAGGGAAAATTCCTCTCTTTTTTCTCTCAATTGTTACAAGAATTCTTGCTATTTCTCTCTATTTTCGAGCTAAAACTGCTGCTGTTTTTCTTCTTCTTCCGCCAAAACTGGTGAACTCCTGTATGCTGCACGAAACTGGGCTGAAATAGGCTGGCCAGAGCCAGCCGCAGATTGATCTGCGGCTGGCCGCAGATCCATCTGCGGCTAGCTGGCCCACCTCCCATCGCACTCAGCTGATAGTGCTGATTTCCTGGTTTCCGTGCTGGCGCACCCACTTGGCCGCAGATCAATCTGCGGCTGGCTGGCTTGACTTTCTCAATTTTCGTGCTACGTCTCGATTTTCATGCCGTGACGCTATTTTTCGCTGACAGGTTCGTATTTTACAGTCCGGGGATCATTGGGAGGCGTGCCACACCTTCCGGGAATGCCAAATTCGGATGGCCTGGCTGTCACGTCGATTTCGGTTGCACATTGTCATGGTGGCGTCGAGCGTCTGTACTTTTTCCATTTTTCGCTCTCGCAGGCCGGTCAATTTGACGAATTTGCCCTCCTGTCAAGGTTAGTATACGAAGTGCAAAATTTGGGTGTCTACAGCTGCCCCTCTTTATCATGTTTATGAAATGTTAAATGAAATGAACAGGATAAAGAAACAGACACCCGATGTCTGAATGACAGTGCACAGATATGATAATACACACACGATGCAACACATGTAGTTTATGGTACAACACAAGATGTAGCGCATGCAAACATTCGAAAGAGTGTCAATGCATCAATCCTTTGACCGTATTTGTTGGTCGTTAGGTTAACTCTTCCAATCTATCATCTCGTTCGGGGCCGGGTATCGTCGCCGGTCACCCATCTCGTAACCCCCGGTTATCGTCGCCGGTTGGTTATCTCGTCAAGGCCAGTTTTCATCGCCGGACATCCATCTCGTGATCGCCGGTTATCGTCGCCGGTCGATCGTCCTGTCGGGGATGGGTATCGTCGCCGGTCACCCATCACGTAACCCCCGGTTATCGTCGCCGGTTGGTTATCTTGTCGGAGCCGGTTTTCGTCGCCGGACATCCGTCTCGTGATCGCCGGTTATAGTCGCCGGTCGATCGTCTTGTCGGGGCCGGGTATCGTCGCCGGTCACCCATCACGTAACCCCCGGTTATCGTCGCCGGTTGGTTATCTTGTCGGAGCCAGTTTTCGTCGCCGGACATCCATCTCGTGATCGCCGGTTATCATCGCCGGTCGATCGTCTTGTCGGGGCCGGGTATCGTCGCCGGTCACCCATCACGTAACCCCCGGTTATCGTCGCCGGTTGGTTATCTTGTCGGAGCCGGTTTTCGTCGCCGGACATCTATCTCGTGATCGTCGGTTATCGTCGCCGGTCGATCGTCTCGTCAGGGCCGGATATCGTCGCCGATCACCCATCTCGTAACCCCCGGTTATCGTCGCCGGTTGGTTATCTTGTCGGAGCCGGTTTTCGTGGCCGGACATCCATCTCGTGATCGCCGGTTATCGTCGCCGGTCGATCGTCTTGTCGGGGCCGGGTATCGTCGCCGGACACCCATCACGTAACCCCCGGTTATCGTCGCCGATTGGTTATCTTGTCGGAGCCGGTTTTCGTCGCCAGACATCCATCTCGTGATCGCCGGTTATCGTCGCCGGTCGATCGTCTTGTCGGGGCCGGGTATCGTCGCCGGTCACCCATCTCGTGACCCCCGGTTATCGTCGCCGGTTGGTTATCTTGTCGGAGCCAGTTTTCGTCGCCGGACATCCATCTCGTGATCGCCGGTTATCATCGCTGCTCGATCGTCTTGTCAGGGCCGGGTATCGTCGCCGGTCACCCATCACGTAACCCCCGGTTATCATCGCCGATTGGTTATCTTATCGGAGCCGGTTTTCGTCGCCGGACATCCATCTCGTGATCGCCGGTTATCGTCGCCGGTCGATCGTCTCGTCGGGGCCGGGTATCGTCGCCGGTCACCCATCTCGTAACCCCCGGTTATCGTCGCCGGTTGGTTATCTTGTCGGAGCCGGTTTTCGTCGCCGGACATCCATCTCGTGATCGCCGGTTATCGTCGCCAGTCGATCGTCTTGTCGGGGCCGGGTATCGTCGCCGGTCACCCATCACGTACCCCCCGATTATCGTCGCCAGTTGGTTATCTTGTCGGAGCCGGTTTTCGTCGCCGGACATCCATCTCGTGATCACCGGTTATCGTCGCCGGTCGATCGTCTTGTCGGGGCCGGGTATCGTCGCCGGTCACCCATCACGTAACCCCCGGTTATCGTCGCCGGTTGGTTATCTTGTCGGAGCCGATTTTCGTCGCCGGACATCCGTCTCGCGATCGCCGGTTATCGTTGCCGGTCGATCGTCTCGTCGGGGCCGGGTATCGTCGCCGGTCACCCATCGCGTGATCTTTTTTCACTCAACACGTCAATTGGTTGCAAGGGAGCAAGGTGGGACCCACCAGGGCCAGCCGCGGATGGATCTACGGCCAGCCGCAGATTGATCTGCGGCCAGCCGCAGATACATCTGCGGCCAAGATCGGGATGTATAAGCGGCGCGCCGCTTCCAGATCTATCACTTTCAACTTCCAACTCACATAGATTCTCGCGATTTTTGTTTGTTCGCAAGGGCCTTTTGTCGATTTTTCAACTTTCCTGCAAAAATTGCTCTGGTAGGATCGATCTACACGCTACAGGTAACACTTTGACCGGTCACTTTTTAATTTCGTCAATGTTTTGCTATACATTGGACTATTTGCATGTTTAGAGACAAAATGTATGCTTTACAATGCTATGTAATGTATTATCATATATACATGCTATGTATTAACTGTGTGAGTCCTATTTTATGTTCATGAGGCGGTCCCACGTATATGTTTGCTCCTTTTTGAAAGAAAATCATGCATTTATGGCATTTTACATGCTTTATTTACACATATGAATGCAAATATGATCTGTTGTGGCTTGAGTTCTTTGAAAAACACGCTTGGATATGTATGGGATGTCCATTTTACAGACGGAACTCTGCTGAATTTTTTTTTTTTTTTTTTGACATGCATCATGCTGCATTAATTATATGATGAGGATAGAAATTTAGAATATTCATTACACAATTTTAAAAGGGAACTTACCTTCTTTCTCGCCCGTTCTATTCCAGCTATGGATCGTGATGCGCCCAGTAGCTCTTCCGCCTCTCGGACTTCGGGTGTTCGCCGTCGTAGGGCTGCACCTGCCCCTATTCCTCCTCGTACCCGTCAGGCTCGTCGCTTGGCGGAGGCTGTCATCCGTCCTGATCACCCGGACGTTGAGGAGGTTGTTCCTCCGGAGGTTGCGGTGGAGGAGCTGTCTTCCAGCACATCAGCTCCCCCTTCTCATCGCGCCTTATCTGGCGCTTTTTTCCAGATACCCGATCTATTGGGTCGAGATCTCAGTCGTCACCCCTCGGCATCTCTGGTTGCTAATGAGGTATATTTGATTCGGCTCTTCATTTGTTCTCGATTTCTCAATTTCCCGTTCTATCTGGATTGATCCATTGGTGATTTTCACAGGTGCCCGAGTTTACCCAGCCGAGGGGTAATTGGTTCAACATTTACTCTCTCTATGCGGCCCTGCATAGTGATTACCGGGAGATGGTGGACTCTTGGGGCTTTCGACATTTATTCACTATCATCCCCCGTCAGTGCCCCTGGGGTTACATGAGGGCTTTATCCGAGCGATGGTTCCACCATACGCAGTCTCTTCATCTCCTCGACTGCGAGATCGTGCTGACCCCCTGGGACTGGAGGTACATTACGGGCATAGAGTTCACCGGGTCCTGCGTCCCCCTGGATCTTGATATCACTCCAGTGGAGGTTTGAGCCTTGCTGGGCTTCGCTGCTGATGATCGGGTCTTTAAGGACCATAGTATTCGGTCCGGTGCCTTGGCCGTCGATGCTGTTGGGGGTCTATACGCACAGCCTATTCCAGCGGATCAGGGCACTCGTGACATCCTGCTACGACGCTTGTTCTTGACCATCATGAGGGGTTATTTCCTAGGGAACAACTCCTCTACCATCCACTTTAGCGTTGTAGGGGCTGTTAGAGACGTAGACCGGATCGGTGACTACGATTGGGGTTCATTCACTTTTGCTTATTTCCTCCACGGCCTGCGTCTGCGCTCGGAGGGACAGACAGATGCATGGCTCGGATTCTACCACTTTCTACTGGTGAGCCTTCTTTCCCTCTTTACTTACTGCACTTCCCTTTATTTCATTTTTCTTTTCTGCATTTGTCAGTTATTTCATGCTTTCCACTGTTTCTGTTCGCAGTTCTGGGCTTACGAGCGTCTTCCATGTCTGAGGCCTATCACTACTCTGGGCCTGGACACTTATCCCCGGGGTCGGCGATGGCACCACAGCACTCTGGAGGAGATCCCCATGTCGGGCAGCTTTGCACATTGTCGTATTCAGCTGGAGTTGATCACGGCTGCCGATGTCATCTGGGTTCCCTACCTCTCCGAGCATCTGACTGTGGGGTTTGCTGACGGGCATCCTTCTGGCCCGGAGTTCGAGCTTTCCACCCGTCGCCTCACTTTGCAGAGTTTTGGAGGCTGGGTGATGTATCTGGGAGAGCGCGCATTCAGATGCGTCACTGGAGAGATCCGCATTCCGCACTCCCTTCCTTTCACTACTTCCTCGCCGCTGGATTCTCAGCCCTCGGAGATCATGCTCGCCGGGGAGGACGGTCGGATGCTTTCCACAGGCCCCAGTACGAGCGAGGCTTTCAGGACTTGGTGGGTACCTCGTACCATCGGTCCCCAGACACGGGCTACCTTCTTCCTCGGGGACATGGTCCCCGGCTCGGTGATGATGACTGACTGGGCAGCCTGCGTTCGGAGTCCCACCCACACTGAGCAGATAGACACTTTGACCCGCCAGGTGGAGCAGTTGTCGGTATTTCTTCGGGTGTTAGGCCGGACCCCGGAGGAGGCTTACGCCTATGATCCTGATGGTGCGGGCTATGATGCAGGCCCGAGCTCATCTGATGCCACCGCTCGGCCATACATCCCTGACATGAATTTCGGTCCTCCGACTTCGACGACCCGGGGGGATCAGTTCGAGGATCCCGGTTTCATCGATGAGATTGACTTTATTTAGATCAGGATAGGATAGGGCTTTTCTACCTGCACGTGTTTAGACTTCTTTTCCATTTTATGCATTATGTACTGAACTCATTTATCTATTATGCACATTTCCCTTTTTTATCTTTATGGAATTCACTGGTTTTATATATTTTTTTAATGTATGATGCATGCCCTTTTTTATTCATGGATAGAGAATGACCCCTGTACAGTCTTTTTGATACTATTTTTCACAGATGTCGTCCTCAGATGCCGTGGTACGTTTGGATTCCATTCCTCCCACAGGGTTGGTTGGCAGTCTCCTCCGCTGGTTTGACAGTTTATTACCGGCAGACAGGGTTATCGCAGATGGTCTATTGGGCCATTCTTTGTCCTTATTGACCTTTCAGGTGCCAGCGGGCTTTGTGGATGGTATTCTGAGCTATTGGGCCCCTGCCCGTCAGGTGTTTAGGCTAGGGACAGTAGAGCTGACCCCCACCCTGGAGGAGTATGCTCGCTTCACCGGCTTGCCTTTGGATAGACCTTGTGCCAGGGTCACGGCTGGTTCCATGCGCCGTCAGTTCTTGACCTTTACCGGTTTGCGGAGGGCTGTCTTGTTACCGGTGATCACATCAGACCATATGGTTCCCCTTCAGTTCTTGATTGACCGATTTGGCTCACCTGACAGTTTTCGTCTTTTCCTCGGCGATTTTTCTGTATCTGAGGAGCGCTGGGGCGCTTCATGAGTAGACGTTCTGATGGCCTGTGTCGTCTCAGTTTTGTACTTGCCGGCAGGACCTGATCAGTTGGACATGCGAGTTGTCGCGGCTGTTCGAGCCCTTCAGGAGGATTACACCATCCTTCCCATGATATTGGCGGATACCTATATGTCAGCTTCATACTGTCAATCCTTCCGAGGCAGGGCCTTCAGAGGGAGTTCGACCTTATTGTATATTTGGTTCATGAGTCATCTTAGTCCCATCGGCCATTTCCATCGCCAAGGGTTTTGCTTCAGCCATGACATAACCACGCAATTTTCGTTTCGTCCCATGAGCTGTACTGATGTGGCCTCCTGGACATCATTTTTGTCTGTCATTGAGGATCCTTTTCATCTATTGGTCTACTCGGGCTATTGCTCCTTTATGAGCTTCTTGACTCACGTGCCCACCCTGGATTTCATCCCTATTGCCGGCTTGCGGGGTATGACGACTTATCATCCCCTAGCGGTTATGGGGCAGTTTGATCAAACACAGGATTTACACCCTTTCGCGGGTGCATCCGCCTATCGATTTCTTATATCATCCCGAACAGAGAGGGATCTACTGCGGGTATACGAGCTTTGGTCTCGCAGGATCTCCGCCGAATATAGTGAGAGCTGTCACATCCAGACATTTGCTTACGTGCAGTGGCTGCGCGGAGACTTGGATTCGGCTGGTTTGAGTCAGATTGGGGCCTTTGATGACTCTGGAGTGATTTCCCCAAAGGATACCACAGACCACCCTGTCTCAGCCGATTCTGCCCCGAGTCGGGTTACTGAGAATACCCGACTCCGCCTGGCCCTGATTACTGCCGAAGCCGAGAGGGATGTCGCTTTGGTCGAGAGAGATGATGCCATTCGGGCTAGAGACGCTGCCATTGCTGACAGAGAGGCCATTGTACTTCAGACCGGGGCAGTTGTAGATGCTCATTTTGGGACGATCAGCCGAGCCACTGCTTTACTGGATCGTATTGATATGATGGGGCAGCAGATTGCAGGAGATGCTGATGCTTCAGATTTATCCACCACCTTGACCATCCTGCTTCAGCTAGTTTCAGATTTGTAGATTATTTTATTTCCTGCATAGACTATGTTAGTTCCATCAGTTATCGAAAAGCAATCTTGTAATAAAATGACTTATATATATAGACATGCATTTAAATTTAGTCATTTTCCCCCTTTGTCGTATCGTTGCCTTTCATTGGATCCCCATTTTATCCAGCTGACCCTGATTTTGACATTTCACCTTCTTTCTCTTCTCAAGTCTTGATGGAGATTTGACAGATATTGCCGCACGCCTTTTGATTTCATCGGATTGAATCTCAGATTTTTGGATAACTGTTTGGTTGGATCAGGGTTATGTCCCCTGGGATGAAGCTGGTTAGGCAGCTGGTTTTGGGAAGGTTTTTTTTGAGGGTGTAGGAAGGTTTTATCTGGTTATCGAAAATTGGTTTTGGTTAGGGAAAGGATTTTTTTTTTTAAAGGGATCGGACCGCGCCATGATGGCTGCCTACGTACCCCCACAAGTTGGGAGATCAGTTCCTACGTAGTTCGCTCTCAAGGAAAAAGGACCTGATGATTCAAGCGTAGAACCGCTTCACCGAGTCAGAATTGAGGGGTTGTGGAAATACTTCACCATCCATTTCTTGCAATATGAGGGCTCCTCCGGATAGCACCTTCTTAATCACAAACGGCCCCTCCCAGTTTGGGGCGAACTTCCCCTTGGCTTCGTCTTGACAAGGCATGACTCTTTTCAACACCAAATCATTTTCTTTGAACTTCCGAGGTCTCATCCTTTTGCCATATGATCGAGAGATCCTTTGTTGATATAACTGACCGTGCCAGACAGCAGCCACCTTCCTTTCATCAATTAGGGCCAATTGGTCATATCGACTTTGCATCCAATCCTCCTCGCTTATCTGAGCATCGATCACTATTCTGAGAGATGCCATTTCAACCTCGATTGGCAGAACGGCCTCCATTCCATACACCAGAGCGTAAGGGGTTGCCCTTGTAGAAGTACGCGTTGATGTTCGGTATGCCAGCAGAGTGAGGGGTAGCAGTTTCGGCCATCCCCGATGATTGGCAGACATTTTGGCCATGATTTTCTTGATGTTCTTATTTGCAGCCTCCACTGCCCCATTCATCTTAGGATGGTAAATGACGGAATTGAGGTGCTTGATTTTGAACTGGTCACACAGTCCCTTCATGAGGGCGTTGTTTAAATTCTTGGCATTGTCAAAGACCAAAACCTCAGGCTGCCCGTATCGACAAATGACATTATTCCTGATGAACCCGACTATGACCTCCTCAGTTACCTTGGGGAAAGAAGCTGCCTCTACCCATTTGGTGAAATAATCGATCATGACGAAAATGAATCGGTGTTCGTTGCTTGCTTTGGGCTCTATTGGTCCGATTACATCCATTCCCCACATTGAAAATGGCCACGGGGAGGTCATACAGTGCAGTTCATTGGGGGGGCGTATGGATCACATTACCGTGCGCCTGACATTGATAACACCGTGTGACATGATCATCGCAGTCGGCCCTCAGCGTTAACCAATAATGCCTGTCCTCAAGATCTTTTTGGCCAGCATCGGTCCACTCATATGCGGCCCACACACTCCACCATGTATTTCATTCATAATCCTTCGGGCCTGTGTTTCATCTACGCATTGCAACAGGCCCAACCCAGCATCCCTCTTGTAGAGTGAATCCCCACTCAGGTAAAATTTCATTGCCATCTTTTGAATTCTCATCCTCTCAGTTCGACTCGTCTGGTCGGGAATGGACCTATCCCTCAAATACTCCCTTATGTCGTGATACCAAGGCTGCTTTGGTAGAACCACCTCGCCTGATACTACTGCCACATGCTCCTCGTATGCCGGGGCATTCTGTACTGCTATCTCAACCTGTGGAACGTCCTTGCTCTTGGTTACGTAGATTAAGGAAGCTAGAGTTGCCAATGCATCGGCAAAATCATTCCGTCCCCGGGGAATATGGCGGAAAGCGATATCTTCAAACTCTTGCATCAACTGGGTGACACAACGATGGTATGGAAGCAACCGAAGCTCCTTAGTGTTGTACATCCCGATTGCCTGTCTGATTACCAGTTCTGAATCCCCGAACACCGCTAGTCTCTTCACTCCCATGTCGCGGGCCAGGCGGAGTCCCAAGATACATCCCTCGTATTCAGCGGTGTTGTTTGAATTGCTGAAACGCAGTTTAGTGGCCACGGGGTATTGTTCTCCCGTGATAGAGACCAGGACCGCTCCGGCTCCTGCCCCCTCGGCATTCATGGCACCATCAAAATACAACTTCCAGAACTGTCCCTCGTCATCACATTTCTCGCGTGATACCCAAAATATATCTTCGCTCGGAAGAAGAGTTTCCAAAGGCTCCATCCCTCCTGACGGGGCTTCTGCCAACTGATCTGCAATTCCCTGTCCTTTCATGGCCTTCTGAGTCACGTACACTATGTCGAACTGTTGTAAGATTAACTGCCATCTTGATAATCGACAATTCAGCATGGGCCTTTCAAAAATATATTTCAGGGGATCCATTCTTGATATCAGGTACGTCGTATGCCCCTGGAGGTAGTGCTGTAATCTCCCTGCAGCCAAGGCTAGAGCACAACAGGTCTTCTCGATGGGAGTGTAATTCTGCTCACATTGGCTAAATCTTTTGCTGAGGTAATAGATGGCCTGCTCTTTACCCGCCTCATTTTTCTGTCCCAACATACATCCCATCGCGATGGCATTTACCGATATATACATAAACAGAGGGATCCCATCCCTCGGGGGTACCAGCACTGGTGCTTCAGTCAATTGCTTTTTAATGGTCTGAAAAGCCTTCTGACATTGCTCATTCCATTCTTGGGAAACCCCTTTTCTTAACAGTTTGAAAATGGGCTCACATGTAGTCGTCAAGTGGGATATAAAACGGCTGATAAAGTTTATCCTTCCGAGGAATCCTCTTATCTCCTTCTCTGTGTGAGGCGCCGGCATATCCACAATGGCCTTAATCTTTGCTGGGTCCAACTCAATGCCCCGATCACTAACCAGGAAACCCAAGAGCTTACCCGACTGCACTCCAAAAGCACACTTGGCTGGATTGAGTTTCAAATTATACTTTCTGAGCCGATCGAACAGCATTTTGAGATGGGTTACATGATCAGATTCTTCCCTCGACTTTACAATAATGTCATCCACGTAGACCTCTATCTCCTTATGCATCATATCGTGGAATAAGGCCATCATGGCTCTTTGATAAGTGGCCCCCGCGTTTGTGAGGCCAAAAGCCAATCGCCTATAGCAGAAAGTGCCCCAAGGGGTGATGAATGCGGTCTTTTCCCGATCTTCCTCCGCCACCATTATCTGATGATATCCCGCGAAGCAATCCACAAAAGAGTACATTTCGTACTTGGCTGTGTTATCTACCAGGATGTGTATGAAGGGCACCGGGAAGTTATCCTTGAAACTGGCCTTGTTTAGATCTCTGTAGTCTACACATACCCTCACCTTTCCTCCAGGCTTAGCCACTGGGACTACATTGGACAGCCATTCCGGGTAAGTGGACACCATAATGATTCTCGCCCTGAACTGCTTGATGATCTCTTCCTTTACTTTTAGGCTCCACTCCGATTTCAACTTTCTTAATTTTTGTTTGACAGGCCGGAAACCCTCCTTGATGGGTAATCGGTGTACCACAATGTCGGTGGACAATCCGATCATATCCTCATGAGACCAGGCAAAGACATCCTCATATTGTTTTAGCAACTCAGTCATTTCGGCTTTTTGGCTGGGGGTAAGGTCCGTCCCTATCTTGAGTTCTTTTGGCTTGTCAGGGGTTCCAATATCAATGGTGACGGTTTGGTCCAAGTTGGGTTTGGGTTTGTCCTTGACCCATCCTTTGATCTCGTCAGGCGCATCGTCGTAATCTGTCTCATCTTGTTCAATGCCCATTAAATCGAAATCCAGCTCAATGTCAAAATCATAATCATCATTCAAATTTGCAAGACCATTTGTTAGGCAAGGATTACTCAAATTGGTACACCTGACATGAAACAAAATACTTGTCATATATAAATCATTTTTCACGACGATCGCATTTTCAAAATAACACGAAGAAACGACATAATTATGCAGAAATAAAACAATAACAAAATGAAACTTCTTCATTCCCCCATCCTCTGGGGTCTACCACCCTGATGTCGGATTTTACCCTTGTTTGGATATTACTGGTTTCATGGTCCAGTTGTCGACGGTCAGGTCAGATGAAATGCGTTGGATAAAAGGGGGCTTCACATCGGACACTTCCCCGATGATCAAGGATACGTCACCTGAGTCCTTCTCCCTATCCTCTCCAGGAATAATTAGCCCTGCCCAATCGATGACAGGTACAACCCGTTGGGCCTCGGGTGGTGCGATAATATTCGTCCCCTCCCCATTGCTTGTTGATTGTCCAGGGATATAGCACTCGGTTTCAAACTCTTTTGCGACCTCCTGCAGGAAACTTTCCCTCCGGGCCGACCCATCACGTGCGGGGGTTAACTCTTCATTCTCTGCCCCAATCATAGGCTCGCTGATCCTCTGTTCATTGTCGACTTTGGTCACTGGACTGCCAGCTAGTCGAAACGGAGCCGCACCCCGACGTTGTCTCCGTGCTACGCCCTCATGGTATCCTAACCCTGCTTTGCCTATCTGCTGTGGTAGGTGGATGGGTTCGGTGATTCCCTGACTGCTCCTTCCTAACCCCTGCCCAGGCTGGAAGTTCATTTTTATCATTTCTTTTGCCACAAAGGTAAGTTTGGGAGAGACCCTAGGTTTCACAACTGGAGATCCCAGGCATCTATAGTGGGGAGTGCTAACCTCCAGTGCTTGAAAGCTGGCCGGTGCTGCCGACTCAACCACATTGATCACTGGCAGGTCACTCCTAGGAGGAGAAGGGTCATCACATTCGGCCGAGATTGTGACCAGATTCCCATCGATGATTAGCTTGATTTGTTGGTGGAGCGTGGAGGGAACTGCCCCGGCCATGTGTATCCATGGCCTCCCCAATAACATGTTATAGCTGGCTGCAATATCTAGGACCTGGAAAGATATATCAAAAGTACAGGGTCCTATCTCCACCGGTAATTCAATCTCTCCCATTGTATCCCTCCGGGAACTATCGAAAGCTCGTACCACCACATGACTGGTTCGTAGGCGCTTGGGGTTGATGTTCATCTTCTGCAAGGTGCTGAGGGGACAGATATTCAATGCCGATCCTCCATCAATCAGCACCCCATTCATTATATAACCCGAGGAGATTACCGCAATATGTAGTGGTTTTCGGTGTCCCCTTCCCTCCTTGGGTATGTCCTCATCCGTAAAGGATATTACATCGTTCTCCAATAGGTGGCCTACCAGCTAGCCGAAACCCTCCTCACTAATTTCCTTGGGCACGTATGCCTCCTCCAGAACCTTCATCAGGGTTTTGCAATGCTCATTGGATGACAACACTAAGTCCATGACTGATGTTAGGGTTGACTCCTCACTTAAAATCTGGATCCCCCTTGTTTCCGGGTGATCCATCCATTTCAAGAATTCAATGGCCCTTTCTTCGGAAATTTCTTCATTTTTCCTCCTTTGGCTATCAAGGACTCGCCCGGGAAGATACAAGGGGTTCCCCTTTGTCGTCACCGAAGCACAGCTAGCCGCTTCCTCTGGCATGCCCCCATAATTCCAGGGTACAGTCTTTAGACTACTAATAGGGATTTGCGGCCTTGCTGCAAGGATGATGGGCCTCGGAGCCGTCAACTTGACCGGTCCCTCCGTGCTATTCGTACTTACCCCTACCAACCTGATGGGCGTTCCCCGTGCACTCCCATGATCATGTATCACGTTGATCATTTCCTCAATTTTCTGCACATAGTTCAACCTTGGCGGCCCCCCAGCTTCACTCGCCTCTGTCGCATTGACCCCCCCTCCATCATGTCTTGGCAGGGGATTTGCCTTAACATTCGGGGAGTCTGGCTGTTCCACCATAATTTCCCCACTGTCAATCAGGTTTTGGATTCGATGCTTCAACGTCCAACAGTCTTGTGTATCATGGCCAGGGGAACTGGAGTGGTATGCACATCGCTTGCTCGGGTCAAACCTTCTACCCTTTGGGTCACTCGGGGGTGCCAAACCAACTATCTTCTTTTGGGCTACTAATACCGCTAATACCCGTTCAAGCGGCTCCCCGAGCGGGGTGAATACTCGATTTTGCGAGGCCTCATATCTTCTTCGCCCCTTTGCCCTTTGATCTGCGAAGTTTGGCTGTCGGGATGGCCCTACCCTTTGCACCTGTACCGGAAGATGGCTTTCTGTTTTTCTGGATGACCCCTGTAGGATGAGGGAGACATCCTCTTCCTTTTTCTTTTGGACCCTCCGGGAACTGCTGCCAAAGTTTCCATTCTGTATTTGCTCGGCAGCAGTTTCTAAAGCAGTAAAATCCCGGATTTTACCCGATTTCAACCCCATATCTACCATCTCTCCATGTTTAATCATTTCAGCGAAGGGTCTTTCAATCCCCGAGATGACTCGTTCATAATACGGTGCCTCTTGAATGTCTACAAAGGTCATCACCATCTCTGATTCGCTCATCGGGGGGTTCACCTGTGCAGCCATTCCCCTCCATCGTTGCGCATATTCCCGGAAGGATTCCCTAGGTTGTTTCTTAACCTTTGTCATTTGGTACCTGTCAGGGGCCATCTGGGCCTGAAAGCTGTATTGGGTTAAGAAGGTATGGGCCAGTTCCTCCCAGTTGTGGATTCGGGCGTTGTCAAGGCGGGCATACAAAATTCTTGCCTCCCCCGTTAAGCTTTTCTGGAACAGCTGCATTCTCAACCCTTCGTCCTCGGCATAAGACCCGAGTTCTCCAATGTATATTTTCAAGTGGGTGTAGGGATCCCCCTTCCCGTTGTATTTTTCAAACTCAGGGATTTTGAATTTCTCCGGGTATCTGGCTCCGGGGAAGACACATAAATCTGAATAGTTAACCCTGCCGAGGGACCCTATGCCCTTCATAGATTGGATGGTCTCTTCCATTTGTCTCATTTTCTTCCGCAAGTCATCTGTATCTCCCTCTTCCGGGATAGTAATCACTGTTTTGTTTGGTACGGGAATGGCCTTTGGGACGACCGGTTCGCCCTTAGGTGGATCCTCCTTAGGTAGTTCCTGCCTGGGTATCAACTGCTCTCTTATCATTATGGCCATTTCTAACATCTGCTTCTTAAAGTCGTCAAATTCCTCCCTAGATATGGCACCGGAATTGGTAGATGGAATATCAGCCATTTCAGATATGGAGTTTTGGGCCTTCCTAGACTGCGAACGGGTTTGAGGAGCAATCCTACAGAAACCAAGGTTCGAAGTTTAGTTGTGGGGAATAAAAATGCGGATGCATGCTAAAGCTGTAATTTTTGTGTTTTTGGGGTTTTTTAATCTTTCCCTGCAAAACAGAAAGTTAGTAATCCTCTAATGCAATGACAAATGCTAAACATGGCTTTATTAAGCTCCCCAACTGTTCCCTGCAAAACATAGAGGTTAGTAATTTCTCTCGGCAAAAGGAAAGCGAATATGAATAATATCATGACATTTATGCGTGAAATGTAAAAAAGGCATGAAGAGACTTTTCCTGCGTAGGGTTAATCTGCGGCTGACCTATCCTAGGGTTACTCTCACGGGCTTTTCGGCATGAAGGTCCCCAAATCTTCGCAATCTACTCGTCTGAGCCCTTTCGATTGGAGCGGATTTGGGTGGTGCGTTTCCTAAGCCATCTCCGGGGAGCAGCCCCTTCGAGTCCAGTAATAAGCAACCGACGGGTTCGCCTCAGGAGGAGGTACTCTCTCAGCATACATTCACATTCATCGTCCTCACCGCATGCAAATGATTACTTGAAAGTAAAGCAATTCCATTCAATCATTCATTTATTGGACAGAACACACATTCACACAACAAAACGTTCAAAAGATCACAATATCGCACACACACACATATTCATAAATTTTAAAGGATAAGAAAGCATCAAGATTTGAAAGCGGCTTAAGCCCTCTAATGGTCCCCAGCAGAGTCGCCAGCTGTCGACGCCGGTTTTTTCCCTTCGCGGGTCCTTTTAGTCTTTTCCAATTTTAGCCTTCTTGATTAAATGATTTTTGGAAAAGGTCGGCATTAATGTCGACGGGGTTTTGAAAGATCGCCTTTTATGATGAGCCAATTAATCATAGTCGCCAGTTGGTATATTTGAAATGGATGTACCAACTCATCCGAGTTTTCGTTTTTTATAAATCGCTAGCTCATATGTGACTCCGAATTAATTGGTCCGCGAATCGAGATTCATGGAGTTCGGGGGCTTGCTTAAGTGAGGGGAAGGTGTTAGGCACCCCTCGACTTCCGTGAAACACGGTTACCGCAATCTTGATGCTGTCCTATCCTTTAATTCATGAAATGTGTATATGTGCAGGTGTATATGTGTGTGCTTATGTGAATGTTGTGGTGAGTTTGTATGAAAGAATCATTTGGATTTTTTAGGGAAAGTTGTGCTTGGATTTGAGAATATTTCAAAACGTCGTTTCTATTAATACGAGAAAGCTCCCTCTTTTCATGCAAAAGGTTTGATTTTACTTATCAAAACTATGAGATTTTTATTAGATGTCGTTCTGGCAAAAACAAGAATTTTAAACCTTCGTCAAAATAGGAATCGAGATCCATACGTTGCTTTCGTAAAATGATGGGCAATTTCTAGGATGTCTTTAACCCTATGCACAAAGGTTTACTAAAATATTTCATTTTTTATTCATAAAAGCCATTTTTGGTGATGTTTGAAAATGATTTTTTCTTTGGCCTTCTCGTTTAATAGGAATCGACATTCATTAGCATTCTAAATTTTTAGCCTCGTGATGCTAATATCCTACTTTGATTGATTTTAGAAAAAATCTTTATTGTTTTGATTTTGAAATCTTTTGTTTGATATTACAAACCAAATTTAAACATCACAACGCGTAAGGGCTATTCATGGGCATGTAAGCCATCAAAATACCCCGAACGCCAACAATCACATATTCCACTAATACGGGGCCTTAAATCCGATTCTCGCCTTAGCGTCGTTTTAAGGCCCGACGATTACAGATTTACTACGGAAGCTACATCATTCTTACTATTTACATAAAACGTCCATCATCGGATTTGGACCACGGGGTCGCTTTCCTAGGCTCACAACCACGATTACCACGCGCTCACAAAAGGAATACTACAATAATAACAACGTGGATTGCCTAACACATCCTAGAAATACAGTCAATTAAACTACGCCTAATATATATCCATGAACAAACTAGAAATTTCACCAATTGGATATCATCGGGTTATTAGGAAGAATTTTGTTCCAATGGAACCCTCACCAATAATCCCTAATCCATGATTGTTCAACAATATTCTTGAAAATTACAATTTAATTTAACCAAATGACATGATAGAAGTTGCAAAAATAAGGAGATTTTCACCTTGCAAATGATACCAAAATTGTGTAGAAACTTGTGTATTGAGTGAAGTATGAGATGTATTGATAGAATCCCACAATAAGGGAAAATTCCTCTCTTTTTCTCTCAATTGTTACAAGAATTCTTGCTATTTCTCTCTATTTTCGAGCTAAAACTGCTGCTGTTTTTCTTCTTCTTCCGCCAAAACTGCTGAACTCCTGTATGCTGCACGAAACTGGGCTGAAATAGGCTGGCCAGAGCCAGCCGCAGATTCTGCGGCTGGCTGGCCCACCTCCCATCGCACTCAGCTGATAGTGCTGATTTCCTGGTTTCCGTGCTGGCGCACCCACTTGGCCGCAGATCAATCCGCGGCTGGCTGGCTTGACTTTCTCAATTTTCGTGTTACGCCTCGATTTTCATGCCGTGACGCTGTTTTTCGCTGACAGGTTCGTATTTTACAGTCCGGGGATCATTGGGAGGCGTGCCACACCTTCCGAGAATGCCAAATTCGGATGGCCTTGCTGTCACGTCGATTTCGGTTGCACATTGTCATGGTGGTGTCGAGCGTCTGTACTTTTTCCATTTTTCGCTCTCGCAGGCCGGTCCATTTGACGAATTTGCCCTCCTGTCAAGGTTAGTATACGAAGTGCAAAATTTGGGTGTCTACAGTCGCTAAAATTGGTCAATGTCCAATAGTGACTTTTGACCTCAAATTTCTCTTTACTATGTTGATGTTTATGTTGATTTTTGTTTGTTGTTAGCCCTAGCATGGCAGAGTATAACGACATGTGAACATTACACTCAAATTATATCATATCATGCTAGATAATTAATGGTCAAACTAGTCGGTTTAAACTGTTCTTAAGTTTCTGGGTAACCCATAAACTCAGTCAGTCATGGTCGGTCAATGTGGTTTCACCATGAATAACTTTGATTTCAGTTTAGCTAAATGTGTTTTGATGATTTGTAATTATAGTTTACATGGCAAAGAACAGCTACAAACATTAAAACCTCATAAATTATATCGTTTAGGCATGATCTGGGTTGTTCAAAAGTCTGTCAGTAAACTGTCAGACATTCATATGATTTCTGGATTACCTAGAAATCAGTTCATCATGGTCGGTCAATGAGTTTTGACCATTAATAACTTTCATCCTAGAGATAATTTAACCATTCTACCGGTTGGATCTTAAAGCTAACATGACATACTACTGATTCATACTTTAAAACACATCAAACAAATATTTTAAGCCGATCAAAAGCTCTGACAAAGTAGCTTGTCAAACTGTTCTTGACTGCCAAGAACAGTTTGCTATTTTTGCCTAATTTTGATATCTAGATGTTATGTAAACATGATTTAACCGCCCAGATCACTTAATAACATGTTAACAAGTATTCCTAAACACTAAAACATAACATCTAATTTACCCTTAAAGATCTAGCAATAAATTAGGGT
Organism: Aralia elata; assembly: GCA_034770075.1. NCBI lineage: Eukaryota > Viridiplantae > Streptophyta > Magnoliopsida > Apiales > Araliaceae > Aralia > Aralia elata. Next base: position 43,935,760 of record CM068387.1, on the reverse strand, counting down.
TTATGCACCTTTTTCTTCAAATTTTGATTTCTGGCTTTTGATTCTGAGCTTGTGGTTGCAGGGGCTTGTTATAGTATGTTTGTAAGTGTATAAGCTTTGTAAATTAGTAGGTTAAACTGACCAGTATAATGTTCTATTTATAGCAACTTGAAATTAGGGTTTTCTAGGTCATTTTCCAAATTTTACCTCCAAAAATATCCTAACCTTAGGACTTGTGCTGCTCTCCATCTGATCTTGTTCACCTACTTGTACTGGAGTGTGTTGAGCACAAGCTTGCACACTCCTAGCTCAATTTCTATTGGTTTAAATTTGATTTTTCATTTATTTACTTACTAATTAAACTTAAATTTTTACTAATCATGATTAGAGTGTTTAATCATGTTTAGTAATAACTTAATTAAGATAATATATCATAATTAAGGGTTATCATTTCATAATTTAGTGTTATTGAATCAAATTAGGGTTTTAGGGCTTCAAATTAGGGTTTAGGGTTTTCAATCTTACATTTAAGGTTTTAATCTTCAGTTAGGGTTTTAATATAAGTTCAATGATTCATAATTAATATTATGATTCATTATTTAGATCTTAATTATATCAATTAAGATCCTTGTACAGTAATTATGGTTTTACTTGACCAATTTGGATAAATTTTACCGATTAGGGTTTCTTAATTAGGGTTTCTAATTCAGTTTAACATTTTAAACCCTAATTAACTTATTTTAGATTTTTATCAGTTAATATCATATTATATTAACTCCGAAGCACGACAAAACACTTCGTCATTTTCAAGCACGACACAACAGCTTACAAAAATAATTTGTCGAGACGCTTCTCGGTGAATTCGCCGGAAACACGACAAATCATTTTATCCGTGTAAGCACGACACAGCTGCTTGGCGAAAATTTTTTATTTGACCTAATTCTTAAATAAAATACACAATCACATAATACAAAGTCAGAACATGAAATTTCATTTATTAAACACATAATTTACATATACAAATCTTATTAGGGTTTAGAATATTATAGTGGACCCGAAACTCGATTCCTGCAGTTCGCGAAGAACACAGGAAAATGCCAAATTTGGCCAAAGTTTTTCACAATTCACCAATTTAATTACTACCCATTCATTATATGTGTTATAAAACTAAAACCCATCATATATACAATGATTCTAACATCATAAACAATCTAATTAACCAATTTAAAGACTAAAAATTCACTGATTATACTTTATGCCTATATTTTGATACAGCTAACGTAATTAATCACTGTGAATTCGTTTCTTAACCAAATCAATCCGTTTAACTCTTGTTTTCTTCGTTTTTACATGCATAAACACAATCAATTATCAATTTAACTGATTAACATGCAAAACAATCATCAATTTCATACATTTAAGTCATATTTGTATATTACTACTCTGTAAATTCCAGAACTCTAATATAAAATGATTTTATAGATTTAATTACTCTAAATCACATATAATTCATATAAAATATATTTATGCATGCTTACAAATATCTAACATCAAGTTATTAAAAATTTTAGCGATAAAAGTCAATTTACAGAAAACTCATTGTACGTTCATGGAGAAGATCATACATCAAAGTTGAATTTAAGGAATTTACCTTGATTAGTAGCCTAGATTAAGCAAGATAATGAAAGAATTTCTTCTCAATTCTTGATTCTTCTCCCTTTTCTCACAATTCTTTTCTCTCAATTTTCTCTCTGAGTTCTCTGACTTGGTTTAGAAATAATGCGTGAAAGGAGAACTAATAGTATAAACTAATGTAACATGGTGTCAGTTATTCCCATAATGATTAACTGACTCCAACCTCCATAAGGCCTCGTTTGGTTTGGTACCTTTATTCTCCCTTCTAGTTTATTTTAATAAATTACTTATTATATAGTTTAATGTCACATATTTAATCAACTAAATAATCTTATTAAAAACAATTAAATAAACTAGGATAATTCCACATTAAATCACATAATCACATAATTAAAATTCTCATTTATTGATCATGACAAATTATTCAATCTCCAATTAATTATTAAATTAATTAGAAATAACATTATTCTTATTTAAATAATGTATTTAATCAAATAAGCTCAATTAAATATATACTTTGAATATAAATAATTCTCCACATTAATTTAACTAATGTAACACATATAATTAAATTAATCTAGCACAATTTCATCAATTAATCAATTAATTCAATAGTTAAATCATCGAAAAATATTTATTTAATTCAATAAATATTTAAATTAAATTACAAAATCTCGGTCGTCACAGAGATGGTCATTCAAAGAGTTGAATATGTATATTTGATGAAATACAAGTCTGAATCATTTGAAATGTTTAAAAATTTTGAAGTGAAACAAATTGACAGAGTATTAAGATTCTTTGATCAGATCGAGGAAGGAATACTTATGCAATGAGTTTCTAAATCATTTCAAAATGGTATTTTCTTATAATGGGCGTTTCATGATACGTAATAATTGATTGGTGTATCTAAAAGGAAAAATTATACCATGTAGGATATGGTGTGGTCCATAATAATTTTAAAGACATTCCTGTATCCTCCTAGGGTTATGCTCTAAAAACGGCCGCATATCTACAGAATAAGGTAACCTTAAAATTAGGTTAAGATAAGGGGTTGTCCAGCTTATATGAAAAGATTTCAAAAGGATAAGTTTGGGACAAAATCTGACAAGTGCAGGTTTATGGGATATCCTAAAGAAAGTTTAGGGTATTATTACTATAATCCTACACGTTGCCTTCTTAGATAAAAGTGTTTATCATTGAAGTAGCTAGTGGGAGGGTAATAGATCTTGAAGGAGTTCAAGAACCACAAAGCATTTTAAGTCAAATCGAGGAAACTGTAGATAGACCTATTATACCACAACCGAATCGTAAATCTGGAAGAGTACCGAAGATACCTAGAAGATATGGATTCATCATAGAGGATGATGATGAGGTACGCATCATAGAGGATGATGATCCAGTTATATACGATGAGGCTATGAGTAGTAAACACTCAGAGAAATGGCGGATGGCCATGAAATTTGAAATGGACTCCATGTATGAGAACCAAGTATAAACTCTGGTTACTCCACTGAAAGGCATAGTGTCTAGAGGGTGTATATGGGTCTTTAAAGGAAAGACTGGAGCAGATTACAAGGTGAAGACCTATAAGACCAGACCTGTTTAAAAGGTTTCAAATAAAGTCAAGGAGTTGACTATGATAAAACCTTATTACCAGTATCAATGCTCAAGTCCATTCGGATTTTGCTTGTGATTGCAGCTTATTATTACGAAATTTGGCAAATGGATATGGAGACGTCCTTCCTTAATGAAGACTTGAGGAGAATATATGTATGATACAGTCAGATGGATTTGTTTTAATGGTTGAAACAAATCATGTATATAAGCTACAACAATCCATTTATGGATTGAAGCAAACTTCTCAAAGATAGAACATTCGTTTTGATGAGACAATCAAAAGAGTTTGATTTTATCAAAAACGAGAATGAACCTAGTGTGTATAAAAGGGTCAGTGGGAGCGTTGTGACATTCCTAGTATTATATGTTGATATACTACTGATAAAGAATGACACACCAATGCTACAATCAGTAAAGATAAAATTGTCTAAGCATTCCTTCATGAATGACTTGGGAGGAGCATCCTATAAATTGGTGATATAAATCTATATAGATAGATTTAAAAGGATGCTCGGCTTAACCCAAGGAACGTATATTCATTCGATGCTAAAGGCGTTTAGCATGACAAACTCCAAGAGAGGTCTCATGATGATGAGCCATAGAGTGTATCTCTCTAAAATTGTCCCCAATTAAAAGAGAGATCGCATGAGTTACTATCATGTATGTAATGAATATACAAGGCCTGATGTTGATCAGTCATATTTTGGAGAAGATCACTATAAGATAGTGAAAAACATCTTTAAATACCTAACCGGTATTGAGAATGTGATCATAATACATGGTGGGTCTGAATTAAAACTAGAGGGCTAAACAGACTCAAATTTTTCAGATTGACCAAGACGATAACAAATTCACTTTAGGGTAAATCGTTACCTTGAATGGTTTGGATTTACTTCGATAACATTTCTAGAATTTAGAATGCTCATCAACTACGGACTAGTCGAATCAATAAGGGTTTGCTAGTCAATCAAGGCTCAAAAATAAAAACGTAAATGGTATTCAAGAACCAAAGACTAAGGCTCACAGAATGTACAATTGAATAAACTCTATATATGTGAAGTATTACAATAAGGAAATTAGAACATCTCATTTGAATTCATGATATTGAATGAATTAGGATAAGGAACTTGCGTAAAGTAATAAGTAAGGATAGATACTTGCATAATTGAAATCAAGGTAAGGTAGGAAACTTGTTTTCAATGAAATAAAAAGATTAAGGGTAGAAAATTTGTCTCGTGCGTAGATTATAAATTAAAATTCGCGTTCCTTAATCAACCTATACATTTCGTTTATATATCAATAACAATGATTAGTTATAATATTATAAACACTTCAAGATTCACTCTCATCTAACCTCGTCTTAATAATAATTTAATACATTAGTCTAAGCTTTAAGCATACATATGGTAACATAACATGACCACAAAGAAAGAAGAAAAAAATTAATATTTTCTGCATCACCGTCGGGGCGGTAGTTTTCTTTACAAAAGACCGCCGGGGCGGCAAACCCAGTTCAATTAGGCCGCCGGGGCGAGGATATTGCCGGGGCGACAAACTTAGTTCAATTAGACCGCCGAGCCAACAATTCCTAGTATAATTTCACCGCGGGGGCGGTGAACCTGAACCTTGAATGGTGGTTCAGTGAATTGGAAAAGTTTCAAACAACAAAGAGTTGCTGGTTTACTGACAAAGACAAAGTATATAGCTGTAAATGAAGCTGCAAGTTGATTGTTTGGATGAAAAGTTCATTACAGAACTAGGAATAGTTCTTAAGTCTCATCTTGGATTCAAACATGTGTTGCGGCACTTTCATTTGATTTGAGAAATCATTGAAAGAGGAGAAATCACTATAGAGATAGCGGACTCTCGAGAACAACATTGCATATCTATTTATTGAAGCTTTATCCAACAGCAGGATGATCGTTATTTAGAGAAGAAGGGTATTAGATACCATGACGATTGACTTTAGTGCAAGTGGAAGATTGAAAGTAGTATGCACACAAGCGAATCATATTTGATATGATGTAGCATATACTTTATAATCTTATTCGGTTATTAAAGGCATTTTACTTTATCTACATGGCGCTGTTATTTAATATGTGATAAACCCATAGTTTTAAGCAATGCTTTTAGAATTATGATGATGATCATGCTAATGAGTTCTAAATTCTTAGAAAGCTTAAACTAAAATTGTTCCTAATCGTTGGATTACTAAAAAGGGGATTAGTGAATCCGGATAGATTAGTACATACGTTGCTTGCTCTTATAAAGAGGATGATTGATCTCATAATCATTTATGTGGAGACACTAAAGCAAGTATGTAGGTGCTTATTGGAGAATAAGTTCACTGAACATAACTCACTAAGGAATACTTAATAGAGTTTTACTCGCCTGTTAATAGGAATTCCTCTAGTGATAGTAGTACAAGTGATCCTTGGACTTGAGATCATCATATTATCTTGTGTATGATGAGTTATACTTTAACATGTCCCTTAAGAACTTTAGGGTATATCAAAGGGTATGATTGGGTATAATAAGTTATACATGGAGATAGGTGAATGATCAATAAAGAATCTACCACATCTAGTAAAAGATGTGAATGTCCTATGTGATTCGATAAATGACAATTCAGTAGTCCTTGGCCAAGGCAGAATGAAATTAGAAAGGAGTTTCTGATTTACATTATTTAGAGTTGTGCATTTAGGAATCGAAATACATATAATTAAATAAAATAAGACTTCACAGTAATTCCATGTCTTATATTTAATTAGGAAATTATATGGTAGAAGGATTGAATTGTACGGTAACTATTCACTGAAAAGTTCTTTTGTGATTAATGTTGAAATCTATATTATCTAGAAAGTCGTTGATCGCTAAGGGGGTTTACCCTTATTGTAGAATAAATATTATTTATTTAAATGAATTAAATAGTTTAATTTATTTATTTACATAAGATTAGAATTGTTCTAATTTATTTATTCACAACCGGTTTAATATGGAGAACCTAAAGGGTCACACCGCAAAAGGAAAAATATTTGTTTAAGAAGTAAATGGCATAATTGTAATAATAAGTTAAGTGTATTTAATTTAATCTATGGAGATAGAATAAATTAAATAGCTTAATAGTTATTATTTAATATTTTGAAAATATTAAATATAAATTAATAAGAGGAGTCTTATTATTATTATTACTATTACTATTATTTAATTCCTAATAGGGATTGTGAATTAATTAATAGAAGTACTCTCTCATGAATTCCTAATTGGATTAGGAGTATAATTAAATGAGTTTAATTAGAATAGAAACACTAATCCTAAATAGTTTAGGGAAGGGTTTTTCTTACATCTATAAATAAGAGAAGTCTTATCATAGATTAGGATTACACACTTTTGCATTAGAATTGTGGAGAGTACTTACAATTTCTATAGAGATAGAAACTAGGGTTTTGCCAACACCTGTATTCTTGAATAAGTATTATTCCTTGGTGGATCACCTCTAGAGGCCAAACACTTGGGTGGCTAACGTTGATCAAAGGAAGAAATTTAATCGGTGGATTCAAGAAGAACGCGAAGGAGTTGGAGTTGAACTTGTACCTGAGGAAGCTAGAATTCTGCAAGGGTATATTTCTTATTCTTCATCTCTTTTGTTTAATTAAAAATTGTGCATAAAGAAAGATCATAGTGATGGTTTGTATAAAATTTTAGAATCTGATTTTATCGCGCTTCCGCTTTATTTATGTAATTTGATTGCATGTTCGCGTTATATACAAACCTAACAAGAATTTCTTGAAGTTAATCCAAACCAAACTTTCTTTGGTACGGAATCTAATGTCAATGCTGAGATGAACAACACTGTTATAAGGGGATTATATTACGTAATAACGTTAAAATGTTTGTGCACAATATATTGTACGAAGGGCTGATCCCCCAAAGTACGAGATGGATGGTCCATATAGTCTATAAGACTGTTAAAGGTTACGGTAGAGATACTTGTTAACATAGCTTGTGACCCTCAGATGTACTTTTTATCTTGTTTTTAAATCTTGATTCAAAAGCCGAACTTTCTATTGAGCTATTTCTTGTTATCGTTGTCTGACTTGAGAAAGGACTATGTTATTCAATTAAAAATCCATTTATCGCTTATTTCGATGTCATTATTGTTATTGTTACCCTGGTGGACAATTGTTTTACTCACCCTTGCATAAAATATTGCAGCTAAGATTGAGAAGTCTGATAAGCCATCCACGAGCAAGGTCAAGGGAAAGATGAACAAATGAAGAAGTTTACTTTTATTTGATAAAACTTATGTAATGAGACTTAAATGTTATTATGTTTTATTCCGTAAATGATGTAATAAAGGTTAGATGACCTGAGATTTCGTATTAATTATGTAACCCTTTAATGGGAGTATTGTTTATTAAGTTTATTATTGTTATTATCCTTTATTGTGGGTAGTTAGATATGAATGTGATGGATAATGAACACCAGATCTGTGGGATTGAAGTACCCGGATTTGGGGTGTCACAGGTTGGTATCAGAGCTTAAGGTTATGAACCTTAGGTGGGGAAACCTTAGGTTATAACCATATAGGAGATCGAAAACATAGTGATGGTAAAACTCTTATCGAGTTCTAAGGAATGAATTAAGGAATTCATTTGAAATGAATAATAAAATAACTTATGTGCTTACTTGTTGTTAATAGACTTATGATTTCGCGTATAGTAATTAAAACTTAAAATTTTGGGAGTATTGTTTATTAAGTTTATTATTGTTATTTTGAACCTTTCTTGAGCAGAAAGAATGAATCATATTGTGGGTCGAGATGGAGCGTAAAACGCACTCACTCATAAACACATGTAGCGAGATGGAACGTAAAACACATTCGTTCAATGGGAAGTGAGATGGAGCGTAAAACGCACTCACTAAAAAGGAAAAAAATATAAATAAAAGGAATTTGCTTTTGTGTTTTTGAATTACTTGGGAAGGGTTCAAGTGTGCTTAAATGTTTTAAATATCCTTTTGATCCTTTAAATTTATGTTTTGCCTTTAGTACCGGAGATTGACGTGATACAAAAGTTTTTAGAGTTGATATAAAAAGCTTTTATGAGTATTTGCTTATATGATCTTATCTGAGTCATGACTAGTTTGAGCATTTGGATGCACACATGCACTTAAAGGATCATGAGTAGTTGTAGAACCGATGATTAGGTTAAAATTTTAGGCTTTGCATGTTTTCGAAAAAAATTCTTGAGTTATCATTAAACGAAATCTTTGAGGCTATTATGCAAATTTGTATTGATTCATTGCTTGAGTCGCGTGAGTTACTATTTAGAATTATTTGTTATAGTTGTTATTCTTAGTATTTTGCTTGAGGACAAACAAAGATTTAAGTTTGGGGGTATTTGATGAGTTAGTTTTATACCTACGGATTGAGTACGTTTGACTTTTTAATTTGTGAGTTCTTAAGTATTTTAAGTTATTATTAGGTATTTATAGTATTTTTATGTTATGTTGTATGAAGAAGCAAGGAAACACACTTCGGACATCTTTTGGACTAAAATATGCAAGCAAATGCAAGAGGAGAAGATTGAAGGGCTTTTAATACCAAGTTGGATGCATGCTCTTAGCTTGGAAATGGAATTTTATTGTAGACCTCGTCGAGAGCTTCGATTTGATAGGTGGCATGTCCCATAACTCCTCCTGAATCAAAAGTTATGGTCTTTTTATTAACAGAGATCAAAGCTTAGAATTTTCATGTTTGAATTTTTATAGCAGCCACTTGAAGTCCAATTTCGACCTTGATCCAACCAAAATCTCTTAATGCTTATTGAATGAAAGTTGTAGATCTACTTCTTAGCTTTTCGGAACATCTTAAATCGTCCTAATCTGATAGACTCCACGGCACGCTTGCGTGAGGTGGTCGTCGTCCAGATCGTTTCAAGCAAGTTATAAAGGTGGAACGCTTACAACACCTTAACCTAACGTCTATATTGAGACGAGAACCTTGGTATAATTGCTTTGCGCTAGGAAGCTTGCATTGAATGTAACACCAACGACACCTTGACCCAATGTCTATTAAGAGACAAGCACCAAAAGTACAATCGACGCTTGATGTAAGATAGAATGACGCCACAAACAACTATGAATTGTTGTATCATAAGTCGATAATTGAATCTCAAGAAAACTAAGAAATTAATCTAGGAATTCTCAAAGAACCAAAAGATGAGAAAAAAATCTCACAAGAATTTTATTAATCAAAAGTAATCTAATAATAATTGTCTAATACAAAAGCTATGTATCCTATTTATACTAATAACATGAAACCCTAATCCTATAAGGAAATAAGAATTTGAATGGAAATAGAAATCCTATCTAATAAACATCCTAGTTACAATAGAATAGGAAAAGATCCCCAAAAGATTGCATTAAATCTGATCAAAAAGCTCCCTCGGAATCCGTGCTCAGGCCCTAGCGCTTTAGGCGCTTGGTTTGTACTAGCTAGAGTGCTTTAGGCGCTGGCTTGCAGAATCATCCACCATGACAAGCACTTTAGGCGCTTGAAATACAAAGGCCGGAGCGCTTTAGGCGCTAGAGTGTTTCCTGCTGCAACGTCCTTTGGAGAAATGACCATAACTTTTGATTCGGGGAGAGTTACGGGACCTACTACCTATCAAATCGAAGATCTCGATGACATCTACAACTTTCATTCTTTGTGATTTGCGAGATTCCAGCTGGATGAAGGTCGAAATTGAGCTCAAAGTGATAGCTGTGTAAATGACATCTCCAAACTCCTCAATCCCCACTCCAATCATCCTTGAATCAACTTCCATTGTTCCGTACATTGCGTGATGCCATGGCTTGTGTTGATTTGGCCTTACTAAATAGATGGTATCTAGTAATCCCAAATCACATGATTGATCCTCTCCTCGCCGTTCATATGAATTTAGCTCCAATGTACGCATCCTTGAATGGATTTCAACCCAATCACTCGCGACTAACTGATGAACCTCTTGAACTCGAGTTGAGTAAATGTTGTTCGATGCAAGCCTGGTCAGGATTGTATCATTCCCCTCCTCTTGAAAAGGATTTGTCCTCAAATCTGACATCCCCTCCTCTTGAAAAGGATTTACCCACAAATCTGACCCTACATAAAAACAAATTAAGTTAGTAGCATCAAACAAATCATAATCCCAAAACTCATCTTGCAAACGAAATATATAAGCAATATCAACAATGCAAGTAAAGTAATGAAAATAATCATCAAAAACTCCAACTCCTGCAAAGAACATAGCAACATCTGGCAACTCCGACGTATCGACATGAACAACTTGTAAACATCTCTTTCCAAGCAGTGATCGAATCAGCATAACACTCTGCAAGCTCCTCGTAACACAACTTGAAAACTTAATCTTTCGATCTCTTTTACTCAAGAACTTGTCCACACCAACACGATGCTCTTCCACACGTAAACCAAATACTTCTAAATTACTAACTATATCGAAACAAACTAAATTAGCAACTATAGCTAAAATGCAAACAAAATTACTACCTAATAACATAAATGCATAAGTAATAAAATAAATGCAAATAACATAATGAAAAGTTCTATTTCCTCCTGGATCAAATATTATCATGTAGAACTCTTCATGTTGCACAAACTCCCATTCACGAATCCCTGGATCAAAAATCAATCTTATGATCCTACCCATTCTCAAATACACCCTTTGACAAATTCCCGGATCAAAAGAAAATCTTATGACCTCGATCATCCGTATCAACAACAAATTCAATGCACCCGGATCAAATATCAATCTTTGAAACTTCCCGAAGTGCCAATGCGAACCTACTTGAATTCCTGGATTAAACACAAAATAAAACGAATCAACAAGTTCCTTTTGTTTAATCACAAAGAAATCAAATAACTCAAAATCACATGCAAAGTCTACTAGAACAAAATCCAAAACACTTCCCTTTAAACTTTCCATGCGTTGTTCGAATTGATTTGCAAATCGAATTAAACCTTTCTCCTCGATGAGTATGAACCCATCACAAATCTGCAAAACAAATTCAACCTTTTCCTTCCCATTGACATTAACCAATGCAAAATCAAATAACGACATCAATGGAATTGAAAGATCAAAACCAACACCACAAGATAAAAACTCACTAGCATACTTAGAATACTCACAATCAAACTCCACATATGCCAAAGAATTTTTCCAAGTGTCAACAAAAGTCGAAGTATCATCAACACAGATATCAGCGAATTTTCCCATGAAAGAATGAAAAATATGATTTAATTTGAAAACATTTAATACATTAGTTAATCCCAACGATTTAACTAAACATGTATGTAAACCATATCTCAATCCAATCCGATGATAATCACTTTTCAAGTCAATACCAAATGATAGTAATTCTTTCCCATTCAAGACAACAATCTCAAAATCATGCAATGATAACAACTCTATTGGAAAGACATTATCAAATGATAACAAATCATGCAATGAAGATTTCTCTACTGAATAATCATGATCACCACCATTATCAATTAACGCCAACTCATGTAAAGATAACATCAAAACCTAATGCAACATGTGAATAAAAAACCCTAGAATGAGTTTCATGCAAGTACAAACGATGAAAACGAAAATGCCCACAATAATCACTAGAATAAATTCTACGAAGATATGCACTTTGACAATGAGAATTTACCAAATGATAGTAAGAACAACGAGAATATAACGCATGCTCATAAACTAACTCGACAAATATCAAGTATCCTCCATAGTTTATGATAAAGACGATTTTACCATCAAAATAGCTAACAACAAATTTATCCATGGAAGCATGCAAAACATGTTTTAATAAACTCATGAACATACTAGATGCATTAGTTAATCTAACAGAAATAACTATCCACCTATACAATTCACGTGTTAACAAAACTTTCCATTTATTATAATATCTCATGCTAATTTGATTAGGCATATACATCACATGGTCATTTTCTAACATAGATAAAACACAAGCACTATGCAATTTATCAAGCATATTATCTAAGTAAAGAAAACGATACTTGTTTACCAATTCGAAATCGATGCACAAGTTAAACGTCTTATCCTCCTTAGGTACTATGATCTCATGAATAGCACACGCACTAATGCTTTCTCCCATGATACCCGCTTCGATGAAGTTGGACTCCATCAACTCTCCAACCCGCCTTGGTAACTCCGTCGTCTCCTCGAGAATACTATAAGCTGGCTGATATGGAATGATAGCTCGGGGTATATCATCAACAACCTGTACAAGAGAAATAACAGAACTAGACAAAGAAGAGTTAATCTTATTAGTATTCAAAAGCGCCGTCTTGTATGAATGTACAGGCATTGGCTTTTCAAAATACAACTCACTTTTCAACTCACTCTCCTCTCTTTTTTCATTCTTACTCTCCACTGTTTATTTCTCTCGTTTGTTTTCACTCTCATTCTTTTTATTCTCTCGTTTCTTTTCATTCTCTTTTTCACACTTTTCTTTTTCACACTCAATCTTTTTTTCAATTTCTTTTTGTCGTTCACTTTCTTTCCCTTGATCATAATCTTTTTGTTCCATCGCTAGATCTTCACGAACTTTGTCATGTACGCTGGAACCTAACAATTCTCCTTGGATTGCATATTCTACTCCATCGTCCAACTCCCTCGGCTGATTATGCTCCTTTTGTTCCTTAGAGATGTTTTGATGTCGCATCAAATGCTCGTCCCTTATCTCATTGTATGCTCTCATGATGTCCTCAATTGATACCGATTCCCTATACGCCTTAGGAGTTTCTCGTGGTTGTCTCCGATGCGAATCTCCATGCCTATGATCCTTCCTTTCATCATCCCAATTTGAACGCCTTGAAGGTTGATCGTCATATCTTGGAGTTGCATATTCATTACTCCGATTAAGCTGTCTTGGAACAAACCGCTTCCTCATGATAATTTTTCATTCTTCCCATGTCTCGATCGGATACTCTCCACATCTTCTCCTATTAATCGCAAATTGATCCCACCATGTAGCTGCATGATCAGAAAAATCTTGAACTGCAAGTTTGAACTTCTTTCGCTCGGAATAGCCATGATAGTCAAACTCTCGCTTCATCTTTTCCTCCCATCTCAAATAAGCATCTGGATCATTCCTGCCTTGGAAAGTATTCCTTCGAGACCCATAAGCACTTTCATAATTATAACCATACATGATTGCTACAAAACAAAGGTTAGTAGATAAAGAAAATTTTCCTCACACACTCCTTTACGTGTTTTGCTCAAACAGTATATCACACAATTATGAAAAACGCTCGTGTATCACACAATTAGGCTTTTACCCTCAATTATTCTCACACTCTTCCCTTTTACCACTCTAATTCCCTCTTATAGATTCTTTTTGAATTCACCAAATAAATATCTCAGCTTTTCTATCAATTCAACAAGAACTTATCACAAAACATAATATAGCAAGTGTGACGTACGATAACCACCAAAATTTCACGATCACTAATAAAAATCCTCTTGAGTGAAATCCCACTATCCTCAAAATTCACAAATTCCAACAATAGAACCAAATAATAGCTTCTTCAATAAAGTCCCAACTTATGAACCCAAACAATTGCAACAATAATAATTTTCCCTCTTTTTTTTTTAACTCACGATTTTTTTTTCAATATATAATCAACATGAAAAATAAAGGATAAGTAACCTGCTAGGAACTCAGCTCTGATACCAAATGATAGACTCCACGGCACGCTTGCGTGAGGTGGTCGTCGCCCGGATCGTTTCTAGCAAGTTATAAAGGTGGAACGCTTACAACACCTTAACCCAACGTCTATATTGAGACGAGAACCTTGGTATAATTGCTTTGCGTTAGGAAGCTTGCGTTGAATGGAACACCAACGATACCTTGACCCAATGTCTATTAAGAGACAAGAACCAAAAGTACAATCGACGCTTGATGTATGATAGAATGATGCCACAAACAACTATGAATTGTTGTATGATAAGTCGATAATTGAATCTCAAGAAAACTAAGAAATTAATCTAGGAATTCTCAAAGAACCAAAAGATGAGAAAAAAATCTCACAAGAATTTTATTAATCAAAAGTAATCTAATAATAATTGTCTAATACATAAGCCATGTATCCTATTTATACTAATAACATGAAACCCTAATCCTATATGGAAATAAGAATTTGAATGGAAATAGAAATCCTATCTAATAAACATCCTAGTTACAATAGAATAGGAAAAGATCCCCAAAAGATTGCATCAAAAACCTCCCTCGGAATCCGTGCCCAGGCCCTAGCGCTTTAGGTTCTTGTTTGTACTAGTTGGAGCGCTTTAAGCGCTGGCTTGCAGAATCATCCACCATGACAAGCGCTTTAGGCACTTGAAATACAAAGGCCGGAGCGCTTTAGGCGCTAGAGTGTTTCCTACCGCGACGTCCTTTGGAAAAATGACCATAACTTTTGATTCGGGAAGAGTTATGGGAGCTGCCACCTATCAAATCGAAGATCTCGACGAGATCTACAACTTTCATTCTTTGTGATTTGCGATATTCCAACTGGATAAAGGTCGAAATTGAGCTCAAAGTAACAGCTGTGTAAATGACATCTCCAAACTCCTCAATCCCCACTCCAATCATCCTTGAACCAACTTCCATTGTTCCGTACATTGCATGATGCCTTGGCTCGCGTTGATTTGGCCTTACTAAGTAGATGGTATCTAGTAATCCCAAATCACATGATTGATCCTCTCCTCATCGTTCATATGAATTTAGCTCCAATGTACGCATCCTTGAATGGATTTCAACCCAATCACTCATGACTAACTGATGAACCTCTTGAACTCGAGTTGAGTAAATGTTGTTCGATGCAAGCCTGGTTAGGATTGTATCACAATCGAAGCTCGAATGAGAAAGTTATGGCTGTTTGCCACAAAACGTCGCAACAGAATTTTACCTGGTGCGGCCGTGTTGTTCCAAAAACTTGTTGTCCGATTTGTATATGAACAATTTACGCGCAAGTATACGCGGTCAACAAGTAATAAAGAGTAAGTAAAGTATCGATCCCACGAGGAATTATTACTAGTGTTTTCCAAGTATTAACCTTTTATCATCTCAATCTTATCTAAACTAATGATTTTCTGTCTTTTTGGTGGTTTGGATTAATAAAGATAACATTAATAAAAGAACAATAGAAAGCTTTAAAGATAATGAAGATATGAGATTATAATTTCTCCTATTGATTCATCTACCTCAACACACTTCCTGTTAAACCAAATTAATTATCACAGATTGTTAGTCGAGAACACGAAAGTGAGACAAGGCCATCTTTCGATGTACCAAGTCCATATCATATATAATCCACAAATGATAGAATAAACACGAACACCCATATTACCTAAACCACTATATGTCTATGTGATTTACAAATAAATAGGGTTTAAGCTCAAGCTCTCAAATGACTACAATCGGCGCTTCGGTATATGTCTATCCTAAGCACAAATCATACATTCCAACGCCATGTAGAACATACAAACACATGCTATTATAATTAGATCTAAACTCATAATCCGTTTCTCAATTTCATGTGGATTATCATGGTAATTGCTAGCTAGGCAATTAAGCAATTGAACACAAATCATAATAGACAATCCATGAATAGCTAATAAGACTAACAAGGAAGCATAGCAAAGTAAACTACACAACAAGATCCATTATAATCCCAAAATAGAGTTTAGTTCATGGTAACTACAAATAACATCATATTCAATTTATACATCATGTTGGATACAAAAATAGAAAGGAAACTAGGGATAAAACCACTTTTGTAGATTTTCATATGATGTTTGATGGATTGAAGATGAACACTAGCTTCTCCTCCTTGATTTTGCAATCCTTGATGTTTTTGCTCTTTGGCCTTGCTTGATGTAGCTTGATTTTAGCACTTTGGCCCTCTAATTGGATGTATTTGGTAGCTTCCTCTCTCTAGTTTTGCTGATTTCTCCTTCCTATTATGCCTATTTCGTGCCTTCCACAGCTGCTATAAGTCCCTGGATGCCCTAACCTAGCTTAGCACCTCCAAAATGACCAAAAAACCCAAAAACTCTGCTGCTGTCCGCGACGAACTCGCCCCCGGCGAGCTTTTTGGCCTAAGAATTCTCGCCCCGGCGAGCTCTCGCCGTGGCGAGGAATTTGTGTAGGAAATTCCCGCCCCGGCGAGCTCTGGAAAAACGACCATAACTTCTTCGTCCGAACTCGGATTAAGGCGATTAAGTAGGCTATGGAAAGCTAAGAAGTAGCTCTACAACTTCCATAACTGGAGCTCGTCGAGATAATGGTCGAAGCAAGGCTCAAAATGGCCGGGAAGCAGCTGCTATGTAAAATGCATGCAAAATCCGATGGTAAAATGACCATAACTCTCTCATACGAACTTCAAATTGGATGATTCTGGATGTTCTGGAAAGCTAAGATCAAAATCTACAACTTTTTTTCTTTGAGTTTTGAGAGATTCGGATTGAATCATGGGTCAAATGGAGAAACAAGCAGCGAGAATGCTAGATTCAAGCCAAAAACGCATCGATCCAAAGGGCCTTTATTTCAATACCTACAAAACAACGTAAAAACACATAAAAGCACATAAATACATATAAAAGTAATACAAAACTACAGTACACAACAATAAGATGAAAACATATAAAACCAAACGAAATAGCTAAAGACTTACAAATTATTAAGGTTAAAAGTACCCAATTTGTGTATATAAAACACATTCATCAAATACCCCCAAACTTAAACCTTTGCTTGTCCTCAAGCAAAACACACAAACTATAAAAATTAAACATTTCTAAATAAAAACTATCTTGAGCAATGAGTTAATAAGCTAACCAATGGTCTCAAAGCATAAACACAATAAAACTCAAGGAAACTTTCAAAGCGTTGCAAGTTTAGATTTACAATTAGCTAGTCATAGCTCGCTTTAGGTCCCTTCCGTGTGTGTGTGTACCCAATAGCACTAAACCAATTAAGCTCGGATAAAACTATGCAACCACATTACCTTATGAAATAATAAAAATAAACCCTAAAACAACATGCTTAACACACCACTCAATACAAAGGTATACAAATCACAATTTCCAAAAATTTGAAATCAAAAGACTCTAGGTAAGTGCATTTTATGCTCCATCTTATCCTAAGTCCACTCTTGTAGGTGAGTGCGTTTTACGCTCCATCTCAACTCAACACAAGATTTGATATAAAAAACTTTCTTTCTTTTGTCACAATTATAAGAGAGTGCGTTTTACGCTCTATCTCTCCTACGCATGTGTCCATGAGTGAGTGCGTTTTACGCTCCATCTCACTCACCACCTGACTAACAAATCAAACACAACAAAATTTGGACACCTTGCTTCGAGTGATGTTTAAACGAGTTCTAGAGTTTATAGATATTTTTCACAAGCATTCGGTTATAAAAGCCTTCTCTAAGCATACAACTAGCTCAATACTCATGGGTAGGTGCAAAAGAGTGAAAAAACGCATAAGCAACACAATAACCAACAATAACAATTAAGCACAAAGACTAAGCAACATTTATCCATTTTCCATGAGTTAGAAACTATTCAATCAAGTTCTTATCATAGACCGTGGATTGTAGTTCAAATCAAATTAAAACAATGCTCAAGAGACACATCCTAAAAATAAATGAATTTTTTTTTTGAACAAAAACACATATCTTAAATCATATAAAAACTAAATTAAAAACACACAAATACGAAGTACTACCCCCAAACTTAAACTTGACATTGTCCTCAATGTCTGATAGAGGAAAAATTAAAATAGAAGACTTCCCTGAGAACGTGTCAAACGCTATTAATATCATCTTTCAAGTCCCCTAAGTTGGGAGCGCACCCCAATTTGCTTAGTATTCGGTACCTGAAAGCAATTGACTAAAGAAATTAAAATGCAATTAAACAAACTAAAAAGCAATTGAAAAAAATCAAAATCAAAACAATAAAATTGGGTTGCCTCCCAAGAAGCGCTTGTTTTAAAGTCTTCGGCCTGACTAACTCCCTGCTTTTATCCAATTCCCCTTCGATAATTGAGGAACCCACCCTCCATTGATAGCCATGTAATATTTGAGGGTTTCACCTCATTGGTGATAGCCATGGAACTAAAGGCACCTAGCTTGCTTTCTATAGATAAGCTCTCAATTTCAAATGTCAAATAGCTAGGTGCTTCATCCGTTGTGTTTGTGATAAGATTGGGGCATTGGGGCTTGTCAAGCACAACGGGCTCTTCTTCTATCTTCATTTCCTCGGCCCACCATGGTTCCACATTCATACTAGCTCTATCGTCACATAGAGCCTCGCCTAAGAAATGACTACCAAGTGGACACGGTTTTGCAAAACTGACTGGATTCTTGAACTTTAGTGGAGAAGGCACTTGAGGTATTAATACAATCGGCTCATCTTTGTTGGAACTCAAGGCTGGATCCTCGGCCTCCTTTTCCCGCTCCCCACTATCGACATCTTGTGGCTCATCCAGTTGCAGATTTGACTTGGGCTCACCATTAGTCTCAGAATCCATGTCATTACACCAATTGTTTTGAGGACAGTTGTTTAAAGCATTGAACATTTGATCAATCTGATTCTGAAGATTTTGAATTGATAGGTCATGACTTTTCAACATCTCCTCCTTCGAAGCCATGATCTTAGACACAAGTTCCTCAAAGTTTGACATCTTATCTTCTTGAATAGGAGGTGCACATGAGAATTCCGGTGCATATGCTAGATTTGGAGCATAGTATTGATCTTCATAATTATAGCTCCATGTAGTATCCGGGTGATACCCCCAATCTTGGTGATAATTGGGATAATCATAGTTGTTGAGGTAATCACCACCGTATTGTACCGGTCCAAAACTGACGGTGCATTGATGACTGGGATGATTGTCAGCACAATAATCACAAGTAACCACCATACTTTGAATATTTTGTGCTTCTAAAGCATCAACCTTCCTCGAAAACGTCTCAAATTGTGCTAACAATGCAGAAAATGCATTGAGTCTATCAATCCCAGTTTCGCTTGGTTGAGTCATACTCATGTACGGCCATTGATCAACAAAGTCATCCATGGTGTACCTTGCAAAGAAGAAAGCATTAAAACAGAAAAATAAATGATAAAACAAACTAAAAGCAAATTTATATACAAGTTTAAATTAAGACTAATTTGATTATGACTAATATTGAAAAAACACTAGAAGAATAATTCCCCGGCAACGGCGCCAAAAACTTGTTGTTCCAAAAACTTGTTGTCCGATTTGTATATGAACAATTTACGCGCAAGTATACGCGGTCAACAAGTAATAAAGAGTAAGTAAAGTATCGATCCCACGAGGAATTATTACTAGTGTTTTCCAAGTATTAACCTTTTATCATCTCAATCTTATCTAAACTAATGATTTTCTGTCTTTTTGGTGGTTTGGATTAATAAAGATAACATTAATAAAAGAACAATAGAAAGCTTTAAAGATAATGAAGATATGAGATTATAATTTCTCCTATTGATTCATCTACCTCAACACACTTCCTGTTAAACCAAATTAATTATCACAGATTGTTAGTCGAGAACACGAAAGTGAGACAAGGCCATCTTTCGATGTACCAAGTCCATATCATATATAATCCACAAATGATAGAATAAACACGAACACCCATATTACCTAAACCACTATATGTCTATGTGATTTACAAATAAATAGGGTTTAAGCTCAAGCTCTCAAATGACTACAATCGGCGCTTCGGTATATGTCTATCCTAAGCACAAATCATACATTCCAACGCCATGTAGAACATACAAACACATGCTATTATAATTAGATCTAAACTCATAATCCGTTTTCTTTCTCAATTTCATGTGGATTATCATGGTAATTGCTAGCTAGGCAATTAAGCAATTGAACACAAATCATAATAGACAATCCATGAATAGCTAATAAGACTAACAAGGAAGCATAGCAAAGTAAACTACACAACAAGATCCATTATAATCCCAAAATAGAGTTTAGTTCATGGTAACTACAAATAACATCATATTCAATTTATACATCATGTTGGATACAAAAATAGAAAGGAAACTAGGGATAAAAACCACTTTTGTAGATTTTCATATGATGTTTGATGGATTGAAGATGAACACTAGCTTCTCCTCCTTGATTTTGCAATCCTTGATGTTTTTGCTCTTTGGCCTTGCTTGATGTAGCTTGATTTTAGCACTTTGGCCCTCTAATTGGATGTATTTGGTAGCTTCCTCTCTCTAGTTTTGCTGATTTCTCCTTCCTATTATGCCTATTTCGTGCCTTCCACAGCTGCTATAAGTCCCTGGATGCCCTAACCTAGCTTAGCACCTCCAAAATGACCAAAAAACCCAAAAACTCTGCTGCTGTCCGCGACGAACTCGCCCCCGGCGAGCTTTTTGGCCTAAGAATTCTCGCCCCGGCGAGCTCTCGCCGTGGCGAGGAATTTGTGTAGGAAATTCCCGCCCCGGCGAGCTCTGAAAAAACGACCATAACTTCTTCGTCCGAACTCGGATTAAGGCGATTAAGTAGGCTATGGAAAGTTAAGAAGTAGCTCTACAACTTCCATAACTGGAGCTCGTCGAGATAATGGTCGAAGAAAGGCTCAAAATGGCCGGGAAGCAGCTGCTATGTAAAATGCATGCAAAATCCGATGGTAAAATGACCATAACTCTCTCATACGAACTTCAAATTGGATGATTCTGGATGTTCTGGAAAGCTAAGATCAAAATCTACAACTTTGTTTCTTTAAGTTTTGAGAGATTCGGATTGCATCATGGGTCAAATGGAGAAACAAGCAGCGGGAATGCTAGATTCAAGCCAAAAACGCATCGATCCAAAGGGCCTTTATTTCAATACCTACAAAACAACGTAAAAACACATAAAAGCACATAAATACATATAAAAGTAATACAAAACTACATTTCACAACAATAAGATGAAAACATATAAAACCAAACGAAATAGCTAAAGACTTACAAATTATTAAGGTTAAAAGTACCCAATTTGTGTATATAAAACACATTCATCAGGTCGCGCCAGTTGTTAATACATTTTCGGTGCGGCAGCACCCTACACCAGAGAATTCAGCGTGGTAGCGACCAAAACATGAAGAAATACGGCGCGGCAGCTCCGGGATGCGGTTATACCAAGTTTTGAGGCATTTTTGCACGTTTTTAACTCCAAATTAAATTATTTTTCCTCCTAAGCTAATGATTGGACTTGTAACCTATAAATACATGATGTGAGACATATAATTAGAAAGAATGAACTTAATTTAGTTGTTGATTAGAGTAGGAGTAGAATTAGAAGCAATACTTTCATTAGATTTGAAAAAAAATCAAAGGAAGGATTGCAAGGATTGAAGGCTAAAGTGAAGATCGCGCATAAACACTGATTCTTATCTCTTCCCTTCTCCTTTAATTTTTGAATTCTTAAACATGATGGATTATTTTATTAATTTGTTTTCTTTTTCAGTTATGAGCTAAATTTTATTTAAGATTGCAATTGAACCCAATGTGTAGTTTTAATTGATTTTCTTCCTTTTTGATTGGCACTATATGGATTGGTTATCATATTTTGTGCGTTCATGTATTAATTAACTAGCTAGTAATTAATGGGATAATCTATATGAAATTGAGAGATAGATTATAGGTTTAGATCTGAATATGATAACATATGTTTGTGTTTTCTACATGAGATGGAATACATGATTCGTATATAGGATAGAGATATACCTATATGTCATATGTAACCTGAAGAGAATTTGAGCTTAAAATCCTTTTTAATTGTAATTCATATAGAGATATAGTGAATTAGTTAGCTAGGGTGTTCTTGCTAATTTTATCCGTTGTGGATTTAGGTAGATTTTTTTATAAGTCATTGAGAGGTGTTTATAAAATACTAACGAATTCTTGGTTAACAATTCGCCGTGACCGTATAATTAATTAGAGAGATAAGAAATTTAGATGAAACATTGGGGAAAATCGTAATATTAAGTCTTAAAATCTAAATTTAATCATTGATAATAGATTAGTTTAATTGCGAGTTTAAGTAATTTAGTTTTATAATCTTAATTTCATTTGTTTGAATAAGATTGGATTGATACAAAGTTAGTACTTGGATAATTTTATTAGCGTATTTCTCGTGAGATCGACACTCTACTCATCACTTTATTATTTGTTGACCACGTATACTTGCGTGTAATTGTCAATATCAATTTTAGACAACAGCCCCAAACATCAAAGATCTTAACCTTTAAAATAGTGTTGAGGGCATTTCGTGTCGCTTCGAAATATTACCAACTCATTCCAGACTCGAGAACTCCGAACAATGAAAGGGGCATGGTACAGTGATTAATGAATCTTTTCCAGATGAGTAACTATTCTTAGTACCGAAGGAAGTACCATTGTATACTGATTATGTGAACTATTTTTTGAGCCATGTGTTCCCTCCCAACTTGAGCCATCAACAAAGGAAAAAGTTCTTACATGAGATGAAGTACCATATGATCTGCACATTGTTTGAATAAAAAGGGTTCATCCCACATATAGTACTTCACATTATGTAAGAACTTTTTACTTTGTTGATGGCTCAAGTTAGGAGGGAACACACGGTTCACAATATAGTTCACATAATCAGCATACCATGGTACTTCATTCGTTACTAAGAATAGTTGCTCATCTGAAAAAGATTCATTGATCACTGTACCATGCCCCTTTTGCTGTTCGGAGTTCTCAAGTCTGGAAAGATGGTCTGCCACCTAATTTTTTGTCCCCTTCCTATCTCAGATTTCTAGATCGAATTCTTAAAGTAAGAGAACCCAACATATCAATCGCGGCTTAACATCTTTCTTTGTGATCAAGCATTTAATTGTCGAATGATTAGTGAATACAATTACCTTCGTACCAATGAGATAAACCCGAAATTTGTCAAAAGCGTAAACAATTACCAGTAATTCCTTTTCGGTGGTAGTATAATTTAATTGCGCATCTGAAAGTGTTTTACTAGTGTAATAAATGGCATGAAATATTTTCTCCTTACGTTAGCCCAAAACTATGCCAATTGCATAATTGCTAGCATCGCACATCAACTCAAATGGAAAGTTCCAATCTGTAGCAACACTGGAGCAGTAATTAACTTCTTTTTTAGCACCTCAAAGGCCTCTAGACATACCTTATCAAAGATAAAGGGTACATCTTTCTATAACAAATTGCATAGGGGTTTTGTAATCTTAGAGAAATCCTTGATAAAACGCCTGTAGAACCCTGGATGATCGAGAAAACTCCGAATTCCCTTCACGGATGATGGTGATGGAAGCTTCTCAATAGTCTTAATTTTTACTTTATCCACCTCTAACCCCTTAGAAGAGACCTTATGCCCCAAAATTAAGCCTTCTTGGACCATAAAATGGCATTTCTCCCAATTCAATATTATATTTGTTTCCACACATCTCCTTAATACAAGAATTAGGTTTTCTAGACATAAGTCGAATGAATCTCTAAAAACCAAAAAATCATCCATGAATACCTTAAGATTATGTTCTACCATGTCATAAAATATTGCCATCATGCACCTTTGAAAAGTTGTGGGTGCATTGTATAATCCAAATGACATCCTCCAAAATGCGAAGGTTCCATATGGGCAGGTAAGCGTTGTTTTCTCTTGGTCCTCAGGAGCTATTGCAATCCGATTGTAGCCGGAATACCCATCTAAAAGACAATAAAACTCATGCCCAGCCAATCAATCGAGCATTTGGTCAATGAACGACAAAGGGAAGTGATCTTTGCGAGTGGCTTTTGTTGGAATATTTGTATGTATAACAAATATGATTCATTCACACAAGTGCACGTGATCCACAAGTAATATAAAGTAAGTAAGATATCGATCCCACGGAGAATAGAATTGCAAATACAACTGACAAACACCAATTTTATAATTATTTCGGTTTCTTTAAACAGATGAGTAATATGATGAAATTGATCTAATGATTACCAGAGAGATAAATAAATCAAATTACAATAATATATATACAGATTTATGGGATTTTGGGATTATAATTTCACTTATTACAAAACTGATATTTCCATGCTTCCTATTGTTTCAAAAATACGAATGTAAAATATGGCCGCCTCTCGATGCACCATATTCGTATCACACTAAATCCACAATTGATAGAATGAATGTGAACACCCTAGATTACTAACGCACTATATCTCTATGTGAATTACAATCAAGAGGGTTGAGGTATAAGTTCTCAATTGGCCACATATGGTGCTTCGGTATATCTCTATCCTAAGCACGAAACATTAATCCACGAGGAATGCAGAAATAATGAACATATGCTAGCATAATCAGATCTTAATTTATATTTCCTTTCTCAATTCCATATAAATTATCACAGTAATTGGTGATCAAGCAATTAATCTTTCAGTATTAATTATGCCAGACATTCAATTCATAACCAACCATTAACAATAAGGAAGCATGTCAATTTTCAGTTATGCAAAAGATTCATTATACTCCCAAAAATTAAGTTTAGTTCATGATAACAATAATAAAATTCATCATACACAAATGATTCATCATTATTTTTACAGAATAAGAAAATAAATCAAAGACAGAAAATAATAAAACTCCCTGCTTCAATTTTCCCGTTTCTGCAAATCCGTTGGTTTTCCAGGTTGTGATGATCCTTGATTTCTTGCTCCCAATCTTCAATTCAACATCCATATAGCTCCATTCTTCAGTTCCCAAGTGATTCTGATGATCAATAGCCATGTTCCATTTTTGGAGATAGAATACAGTCAGAAATGATTTTTCTATCCCATGCTAATTAGCTCTCTGCATGATTATATTCATTCTCCACTTTTGTCCTTTATTGACTTATTTTGATTCCCAACTGATAAAATAACACTCCACCAATTTCTTGAAAACCTGGCATTGATTGCACACGTTTATAGCAAGTCTGCATAGCTGTCTGAAACGTGATCTGCATGGCTGGCTGGCGAAGGGCGCAGCGGCGCTTGGATGCTGCTTGAATTGGGCGCAGCTGCGCGCTAGAGGCTTCAGCAGGTAAGGATGGGCACAGCTGCGCCGGCCTCAAGGCCAAGCTGGGTGCAGCTGCGCTGGCAGCTTCTGGGCGCAGGGCATGGGCGCAGCTGCGCTGGCTTCCAAGCTAAGTTAGGCGCAGCTGCGCTCTCTGTCAGGTTGCTGCTGCACCGTATCATTTAGGTTGTCTCCTCGATTCTCGTGCACTGTGCTAGCAACTTTTATTCATTCAAATCCCAAACATCTTATGCCTCGTAACTCGTGTGAAAATGCCCTTTAACTGTGCAAAAGCCATAGAATGCGAATTGTGAAGCATTACCAAAAATAAGAAGAAAGTGTATGAAAAACACACTTAGGAGCTAATAGTTAAGCAACAATTGAAGCAAGTTAGTATCCAATAAGTAGGTATGAAACCTACTCATCAAATACCCCCAAACTTGAACTGTTGCTTGTCCTCGAGCAATTAAAAATGAAGTGAATGCAAAACATGAATGAAATGCAATAATATCTAAATGCACAATGAATCCTCATCAATTAGTAAACAATCCTAGTGTGATTTTGTGACGCCCCCAAATTCTCTACACTTCCCTGTAGTAGATCTGGTGCTCACGTGAAACTATACAACTATAAATATTTAATAAAATATGACTTCTATCTATCCAAGGTTCACAGTATCCCATAACAGGTACTAGTTCTGGCCAGAACGTTAACTGTGTTTGGATACCCTCATTTGGATATATAGATTCATATCTTATGAGTATCTCTTTCATATCAATAGTTCCTATCTATCTGACATTCACAGTATTAATGATAAGATTGTTCCTAGAATTGAGGGGCGCATTCCGGTAAATATAGCACCTTACCGATGCTCATTAAGTGTAACCCAGAGCTTATAGAACTCTCAATATCATCTAATACCCTCATTCAGATGTATAGTTCATATGGATACTGTACTAACTTAGTACAACCATTCTAAACAATTTAAAGATTAGAGTATAACACAATTAACATAATAAAAGGTGATAATATATTACAATATTATTAAGTTCAGTTACATCATTCTCAGTACTGTGTCTTTATTACAACAAAAGTCATATAAGACTTGAAAACATTCACAACAGTAAGATAAAACTAATTAACATGGCCTTTTTCTTTGTTTGTCCCTGATGTTTCGGGGTTACCATCTATAACTGCAAAGAAAGATGTACGCAAGAATGAGCTACAAATGCTCAGCAAGTTCATTTAAAAATGTAAACACAATGTGTTTGATTTGAAAGATGTCAATGATGTATAACTGAGGGTTCTGTACATGAACCATATATTTCAATTAGTTCTATCAGTCTTCAATGACTTAAAACCGTTTGATTTCGGATATCTGGTAGGGGATCAGTCTAACCAATATCCTAGGAGTATGCATATCATCCTATAATTTATGTCGATATATAATCAACGTCACCACCTTATCTTAAGGTTTTCCAGTTCACCTTACATCAAGGTGTTCCATTTCTCAGTATAAAATGTCGTACCAAAACAATTTGGTTTGACACAACAATTTACGCTTTATCAAGCAATATATGAATAATGATTCATTTCTTAAGTTATGCTGAACAAGAAGCAATAACTTCACAACAATTGATAGCAATATATAGTACTTGCATAAAGGTAACAAAGTTAGAAGACTTGCCTTGGTGTTTAGGATAATAAACACTAAGCTCAAACTTGTTAAAATAACCCTACACAAACATTTAGTGCATAAGCGGTTAGATTCATCGTATTATATTACTTCATATGTCATATAATAACTTGACTTAACTATTTTCATAGGTGTTATAGGCTCCATAACACCCTAGCTCAAAAACTCATTTTTAAGTCCTTAAACCCGAGAGCCTCTAAGAAATTTTCAGCTTTGATGTCTTTTACGGAAACTGTCATAACTTCTTCGTTTCAAAATATTTTTGCGTGATTCTTGAGTCTAAATTCATTAGAATTTTCCCCTCTACAATATTCTATATTTTACAGAAGTAGATTTGGACTTTAAAATTTCGAAAAATGGGCAGAAAGGTCTGTGAACCTACTTTGATCAAAATATCTTGGGTTAACCATGTGAAACATGGTACCACTAACATTAATTTGTTAAGATAACATGTTCTAAGACTCAATAACACTTCATAACATAAAAATACCAAAATCATAAACCTAATTATGTTAGATTTATGACTTTTACTTAAGAACACACGAAGAACACTTTGAAAAATTTGAACATGATAACTACTTATGATTTGATCATTTCTTCACTATAGTTGTAATGATTTAGACATTATAACTACTAGTGATCATGATATATATACTAGACTAGCTATAAAATGAATTTTGACTAGTAAAATGTATAATTAGTTATAACTACGAATTAAAATCGAACATTATAACTACTACGATGATTACCTCTTGAAGTTGCAAGCCTTAACTATTTATTGGCAACTATCAGTACTTAAAATATATCTAGAGAGTAATTTTTGCTCTTTGATTTTGTGAATTGGTAAGAAATGAAGATGGGATGGGCTCCTATTTATAGGATTTCCTAAGTTAAGGTATAATGGTCTTTAAGCTACAAAATATCTTCTCAAGACTTAGCCCCTAAGTAAACTTAGCCTCAAAGTTTACTTAGCCTCGAAGTTTACTTAGCCTCGAAGTTTACTTAACCCCGAAGTTTACTTAACCCCGAAGTTTACTTAACCCCGAAGTTTACTTAACCTCGAAGAATTTCCATTAATTTAATCTTTACTGTCCGTACTTGACTTTTCGGTACTTTTGTTCCGTATAAAGACTATTTTGTAAAACGAAAAGTTGATCCGAAAAGGAACGTTTTCCCGTGAATAGTGTTTTTGACGACTATTTCTCAGAAAATGGTTAAACGATTAAAAAGTCGAAAAAAATATTTCTTTTCGTCTTATTCCCATGAATAGTAATTTGCACGTTTTTCAAGAAAAAACTTTTATCTGAAAATACATATCTATGTTCCATACAAACACTCAATCTTCAAACGAAACGTTCAGAAATGAAAAGCGTTTCTATATGAATAGCAATTCCCGTGTTTTTCTGCGGAAAAACTTTTATTGGATAATATGTGTTTTCACATCGTATTATCAGTAAATCTTGAAATAGAATGTTATTACGATGTACACATTTCTCTAGGTTATACAAAGGATTTATCCCTTAGGGTTTAGGTTTTAACCTTTTTCCTAATTTAGGTTTTAGCCTTAAATTAACTTCTTGATTTTAATAAGTGTTAAGGTTAACTACTTAAACCAAAACACAAAATACTAGATATAGCAAAAAGCATATAATGCATTCGAAGCTCAATTCAAGCTTATTTATTCATATAACACATAACTTAGGTTATAGTTCTAACCTCTAATTGTATACGAATCTACGAATCATTTTTAGTCTTTTAGATAACTTAACGTATACTTGAGAAATCATTCTTAGGTTTTAAATTGACAGTATTTATTAGATCTTGTCAGATCATATTTGAAATTTTTGGGATATTACAGATTTGCCTTAGAAGAATCACAATAACAAACACACATGGCTTGTAACCAAAACTTAGTTCATGTGCCATGATAGTCATGCAAATCAAACCCTGTAATGATTGATACAGTGTATGTATATAGTAATCATCAAACTTATAACAACCCAAATGATTCTCATAATATGTTTCTTAGGGGGAAATTTTATACTCAAACTTGCAAACACAACAAATGGGGTAAGTTGCAGCTGAGATACTGCTTTGTCTAGATTAGGGACCGACTTAGAGGCTATTAGGACTATGATACTCGGTTGTGCAATGCTTAGTTCCCTTAGGCTTTTCAATGATACTCGTATAGCGAGTTTTTGACCAACGACTCCCAAACCAGTTGGTTTTAGGGCGCTAGGTGTAGAGACATCCCCTAGGGCGTACTTACTCGAGTATCAAAGGCCACAGAACTAGGCCAACCAAGCATTTATTTATACACTTTTTTTTAACGAGTGCGTTTTACGCTCCGTCTCGTTGTTCAAATGCTCCACTAAGTTTTCCCCCAAACGTAAACGCTCGTGTTGTCTCTCCTTACACTACCCTCATTTGCTTATCTTTTATTAAAACATCAATTTCCCTCCAAAACTCAATTATGCGAATCTTTAGGTCACTTAGTAAGATAAGTACTCAATGAGTGCTAACCAGTTATATCAGATTCAAAACAAGTTAAGATTTGTAATGTATTATGGCACTCAACTCAAGCCTTAGCATTTAGCATTTGTGGGCAATAAACATAAAAGATGCAATTGAGGATGTTTACTAATTTAGATGTCAGGATTATGCAATTTAAGCTACATGATGTGATATACATGAAAATAATACAATGTTTTTTTTCTTTTTTAATTTTTTAATTTTTAATTTTTTTTTATTTTTATATAGAAATAGCTATGATGCAATTTATCCTTATCATGTAAATGAAATAAACACTATTTATACTACTATGCAGTGGACAGTGATATGCAATTTGAATGTAATGCAAATTAACTAATATGCAACTAGAATGAACTATTTCCTAAAATTAAAATGCAAATATTAATAAGAATTAAAACAACTAGATAACCCCTAATACCCCCAAACTTAGAATAAGCAAGTCCTCATTGCAGATAAAGGGTAAAGAGACTCCCTTAAGAGTCGTCCTCGTCTCTGCCAGGCGGTGTGTCAAGTGGTGGATATGGGATATTGGCACCGTAGGTGGGAAACTGGACATGGACCCCCTGCTGATTGAAGGCCTCAGAAAGTGCATCCACAAATTTGATGTTGTAATCCCAGAAACTAGTGTGCAAAGCATCCATCCGGCACTGTAAGCGGCGCATCTCGCGCTCATGTCCATCAACCCCTCTCCGCTGTGCCCCAAGTGGTAGTACGGGCTGTGCGGGCTCCTCTTCCTCACTATCCTCCTCCTCGTCTGAAACAATGAAGCCCAACCCATTAGGACAGGATTCTCCTCCACGCCATATATTGAACTTCCTGATGGTGGTGCTGTTAATATCCCGCATGGGTAGTTGGAGGGTTTCCTCTCCCCATTCCACCTTCGCCGCAAGACATAGGCGTGTGACAATCGAGGCGTGTGGAATGGCACCTGAGGTGACCGCTCTCATAAAATGAAGAATAGAGTGGTGAATGATGTAACCCATATCAATGCTTCCTCCTTTTATAATGCGGTGCAAAATCACCGCCCGGTCACGAGTCACATCCTAGTGGTGAGTGGTAGGCAATAGGCTCGCACAAATGAAGACATACCAAGCCTTGGCGAATCTGTTCAGCGCGGTTTAGGGAAAATGGATTTTCTGAGTGGTGCCCACCTGTGTCTTCCATTGAGTGCCAGGTTGGCACATTTCCCGAACCAATTCGTCTAGATCAGTCTCGAAGCGGTCAGTTTCCACCCATTTGGTGGTCTCAGCAGATGTAGATGGTAATCGGAATAGCTCGCTGATTGCCTGTTTGGTGTAGGGGACTTGCTTGCCCCGTACAAAGGAGATGCCATTCTAGGTTTCACGGGCATTGGCATAGAACTCCCGCACAATAGCCATCGGGGCGAACACTGGCGTCTCAATGAATAGTTTCCACCCCAAACGCCGGATTTGCTCCAAAATCCTCCCATCCTATGCCTTGGGGTTTTAATCCCCTCTCAGGTATGAAGGATTTCACACTCAACATCTCCCAATAGTAGTGTTGGGCGGAGAGGTTGACGAACTTGGTGGCGTCCAAAGTGTTGATGCCATGCCCCATGGAGTCGGCATCGCTACTGGATGATGAGGGCTGGGGTGTTCTTGCTCTCTTAGGCATGATTGAATGTAGCGAAGTTAAGGATGGAAGATAGCAAAGATGAGAGGAAAGGGTTTTACTTTTGTTGCTGTGCTATGGAGAGAATAGAGGTTTAGGGTTTTATGTTTTGAGGTGGCTTAAACTGATGGGACGGGTCCCTTTTATAAAAAAAATTTCCTACCGACAGGTGCAGCTGCGTGCTTGTTGCTTTGTTATTAGGGCGCAGCTGGGCTGGTGCGCCTATTACAGCTTGCTGACCCGGTGCAGCTGCGCGATGCTTGGCTTGAGGAACAGCGCAGCTGCGCCTTCCTTTCAACTCCCTAGATGAAATTTTTTTTTTGGAACACACTTGACACACATTAGAATATTAGGGTAAAAGCACAATTTTTAGAAACATCTATCATACCTAAAAAGGAACAGAAATTTTATTTCAAACTTACATAAGGTGCATAATGAAGGTATTAAAGAATTTGTACCCCCAAACTTAAAATCAACAGTATTCTCAATGGTTAAGATGGAAAAAATTTAAAGTTCAAGCACTTCCCTGAGAATATGTTATCCGCCATCGATAGCTTCCGTTTAAGTGGCACGGTTGAGGGCGCGATTTGATATCTGAAAGGCAAACGAAGATGTTAAAATGAAATTACACAAACTCAGTTATAATCACATAAGAATAAAAAGTAAAACAATAAATTCGGGTTGCCTCCCGAGAAGCGCTTGGTTTAAAGTCGGTTAGCTCGACTATCCATTGGTGCTCAATCCAAGGCTAGGATAACTGAGGATTCTTGGCGATCAACTTTGCCTCCCCAATAGTGCTTCAGGCGTTGACCATTTACCTTGAATGGTTGCTCACTGTCCTTTCCAACTATTTCAACGGCTCTGTGTGGGAATATAGTTGTTATGGTAAAGGGACCCGACCATCGGGATTTAAGCTTTCCCGAAAATAATTTGAGCCTGGAGTTGAATAGCAAGATTGCTTTACCAGGTTCAAATTTTTTCTCGATGATTTTTCGGTCGTGCCATCACTTCACTTTTTCTTTGTAGAGTTTGGAGTTCTCATAGGCTTGCAAGCGGAACTCATCAAGTTCATTTAGCTGTAGAAGTCTCCTTTCTCCCGCTGCAGATGGGTTGAAGTTTAACTTCTTGATTGCCCAATACGCTTTGTGCTCTAGTTCAACCGGGAGATGGCAAGCTTTGTCGTAGACCACATGGTATGGAGACATGCCGAGGGGTGTCTTATAGGCTATTCTATACGCCCATAATGCTTCATCTAGCTTCAATGACCAGTCCTTTCTAGAAGGATTAACAATCTTTTCTAGAATTCTCTTCACCTCTCTATTTGACACTTCAGGTTGACCATTTATTTGCGGGTGGTATACCGTGGCAATTCTGTGCCTCACTCCATATTTAGCTAGGAGGGCTGTGAAATGTTTATTGCAGAAATGACTTTCCTCATCACTGATGATAGCTCGCGGAGTGCCAAATCTAGTGAAAATGCTCTTTTGTAAGAACCTAAGAACCACCTTCGCATCATTGGTTGGTAATGTAGTAGCCTCCACCCATTTGGACACATAATCAACTGCAAGAAGGATGTAGAGATTGTTACAAGATGATGGGAATGGACCCATGAAGTCTATTCCCCATACGTCAAAGATTTCCACCTCCAAAATTACATTTAATGGCATTTCATTACGGTTGGAGATGTTGCCCACCCGTTGGCATCGATCACAATTCTTTATGAATTGGTGGGCGTCATTGAATAAAGTGGGCCAATAGAACCCGATTTGGAGTACTTTGGCTGCGGTTCTTTGCATTCCATAATGGCCTCCATACAGAGAAGAATGACATGCAAGCAAAATACTGGCAGTCTCGACATCAGGAATGCACCTTCGGATCACAAGATCCGTACATTGTTTGAACAAGTAAGGCTCGTCCCACATGTAACTCTTTTATCATGCAGGAATTTCTTCTTCTGTTGATAAATTAGATTCGAGGGCAGTACATAACTCACCAGGTAGTTGACAATATTAGCAAACCATGGGATCTCAGAGATTACTGCAAATAGCTATTCATCGGGGAAATGATCATTTATTTCAGCCTTATCTTTTGCTTTCCCGCTCCAGATTGTCTAATCTGGAAAGATGATCGGCTATTAGGTTCTCCGTGCCTTTCTTGTCCTTTATTTCCAAGTCAAATTCTTGAAGCAAAAGGATCCACCTGATTAATCTTGGCTTGTCATCTTTCTTCGATATCAAGTACCGAATTGCTGCATGGTCTGTGTACACCACTACTTTTGTTCCAATGAGATAGGACCGAAACTTGTTGAATGCATAAACAACAGTAAGTAGTTCCTTCTCGGTGGTGGTGTAATTCATTTGGGCTTCTGAGAGTGTTTTGCTGGCATAGTAGATCTCATGTAGAACCTTTTCTCTGCGCTGTCCCAATACCACGCCCACAACGTAATCACTAGCATCACACATAAGCTCAAATGGTAAAGACCAGTCCGGCACCTCTATCACAGGTGCCGTTGTCAACTTCTTCTTTAACAACTCAAAGGCTGCCAAGCAATTTTCATCGAATATGAATGGGACATCCTTTTCCAATAAACTGCACAGGGGTTTCATGATTTTGGAAAAGTCTTTGATAAATCTGCGGTAGAACCCAGCATGTCCCAAGAAACTCCGAATTCCCTTCACTGAAGATGGTGGAGGTAATTTCTCGATGGTTTCTAATTTTGCTTTATCCACTTCCAAACCTTTTACTGAGACTTTGTGTCCCAATATTATTCCTTCTTGAACCATGAAATGACATTTCTCCCAATTAAGCACAAGGTTTGTTTCCACGCATCTCTTCAGTACCATGATCAAATTCTCTAGACAGCTGTCGAAGGAATTTCCAAACACGGAAAAATCATCCATGAAAACTTCCATGTTGATTTCTACCATATCAGAAAATATTGCCAGCATACACCGTTGAAATGTGGCTGGAGCATTACATAGACCGAAGGACATCCGCCTGAATGCAAAAGTTCTATAAGGACAAGTAAAAGTTGTTTTCTCTTGAATCTCTGGAGCGATGGCAATTTGATTATATCCAGAATATCCGTCAAGCAGACAATAGTAGTCATGACCTGCCAGTCTGTCCAGCATTTGATCAATGAATGGAAGTGGGAAATGATCTTTCCTCCTGGCTTTGTTGAGCTTTTGGTAGTCCATACAGACTCTCCATCCTGTGACCGTTCGAGTTGGTATCAACTCGTTGTTCTCATTTCTTACCATAGTTATTCCCCCTTTCTTTGGTACACATTGTATAGGGCTTACCCACGGACTGTCAGAGATGGGGTAGATGATCCTAGCGTCTAACCATTTCAGAATTTCCTCTTTTACCACCTCTTTCATGATCGGATTCAGCCTTCTTTGATGCTCTATGGTAGGCTTGCTGTCATCTTTCATCAGAATTTTGTGCATGCAAAACGAGGGGATGATTCCTTTTATATCAGCGATGGTCCATCCAATAGCTCCTTAGAATTCTCGAAGGATTCTTATCAGCTTGCCTTCCTGTAAAGAGGTTAGTGCAGAAGAAATAATGACAGGTAAAGTATCTGAAGTGCCTAGATATGCATACCGGAGGTGATTTGGCAAGGGCTTAAGCTCAACTTTAGGAGGTACCTCTCTAGATGGTTTCAAATGAGGTGAGGATTCTCTTGAGCTTTTCAAGGGCTCAATTAGTACTTTGAACCTTGCCATCCTTGGTATTGCATCTAGTAAATGGACATACTCACAGTTCTCAGGCTCGTCCAAGTCGATGTCTCCTGTCAGTGTCATCTCAAGAAGGTCATTACATGTGGCTTTCATAAACTCTTCAGTCACTGCACTTTCAATGATATCTACACGGAAACAGTCTTCCTCCTTGGTCGGGAATTTCATAGCTTTAAAGACATTAAAAGTGACCTCTTGGTCTTGAACCCTCATTGTTAATTCTCCTTTTTGTACATCAATGATGGTCCTCTCAGTAGCTAGAAATGGCCTC
The DNA here is from genome assembly GCA_034770075.1 of Aralia elata. NCBI lineage: Eukaryota > Viridiplantae > Streptophyta > Magnoliopsida > Apiales > Araliaceae > Aralia > Aralia elata. The sequence continues at coordinate 43,900,506 of CM068387.1, read as the reverse complement.
CCAAGTATGATGGGAATATCCTTGTCTTCCTCGAAGTCTAGGATTATGAAGTCAACTGGGAATATGAACTTATCAACCTTGATAAGAACATCTTCCACAATTCCTCTTGGATAGGTGACAGAACGATCAGCTAGCTGAAGAGAGACATTTGTTGGCTTGGGGGCTGGTAATCCCAACTGAGTATAGACGGATAGTGGCATGAGATTAATGCTTGCACCAAGATCACATAAGCATTTCTTAAAAGACAGGTTGCCAATGGTACACGGAATGGTGAAACTACCAGGATCCTTCAACCTTGGTGGTAGTTTTCTTTGTAAAACCGCACTGCACTCTTCTGTCAAAGCTACAATTTCAAAATCTTGCAATTTCTTCTTTCTTGACAAAATCCCCTTCATGAACTTGGCATAGCTAGGCATTTGCTCCAAAGCTTCTGCAAATGGTATGTTAATTTGTACCTTTTTAAATACCTCAAGAAACTTAGAGAATTGCTTATCCAATTTCTGTTTTTGCTGCCTCTGAGGATACGGAACTGGTGGATAATATCTGGTTGGAGGGGGTTGAGTCTTTTCTGTGCTTTCTTTTGGTGTAGGCTCAGGTTTCTCTATGCTATCTTCCTCTCTATAAAATTTTGTAGAATTAACTTTTGGGGAAGGGCGCAGCTGCGCCGGTTCCTCTTGCAAAATGGGCGCAGCTGCGCCGGTTGGCAGAGTCTGCTTTCCACTTCTGAGGGTGACAGCTTGACATTGCTCCTTTCCACTTCTCATTGGATTGATTTCTGTGTCACTAGGAAGAGCTCCCTGAGGTCTATTAGATAACAAGTTGAACAATTGACTCATTTGGTTCTCCAAGCTCTTGAAGCCTAATGCTTGGCCTTGCTCTAACTTCTCAGTTTTGGCCATGTATCGATCCATTTTCTCGTTCAAATCAGCAACCTTCTTATCAGTAGCTGTGGGTTGTTGCTGATTGTTGATCCCCAGAGGATTATGAGGTTTTGGAGCTTGTGGATAGTCTTGATGATTGCTCCATGAGAAATTAGGATGATTCCTATTCCCCCGATTGTAGTTGTTCTGATACTGATTTGCTGGTCGCTGATAGTTGCTCACAAAATGCATAGATTCGAAATTGATAGCACATTGGTCAAAAGAGTGTGAACCTACATAAAGCTCACAAATCATGGGAACTTGCTGCCCCTTTCCTTCATATAGGTTGTCAAACTTTTTGGCTATAGCAGATATCTGGGCTTGAAGTGATGTGGCTGTGTCAACATCTAATATCCCTGCTATTTTTGGTTGACTGGATCTAGAAGTTGGCCATTGATAGTTATTTGCAGCCATGGTCTCCAAAAGATCATAAGCTTCATCATAGTTTTTAGCCATGAATGCTCCTCCCGAAGCTGCATCAATGCCTGCCCGTGTGTGGATATTTAACCCATTGTAGAATGTGTTAAGCTGCATCCATTGTGGCAAACCGTGATGTGGACACTTTCTCAATAACTCCTTGTACCACTCCCATGTCTCACACAAGGATTCTCCATGATGTTGCTCATATGTGGAGATGTCATTTCTCAATTTAGCAGTTTTGGCTGGTGGGAAGAATTTTGCTAAGAATTTTTGCGCCAAATCTTGCCAAGTTGTAATAGATCCCGGTGGTAATGAGTGTAGCCAACTCTTTACTTTTTCCCTCAATGTGAATGGGAATAATCGCAATCTCACTGCATCTTCTGAAATTCCACTGAATTTAAATGTATCACAGATCTCTAGAAAGCTCATCAAGTGCTCATTTGGATCGTCAACCGCCATTCCTCCAAATTGGATAGAATTTTGGACATATGGATAGTTCCTGGTTTGATTTCAAATGAATTGGCTGTTATGGCTGGCCTTGTGATACTTGATTGCAATTCATTGATCCTTGGCGTAGCATAATCTCTCAATGTTTTTTGTGCTTTACCTGCCATTGCTTGTGGTTGGTCTAGATTCTCTAGAGTGTTTTCAGCACACTTTCTTGACTGTTGAAGCCTTTTCTCAATGTTATCCTCGAAAGGCAATAGGTCAGGATTCTTAGACCAAGTATGCATACACTACTCAAGAGTACCTATAACAATGTAAAAGAATATAAAACAGAATTAAGATAAGAACATATTTTGTTTAACTAAAACCAATCTAATTTAAACTGATGATGAAAGTTATAAACGCAACTACAATTCCCCGACAACGGCGCCAAAAACTTGTTGGAATATTTGTATGTATAACAAATATGATTCATACACGCAAGTGCACGTGATCCACAAGTAATATAAAGTAAGTAAGATATCGATCCCACGGAGAATAGATTTGCAAATACAACTGACAAACACCAATTTTATAATTATTTCGGCCTCTTTAAACAGATGAGTAATATGATGAAATTGATTTAATGATTACCAGAGAGATAAATAAATCAAATTATAATTGTATAAATACATATTTATGGGATTTTGGGATTATAATTTCACTTATTACAAAACTGATATTTCCATGCTTCCTATTGTTTCTAATTGGTTATTATAGAATGTTGGTCAAAAACACGAATGTAAAATATGGCCACCTCTCGATGCACCATATTCGTATCACACTAAATCCACAATTGATAGAATGAATGTGAACACCCTAGATGACTAACACACAATATCTCTTTGTGAATTACAATCAAGAGGGTTGAGGTATAAGTTCTCAATTGTCCACATATGGTGCTTCGGTATATCTTTATCCTAAGCACGAAACATTAATCTACGAGGAATGCAGAAATAATGAACATATGCTAGCATAATCATATCTTAATTTATATTTCTTTTCTCAATTCCATATAAATTATCACAGTAATTGGTGATCAAGCAATTAATCTTTCAGTATTAATTATGCCAAACATTCAATTCATAACCAACCATTAACAATAAGGAAGCATATCAATTTTTAGTTATGCAAAAGATTCATTATAATTCCAAAAATTAAGTTTAGTTCATGATAACAATAATAAAATTCATCATACACAAATGGTTCATCATTGTTTTTACAGAATAAGAAAATAAATCAAAGACAGAAAATAATAAAACTCCCTGCTTCAATTTTCCTGTTTCTACAAATCCGTTGGTTTTCCAGGTTGTGATGATCCTTGATTTCTTGCTCCCAATCTTCAATTCAACATCCATGTAGCTCCATTCTTCAGTTCCTAAGTGATTCTGATGATCAATAGCCATGTTCCATTTTTGGAGATAGAATACAGTCAGAAATGATTTTTCCGTCCCTTTTTAATTAGCTCTCTGCATGATTATATTCATTCTCCACTTTTGTCTTTTGTTGACTTATTTTGATTCCCAACTGATAAAATAACACTCCACTAATTTCCTGAAAACCTGGCATTGATTCCACACGTTTATAGCAAGTCTGCATAGCTGTCTGAAACGTGGTCTGCATGGCTAGCTGGCGAAGGGCGCAACTGCACTTAGATGCTGCTTGAATTCGGTGCAGCTGCGCGCTAGAGGCTTCAGCAGGTAAGGATGGGCGCAGCTGCGTCGGCCTCAAGGCCAAGTTGGGCGCAGCTGCGCTGGCAGCTTCTGGGCACATGGCATGGGCGCAGCTGCGCTGGCTTCCAAGCTAAGTTGGGCGCAGCTGCACTCCTTGTCGGGTTGCTGCTGCATCGCATCATTCAGGCTGTCTCCTCGATTCTTGTGCACCGTGCTAGCAACTTTTATTCATTCAAATCCCAAACATCTTATACCTCGTAACTCGTGTCAAAATGCCCTTTAACTCTGCAAAAGCCATAGAATGCGAATTGTGAAGCATTACCAAAAATAAGAAGAAAATGTATGAAAAACACACATAGGAGCTAATAGTTAAGCAACAATTGAAGCAAGTTACTATCCAATAAGTAGGTATGAAACCTACTCATCAGCTTTGTTGAGCTTGCGGTAGTCCATGCATACTCGCCAACCAATTACCGTCCGCGTCGGAATTAGCTCATTGTTCTCATTTGTCACAACTGTCATGTCATCCTTCTTAGGAACACATTGCATCGGGCTCACCCACGAACTATCAGAGATAGGATAAATGATGCCTGCATCCAGCCACTTAATAATCTCCTTCTTGACCACCTCCTTTATGATAGGATTTAGTCGGCATTATTGCTCAATTTCTAGCTTGGCATCATCTTCAAGAAGAATTTTGTGCATACAAAACAATGGAGTAATCCTTTTGGTGCCAGCTACTGTCCATCCCAAAACCATTTTATATTCTCGAAGTACCCGCAAGAGCTTTTTTCTTGAAATTCATCAAGTGAAGCAGAAACTATAATAGGCAAAGTACAAGAATCACCTAAATATGCATACCGTAAATAATTTGGTAAAGGTTTGAGCTCCAATGAAGGTGGTTCTTCCAAAGATGACTTTGCCCACGTAGTAGAACTTCCGTAATGATCCAAAACCTCGTATTGTTGCTTAAATCTGATAAACCATGGAGAAGAATCCAGCAATTGCAAATATTCGAATGGAGTAGGATAATCTAAAATAGATGTGTTCACAAGGGCAGTCTCTAAGGGATCCGAAAGACAGCTTTCAACAAATACCTCATCCACTATATCTGCAATTAGATTAATCCGAAAACAGCCTTCTGCTTCATTAGGGAATTTCATAGCTTTGAAGGCATTGATCATAACCTCTTGATCTTGAACACGATAGGTAGCTCTCCTTTTTGCATGTCTATGAGAGTTCTCCCTGTTATTAGAAATGGCCTCCTAAGAATAATTAGTATCTCACGATCTTCCTCAAAGTCAAGCGCTATGAAATCCGCCGGAAAGATGAATTTATCCACTTTAACTAACACATCTTCCCCTATACCCCATGAATAAGTAAGTGATCTATCTGCAAGTTGCAATGCCACATTTGTAGGTGTCGCTTCCTTTACACCAAGCTGCTGATAAATTGAGAGTGGCTTAAATTGATACTAGCTCCCAAATCACATAGAGCTTTTCCAAAAAACTGACTGCCAATGGTGCATATAATTGTAAAGCTACCAGGATCTTTAAGCTTTGGTAGTAACTTCTTTTGAAGTATTTCAATGCACTCCTCCGTAAGTGTTACTATTTCAAATTCTCCTAGCTTTCTTTTCTTTGATAAGACTTCTTTCATGAATTTCACATAATTAGGCATCTGTTCTAATGCATCAGCAAATGGGATATTAATTTGAAGCTTTTTGAATACCTCTAAAAATTTCAAAAATTGCTTATCCAACTTTTATTTCTGCAATCGCTGTGGAAACGGCACGGGAGGTATAATAGGCATCTGTTTTCCTCCATTTGCACTTATAACTGGACTTGCTTCCTTCTTTTCTTGCTCCTAATCCTTGTTAACTTCCTGCTCAACTAAAACCTCATTTTCATGCAATTTCTTTGTAGTTTTATCATTCACCTCATGGTAACTCCTTCCCACTACGCAATGTAACAGCCTTGCAATGCTCCTTCTCATTTTTCTTGGAATTAATCTCCATAATGTTAGGCAAAAGGCCTTGAGGTCGATTATTTATAGCATTAACCAGCTGTCCCACTTGAATTTTTAAGTTTCGAATTGCCATATCCTGACTAGTCATCCTTGTCTCATTTTGCGCTATATATTTGGAAAGCAATTCCTCTAAACTTGGCTTTTTCTCCTATTATGGTTGTTTGGGACCAAAATTTTGTTATTGATTTTTGCTCCCTGCAAAATTTGGTTGATTTCTCCACCCTTGATTGTAGTTGTTGGAATTATTGCTACTGTATTACCTCTGATAGTTTCCAACGAACTGTACTGACTCTGAACTAATAGCACATTGTTCACTTGGATGATCACCAGCACAAAGCTCACACACCATCGCCACATTCTGAGTAGGTTGTGCTCCTAACGCATTTATCTTCTTTGTCAGCGCAACAATCTGTTCTGCTAATGCCGTGACTGCGTCAAGCTTATAAATACCTACTGCCCTAGGTTAATTCATTCTTGCTGAAGGCAACTGATAATTATTTGCTGCCATCGTCTCTAATAGTTGTTGTCCGAATTTGGTAATTGACAAATATACGCAAGTATACGTGATCAACAAGTAATATAGTAGTAAGTAGAGTGCCGATCTCTCGAGGATTACACTAATAATAATATCCAAGTACTAACTTTATATCAATTCGATCTTATTTAAACAAATGAATTAAGGATTATAAAACTAAATTAATTAAAATAAACTATACTACTAAAAAGGATTAAAATTAGATTTAAAAGTTAAGATTACAATTTCTCCAAATGCCTTGTCTAAATCTCTTTACCCTCTTTTCAATTAGTTAATCACAATAAATCGTTAATCGAGAATTCAGATTTATTTATAAGCCTCTTTCGATGGACAGATAATAATATCTCTTCCAATTAAATCACTATATTCCTATGTGAAATAACTTAGAACAAATTCATTAAGATCAGATTCACATGAAGGTTACATACGACATATAGGTATATGTCTATCCTATACACTAGCAAGCTATTCAATCTTATGAACAATTAACTTGACACATGTCACAACGCATATAGCAAATCTTGTTAATCACCCTAAGAAGAATAAACTTTCACATGTCATCATATTCAGATCTAAACCTATACTCCATCTTCTAATTTCATATAGGTTATCACAATAATTGCTAGCTATTTAATCATCAATAAGCATAAAATATGATAAATGATTCATATATGTTCAATAGTAACTGATACGAGAATAAATCTATTCATACTAAACATTGGGTTCCATCGTAATCTCAATAAAAAGTTAATTCATAACATGAGAATCAAATAACATCAGATTAAGTAGCATCCTAGATTACAAAATATAAAAGGTAAGGAGAAGAGATAAAAATCTATGTCACGCAACCTCGCTCTCCAATTCAGCCTTGAATTCTTGCGCTCCTTCGTGCTCTTTGAAATTTGATGAGAAACCCTAGCTTTGATGATGTTAGGTTAGATGTTAATTGTTAGCTCCCTAGATGATCAGCCTTGATTGTGTATTTATAGGACTGACTTCCTTAATTTGGTAGAATTTAAATCCAATTTGAGATCAACAAGCCAAGCCCTAATTTCAATAGAAGTCCAAAACTTAGGTCAGCCTCGCACAAGCTAGTGCCTAGGCCCTCTAAATGGGCGCTTAGGCGCATGACCTTCAGTAACTCGACAACCTTCAAGCACCGCGACACTCCAATTGAGTGCCTAGGCGCTGCCTTCTATGTCCCAAGCGCTACGACGCTCATTGTCCTGCGCCTCGGCGCTCGTTCGTCATCTTGCGCGCGCGCAATTGCCTGTTCATGTGCTGTTGCTACCTTTGCCATGCCTAAGTGCGCTTACATACGCCCATGCCATGCTAATGTTGCCCCCAATGTGTGCTTGACCTTGATTCCTTCTTGCCATACTTGCCTGCACCCAAACCATGCCATGCTGCTTATGGTCTCCGAGTGCTGCATTTTGACACACATTTACGACTAATAACACATGATTTAACATTCCGAACACCATTCCAAGCTTGGTTTCCTATTCCAACACAAAATCACACAAAACGCATAAAAATGAATATAAAATACTCAAGAACTCACAAATCATCAAGCTAAAACTACTCAAATTAAAGGTATAAAACTCACTCATCAAATACCTCCAAACTTGAATTTTGCTTGTCCTCAAATAAAATACTAAGAGAAAAAATTAATTCTAACTAGCAACTACTCAAACAATGAATCAATACGAAATTGAACAATGGCCTCACAAAAATTTTTAAGCGATAACTCAAGAAAAATTTCAAAAAAAAATATACAAAGCCTAAAATTTTAACTTACTCATCAATTCCACAACTGCTCATGATCCTTAAAGTGCGTGTGTGCATCCAGATGTTCAAACTAGTCATAACTCAGATAAGATCATTTAATTAAATACTTCGTAAAAGATTTTCAATATCAACTCTATAAACTCACTTTTAACAACAGTCTCAACTAATGAAGAGAAAACATAAAATTTAGAGGATCAAAAGGATATTTCAAACATTTAAGCACACTTGAACCCTTCCCAAGTATTTCAAAAACACAATTTTTTTTTCTTTTTAGTGAGTGTAGTTTATGCTTCTTCTCACTTCCTATTGAACGAGTGCGTTTTACACTCCATCTCGCTGCATGTGTTTATGAGTGAATGCGTTTTACGCTCTATCTCGACCCACTACATGATTCATTTTTCAACTAGGGAAGGTTTAAAATTTTCAAATAATCCAAGATTTCTCCCAAACTTATATTAATACCTAAATTTGGCTTCAACTGATGCTCAAATAAATTTTCTAGAGTTTCAATTATATCTCCACAAACATTTAACTATATAAACCTTTTCCAAGTCCCAACTAGCTAAACAGATGGATATATGCTTTAAAGCACAAACAATGTAAAACCAAGTAATATATCGAAATATAAACTAAGCATGCTTATCAATTTCACAAAAGTTAAAAATTAATCACATATATTTTTTATCGACCATCATCAAATACAATCAATCCATTGTTCAAGTTATCCTAAAAACATACTATCTAAAATGTAAATCTAATAACACAAAACAAAAACAAAATTACTCAAGTACCTAATAAAACCAAAAATAAGAACACACTCCAAAACTTAAACTAGACATTGTCCTCAATGGCTAAGATAGAAAAAATTAAAGCAAAGGACTTCCCTAAGAACCGGTTGATTGGCCACGTCAGCATCTTTGTCGTCCGCTAAATCTGGAGCATAGTCCATTTTTATTCAATACTTGGACCTAAAAATACTTGACACAACTAATTAAAATACAATAACTAAATGAAGACTAAATAACTAACATGCAATCAACTAAAATAAAAATAAAAATTAAACTTGGGTTGCCTCCCAAGAAGCGCTTGGTTTAGAGTCATTAGCCCGACTTCTTCAAATTTGTTATCCAATTCCCCTACGAAAATTGAGGAATATGTCTGCCAAGTATAATTTTAAAAATAGTATGCACACAAGCCAATCATATTTGATATGATCTAGCATATACTTTGTAATCTTATTCATTTATTAATAAAAGTATTAAAGGCATTTTACTTATCTACATGGTGTTGTTATTTAATATGTGATAAACCCATAGTTTTAAGCAATGCTTTTAGAATTATGATGATGATCATGTTAATAAGATCTAAATTCTAGATAGCTTAAAACTAAAATCGTTCCTAATCGTTGGATTACTAAAAAGGGGATTAGTGAATCCGGATAAATTAGTACATACGTTGCTTGCTCTTATAAAGGGGATGATTGATCTCATAATCATTTGTGTGGAGACACTAAAGCAAGTATGTAGGTGCTTATTGGAGAATAAGTTCACTGAACGTGACTCGATAAGGAATACCTAATGGAGTTTTACTTGCCTGTCAATAGGAATTCCTCTAGTGATAGTAGTACAAGTGATCCTTAGACTTCAGATGATCATAATATCTTGTGTATGATGAGTTATACTTTGACATGTCTCTTAAGACCTTTAGGGTATATCAAAAGGTATGATTGGGTATAATAAGTTATACATGAATATAGGTGAATGATTAACAAAGAATCTACCACATCTAGTAAAAGATGAGAATGTCCTATGTGATTCGATAAATGACGACTCAGTAGTCCTTGGCCAAGGCAGAATGAAATTAGAAAAGAGTTTCTTATTTGTATTAATTAGAGTTGTGCATTGGGGAATCAAAATACATATAATTAAATAAAATAAGACTTGATAGTAATTCTATGTCTTATATTTACTTGAGACATTGTATGGTAGAATGATTGAATTGTATAGTAACTATTCACTAAAAGATTCTTTTGTGATTAATGTTGAAATCTATATTATCTGAAAAGTTGTTGATTGCTAAGGGGGCTTACCCTTATTGTAGAATAAATATTATTTAATTAAATGAATTAAATAGTTTAATTTATTTATTTAAATAAGATTAGAATTGTTCTAATTGATTTATTCACAACCGGTTTAATATGGAAAACCTAAAGGGTCACACCGCAAAAGAAAAATATTTATTTAAGAAGTAAACGGCATAATTGTAATAATAAGTTAAGTGTATTTAATTTAATCTATGAAGATAGAATAAATTAAATAACTTAATATTTATTATTTAATATTTTAGAAATATTAAATATAAATTAATAAGAGGAGTCTTATTATTATTATTATTATTATTACTATTATTTAATTTCTAATAGGGATTGAGAATTAATTAATAGAAGAACTTTCTTATGAATTCCTAATTGGATGAGAAGTATAATTAATTAAAGGAGTTTAATTAGAATAGAAACCCTAATTCTAAATAGTTTAGGGAAGGGTTTTCTTACATCTATAAATAAGAGAAGTCTTATCATAGATTAGGGTTACATACTCTTGCATAAGAATTGTAGAGAGTACTTACAATTTCTATAGAGATAGAAACTAGGGTTTTGTCAACACCCATCTTCTTGAACAAATATTATTCCTTGGTGGATCACCTCTAGAGGCCAAACACTTGGGTGGCTAACGTTGATCAAAGGAAGGAATTTTAATTGGTGGAATTCAAGGAGAACGCAAAGGAATTGGAGGTGAACTTGTACCTGAGGAAGCTAGAATTCTACAAGGGTATAATTCTTATTCTCCATCTCTTTCGTTTAATTAATAATTGTACATAAAGAAAGATCATGGTGATAGTTTGTATAAAATTTTAAAATCTGATTTTATCGCGCTTTCACTATATTTATGTAATTTGATTGCATGTTTGCGTATCCTAACAGTGGTATCAGAGCCAAACTTTATGAAAATTATTAATTGTTTTGATTTCGTATATGTATGGGTATGTGTTTGGAACAATTTATTGGGCATAATATGCTGTATAAAATCATGAGTTTTGAAAACAATTGCAGAAAAATTGAGTTTTGGATGAAAAACTGATCAAATTCGCGACTGCAGAATAATTCAGGAACAGTTCCTGGAAGCCGATGTTGCAGCGCCGTTTCTGCTCTTTAAACCGGCACCGCAGCGCCGTATCCCTTGCCTGGATACGATACGACACCGCAGCGCCCCCTTTTATAACTGAAAGCGGCGCCGCAGCGCCACCTTGCAGAATGCGATTTTTGATATTTTTGTGTGTGCAATTTCTCAAAAATTAAAATAAAGAGTTATTTTACATAGTTTTATAATTAAAATAAAGAGTTATTTTATACATGAAATTAGATTTCATGCAACTTTAAATTGCCCATTAAATGATATCAATGCATATATGGAATGATTTTATTATTCATGAGATGAATGTTATTTATTGATGCATATGGAGATATTTATGATAATAAATAGGAATTGATTATGGACTATTGACCAATGTGTGATTGAATTTATTTTAGAGGATGCTTGAATGGATATGTTTTTTATAAATGGGGTTTGCGTACCTCGTCTTCTCTAATTTTTTTCTTAATGTAAATTCTATCTCCATCCTATGTACTTTCCCTTGACTGCTGATCAAGGTTTTTATTTATTTTAAATAGTTTATGTAATAGGACTAGTTAGAATTATTTTGAAGAGTTGGAGATAAAGGAGCAAGGAGTGCTTGATGTTAGGTTTGTATAACGCGAACATGCAATCAAATTACATAAATAGAGCGGAAACGTGATAAAACGAATTTTAAAATTTTATACAAACCATCACCATGATCTTTCTTTATGCACAATTATTAATTAAACGAAAGAGATGGAGAATAAGAACTATACCCTTGTAGAACAAAGTTTCCTCAGGTACAAGTTCAACTCCTAGTCCTTCGAGTTCTCCTTGAATTCAACGGTGTGATTCCTTCCTTTGATCAATGTTAGCCACCCAAGTGTTTGGCCTCTAGAGGTGATCCACCAAGGAAGAACAAATATTCAAGAAATTGGGTGTTTGGCAAAACCCTAGTTTCTATCTCTATAGAAATTGTAAGTACTCTCCACAATCTAATGTAAGAGTGTGTAACCCTAATCTATGATAAGACTTCTCTTATTTATAGATGTAGGAAAACCCCTTCCCTAAACTATTTAGGATTAGGGTTTCTATTTTAATTAAACTCCTTTAATTATATTCCTAATCCAATTAGGAATTAATGAGAGAGTACTTCTATTAATTAATTCCCAATCCCTATTAGGAAATAAATAATAGTTCTATTAATTAATTCCCAATCTCTATTAGGAATTAAATAATATTGATAGTAATAATAATAATAAGACTCCTCTTATTAATTTATATTTAATATTTCCAAAATATTAAATAATAAATATTAAGCTATTTAATTTATTCTATCTCCATAGACTAAATTAAATACACTTAATTTATTATTACAATTATGCCATTTACTTCTTAAATAAATATTTTCCTTTTGCGGTGTGACCCTTTAGGTTCTCCATATTAAACCGGTTGTGAATAAATCAATTAGAAAAAATTCTAATCTTATTTAAATAAATAAATTAAATTATTTAATTCATTTAAATAAATAATATTTATTCTACAATAAGGGTAAGCCCCCTTAGCGATCAACGACTTTCCAAATAATATAGATTTCAACATTAATCACAAAAGAACCTTTGAGTAAATAGTTACCGTACAATTCAATCCTTCTACTATACAATGTCCCAATTAAATATAAGACATGGAATTTCTGTCAAGTCTTATTTTATTTAATTATATGTATTTCGATTCCCAAATGCACAACTTTAAATAATGCAAATTAGAAACTCCTTTCTAATTTCATTCTGCCTTGGCCAAGGACTATTGAGTTATCATTTATCGAATCACATAGGACATTCACATCTTTTACTAGACGTGGTAGATTCTTTGTTGATCATTCACCTATCTCCATGTACAACTTATTATACCCAATCATACCCTTTGATATACCCTAAAGGTCTTAAGGGACATGTCAAAGTATAACTTATCATACACAAGATACTATGATGATCTGAAGTCTAAGGATCACTTGTACTACTATCACTAGAGGAATTTCTATTGACAGGCGAGTAAAACTCCATTAGGTATTCCTTAGCGAGTCACGTTCAGTGAACTTATTCTCTAATAAGCACCTACATACTTGCTTTAGTGTCTCCACACAAATGATTATGAGATCAATCATCCTCTTCCTAAGAGCAAGCAACGTATGTACTAATCTATCCGGATTCACTAATCCCCAATTTAGTAATCCAATGATTAGGAACAATTTTAGTTTGTGAGCTATCTTGAATTTAGATCTCATTAGCATGATCACCATCATGATTCTAAAAGTATTGCTCAAAACTATGGGTTTATCACATTTAATATAACAGCACCATGTAGATAATATAAAATACCTTTTAAGAAAATCAATTCTTTTATTAATAAATGAATAAGATTACAAAGTATATGCTACATCATATCAAATATGATTGGCCTGTGTGCATACTACTTTCAATCTCCCACTTGCACTAAAGCCAATCGCCATGGTATCTAATACCCATCTTCTCTAAGTGACGATCAAACTGCTGTTGTGTTAAAGCTTTAGTAAATGGATCTGCAATGTTGTCTTGAGAGTCCACATGCTCCAGGGTGACATCTCCTCTTCCAATGATTTCTCTAATCAAATGAAAACGCCGCAACACGTGTTTGGATTTCTGATGAGACCTGGGTTCCTTAGCCTGCGCAACAGCTCCGGTGTTGTCACATAATAAAGGTACGGTTCCTCTAATACTAGGAACCACTCCAAGTTCAGTTATGAACTTCTTCATCCAAACAGCTTCCTTTGCAGCTTCACTTGCAGCTATGTACTCTGCCTCTGTCACTGAATCAGCAACTGTTTGCTGCTTGGAACTCTTCCAACTCATTACGCCACCGTTTAAGGTAAACACATACCCTGAAACGGATTTATAGTCATCTTGGTCCGTTTGAAAACTTGAGTCTGTATAGCCCTCTAGTTTTAATTCAGACCCACCGTAGACAAGAAATACATCCTTAGTTCTTCTCAAGTACTTTAGGATATTTTTCACTGCCTTCCAGTGCTCTTCTCCTGGATTCGACTGATATCTGCTTGTTACACTAAGTGCATGAGCGACATCTGGTCTAGTACATATCATACCGTACATGATAGATCCTATTGCTGAAGCATAAGGAATCTTACTCATTCGGTTTCTCTCCTCAGGTGTCTTTGGGGCCTATTTCTTGGAGAGATGTATTCCATGGCTCATCGGCATGAGACCTCTCTTGGAATCTTCCATGCTAAACCTCTTTAGCATCGAGTCAATGTACTTTCCTTGGGTCAAGCCAAGCATCCTTTTAGATCTATCTCTATAGATCTTTATCCCCAAAATATAGGATGCCTCACCCAAGTCCTTCATGGAGAAGTGTTTAGATAACCAAATTTTGATCGACTGTAGCATAGGAACATCATTCCCTATCAGTAATATGTCATCAACATATAATACAAGGAATGAAACAGCGCTCCCACTAACCTTCTTGTACACACATGGTTCATCCTCATTTTTGATAAAATCAAACCTTTTGATTATCTCATCAAAACGGATGTTTCCATCTTCGAGAAGCTTGCTTCAATCCATAAATGGATCTTTGTAGCTTACAGACTTGGTTTGTTCCAACCGTTGAAACAAAACCCTCTGGCTGTATCATATATACATTCTCCTCAAGCTCTCCATTGAGGAAGGCCGTTTTCACGTCCATTTGCCAGATCTCGTAGTCATAATAAGCTGCAATTGCAAGCAAAATCCGAATGGACTTGAGCATAGCTACTGGTGAGAAGGTTTCATCATAGTCAACTCCTTGTCTTTGTTTAAAACCTTTTGCAACCAGTCGGGCCTTATAGGTCTCTATCTTGCCATCCGCTCCAGTCTTTCTCTTAAAGACCCATTTACACCCAATAGGCTTAATGCCCTCAGGTGGTGAAACCAAAGTCCATACTTGGTTTTCATACATGGAGTCCATCTCGGATTTCATGGCTTCTTGCCATTTCTCTGAGTCTTCACTACTCATAACCTCTTCGTAAGTCAATGGATCATCATCATCTATGATGCGTACCTCATCATCATCCTCTATGATGAATCCATACCTATCAGGTATCTTCGGTACTTTCCAGATTTACGAATAGGTAGTGGTACAGTAGGTTCTTCCATTTGGTCAGGTACCTGACTTTGATCCGTAGTATTTTGTGGTTCTTGAACTTTTTCAAGATATATCTTACTCCCACTGACCCCTTCAAGGATGAACTCCTTTTCCAAGAAGGCAGCGTGTTTTGCTACAAACACCTTTTGATCAGTAGGATGATAGAAATAATACCCTACAGTTTCTTTAGGGTAACCCACAAATCTACACTTGTCGGATCTAGTCTTTAGCTTATCATGCTCAAACCTTTTGACATAAGCTGGACAACCCCAAGTCTTAACATACTTAAGATTTGGTTTCCTCCCTGTCCATAATTCATATGGGGTCTTTGGGACGGATTTGGTAGGTACCTTGTTAAGTAGATATGCAGTCGTTTCTAGGGCATAACCCCAGAAGGATATTGGAAGGTCGGTAAAACTCATCATGGAACGAACCATGTCCAACAATGTTCGATTTCTCCTTTCAGATACACCATTCAACTGTGGCGTCCCTGGTGGAGTCCATTGTGAGATTATACCATTTTCTTTGAGACAATTGAGAAACTCATTGGTTAAGTATTCCCCTCCTCGATCCGATCGAAGAATCTTAATACTCTTACCAGTTTGCTTCTCTACTTCACTTCTGAATTCTTTGAACTTTTCAAACGATTCAGATTTGTATTTCATTAAATACACATATCCAAATCTAGAATGATCATCAGTGAAAGTAATAAAATAAGAATACCCTCCCCGTGCATTCGTTGTCATAGGTCCACATACGTCTGTGTGTACCAACGCTAACAACTCTGTAACTCTTTCTCCTTTTAAACTAAAAGGAGATTTAGTCATCTTACCCATGAGACAAGATTCACAAGTTGGATATGATTCATAATCAGATAGCTCTAAAAGCCCATCTTTATGCAACTTGGTTAATCTTGTTTCATTGATATGACCGAGTCTACAGTGCCACATAAAGGTATAATTAACATCATCTCTTTTTCTTTTCTTAGTTTGTTCAATTTGAAGTATATTTTCATGCAAGTCAAGTATATAAAGTCCATTTAGTAAGTTCCCAACATCATATAAAATATTTTTATTATAAATAGAACAACTGTTGTTCTTTATTATAATATCAAAACCATCCATATCCAATACAGAAATTGAAATAATGTTTCTAATGAGTGTCGGAACATAATAACAATTATTTAAACTAATGAACTTTTACCGAAGGCAGTGCTAAACAATAAGTCCCTACAGCTAATGCAGCAACCTTTGCTCCATTCCCCACTCGTAGGACGACTTCATCCTTGTTCAGCTTTCTACTTCTGCTTAGTCCCTACATATTATTACATATGTGAGAACCACAGCCGGTATCCAATACCCAAGTAGAATATTGAATTTCAAAAAAATTAATTTCAATCATGAACAAACCTAGATCAGAAGTCGAAGCTTCTCCAAGCTTCTTTTGGTCCGCAAGATACTGTTTGCAGTTCCTCTTCCAGTGTCCCGGCTTATTGCAATGGTAGCAAATTCCTTTGCTATCTGGATCAGGTTTCTTTTTATCCTTGATTTTCGCCTTGCCCTTAGCCTTCTTGTTTTTCTTCTTTTGAGAAGATACCTTGGGCCTCTTCCTTTTCTTGGAAGAATCATCCACTAGTAAGACTTGATTCTTGTTGGATGAGAAGTGACCTTCAGCAGTTTTCAGCATGTTAAGTAACTCAGGCAAGCTGACGTCCAACTTATTCATGTGAAAATTCACAACAAATTGTGAGAAGGTCTCCGGGAGTGACTGCAAGATCAAATCTTGACTTAACTCCCCATCCATCACGAACCCAAGCTGTCCAAGTTGTTCAATCAGATTGATCATCTTAAGGACATGAGTCTCAACAGCAGTGCCCTCGGTCATACGAGATCGGAAGAGCTCCTTAGATATCTGATATCTAGCAGTCCTACTTTGCTCACCATACAACTCTTTGAGGTGCAGCAATATAGTAGGAGCATCCATAGTTTCATGTTGACGCTGAAGCTCGTTACTCATGGATGCGAGCATGATGCATTGAGCCAAGATTGCATCATCTTGCCACTTTTTAAAAGTAGCAATCTCTTCCTCAGAGGCTGTTTCTGCAACATTTGCAGGGACTGGCGAATTTAGGACATAAGAAATCTTTTCAGCAGTGAGAACAATTCTCAGATTCCTTAACCAGTCTGTGTAATTCGGTCCGGTCAGTTTGTTAGCATCAAGTATGCTACGCAGTGATAGTGAGTTTGACATTTTTTAATTCTGCATGTGAAATAGACAACATTTTAGCATACATTCATTTTATTAATCATCAAAATAAATTAGGTCTTTATTTAAATTGGTATCTCCCACTATTTTCATCAAACTATATTACCCTCATTATATAGTTCGACAAATCTAATTAAAGATTTGCTAATGAGAATAAGGATCCCATTTCAAATGTATATAGCCTTGTGTGACACAACAAACTATATATAAATAAATAGGTAGACAACTATTGTCAATTACATCACTATGTAACTCCTTGTATTTTGCCTCTTAGATTATTTTGATCAAGTGTGACACATCCGAATCAAAATTATCCAAGTTAAGTCCAACCTAGCACTTCCATATATTCGAAAGAAAAACACTGTCCTTGTGTGACACAACAAAACAACATCGTTCAGTCTATGTATAAGCATCAAATGTGATAATGCAACATCTTAAATATTTAATACTTGCCTTGTGTGACACAACAAACTCATATTAAATATTTAATACTCTATCGCTTTACCAAGCTAGAAGGCGACGCTCGATATTCCAAATATCTTTGAACGCTTAGGACTTAATATAATTTCTTTGAGGGGTTTGTTATTATTTGTCTCATCTTGTTTAGCGCGCATGCACATATATATATAAAATACGCGTCATATTATTTGACATGCGAAGCATGTGGGATAATATATAATATATATATACTAAGCATGCACATATAGAATACTATATTCTACCCGGATTGATTATGGACTTTTATTCTAGTTTGGTTCACTAGAGCCACCAAGTGAACCAAAAGTCAAACCTAGGGTGCAAGAATTAAATTTAAATATAACTATTACATTTAAATCCCGGGCTCCATTACAAACGGGTCTTCAAGCGCTCCTTGCTCCTTGGTCTCCAATTCTTCAAAATTTAATTCTAACTAGTCCTATTACAAAAACTATTTACATTAAATAGAAACCTTGATCAGCAGTCAAGGGGAAGTACATAGGAGGGAGATAGAATTTACATTAAGAAAAATTAGAGAAGACGAGGTACGCAGACCCCATTTATAAAAACCCATACATTCAAGCATCCTCTAAAATAATTCAATCACACATTGGTCAATAATCCATAATCAATCCCTATTTATTATCATACATATCTCTATATGTATCAATAAATAACATTCATCTCATGAATAATAAAATCATTCTATACATATATAAGTATCATTTAATGGGCAATTTTAAGTTGCATGAAATCCAATTTCAAGATTAAAATAAACTTTTTATTTTAATTATAAAATTATTAAGAATATTATATATATATATATATATATATATATATATATATATAGAATCACGTTACCTGATTATATATATATATATATATATATAATATATATATGTAATCCTGTTACACCCATTTAATTAAATCAAGTGAGATTGTTTTTCATAAAATAATAATTTTATACAACTAATTATGCCCAATAAATTATTCTAAATACATACCCATATATAAATAGAATCAAAACAATTAATAATTCGCATAAAGATTGGCTCTTGATATCACTGTTAGGTTTGTATAACGCGAACATGCAATCAAATTACATAAATAGAGCGGAAGCGTGATAAAACGAATTTTAAAATTTTATACAAACCATCACCATGATCTTTCTTTATGCACTATACCCTTGTAGAACAAAGCTTCCTCAGGTACAAGTTCAACTCCTAGTCCTTCAAGTTCTCCTTGAATTCAACGGTGTGATTCCTTCCTTTGATCAATGTTAGCCACCCAAGTGTTTGGCCTCTAGAGGTGATCCACCAAGGAAGAACAAATATTCAAGAAGTTGGGTGTTTGGCAAAACCCTAGTTTCTATCTCTATAGAAATTGTAAGTACTCTCCACAATCTAATGTAAGAGTGTGTAACCCTAATCTATGATAAGACTTCTCTTATTTATAGATGTAGGAAAACCCCTTCCCTAAACTATTTAGGATTAGGGTTTCTATTTTAATTAAACTCCTTTAATTATATTCCTAATCCAATTAGGAATTAATGAGAGAATACTTCTATTAATTAATTCCCAATCCCTATTAGGAAATAAATAATAGTTCTATTAATTAATTCCCAATCTCTATTAGGAATTAAATAATAGTGATAGTAATAATAATAATAAGACTCGTCTTATTAATTTATATTTAATATTTCCAAAATATTAAATAATAAATATTAAGCTATTTAATTTATTCTATCTCCATAGACTAAATTAAATACACTTAACTTATTATTACAATTATGCCATTTACTTCTTAAATAAATATTTTCCTTTTGCGGTGTGACCCTTTAAGTTCTCCATATTAAACCGGTTGTGAATAAATCAATTAGAAAAAATTCTAATCTTATTTAAATAAATAAATTAAACTATTTAATTCATTTAAATAAATAATATTTATTCTACAATAAGGGTAAGCCCCCTTAGCGATCAACGACTTTCTAGATAATATAGATTTCAACATTAATCACAAAAGAACCTTTGAGTAAATAGTTACCGTACAATTCAATCCTTCTACCATACAATGTCCCAATTAAATATAAGACATGGAATTTCTGTCAAGTCTTATTTTATTTAATTATATGTATTTCGATTCCCAAATGCACAACTTTAAATAATGCAAATTAGAAACTCCTTTCTAATTTCATTCTACCTTGGCCAAGGACTATTGAGTTATCATTTATCGAATCACATAGGACATTCACATCTTTTACTAGACGTGGTAGATTCTTTGTTGATCATTCACCTATCTCCATGTACAACTTATTATACCCAATCATACCCTTTGATATACCCTAAAGGTCTTAAGGGACATGTCAAAGTATAACTTATCATACACAAGATACTATGATGATCTGAAGTCTAAGGATCACTTGTACTACTATCACTAGAGGAATTCCTATTCACAGGCGAGTAAAACTCCATTAGGTATTCCTTAGCGAGTCACGTTCAGTGAACTTATTCTCTAATAAGCACCTACATACTTGCTTTAGTGTCTCCACACAAATGATTATGAGATCAATCATCCTCTTCCTAAGAGCAAGCAACGTATGTACTAATCTATCCGGATTCACTAATCCCCAATTTAGTAATCCAATGATTAGGAACAATTTTAGTTTGTGAGCTATCTTGAATTTAGATCTCATTAGCATGATCACCATCATGATTCTAAAAGCATTGCTCAAAACTATGAGTTTATCACATTTAATATAACAGCACCATGTAGATAATATAAAATACCTTTTAAGAAAATCAATTCTTTTATTAATAAATGAATAAGATTACAAAGTATATGCTACATCATATCAAATATGATTGGCTTGTGTGCATACTACTTTCACTTGAAGACCCGTTTGTAATGGAGCCCGGGTTTAAATGTAATAGTTATATTTAAATTTAATTCTTGTACCTTAGGTTTGACCTTTTGGTTCACTTGGTGGCTCTAGTGAACCAAACTAGAATAAAAGTCCATAATCAATCTGGGTAGAATATAGCATTCTATATGTACATGCTTACTATATATATATATATATATATATATATATATTATATTATCCAACATGCTTCGCATGTTAAATAATATGACGTGTATTTTATATATATATGTGCATGCGCGCTAAACAAGATGAGACAAATAATAACAAACCCCTCAAAGAAATCATATTAAGTTAGCGTTCAAAGATATTTGGAATATTGAACATCGCCTTCTAGTATGTTAAAGCGATAGAGTACTAAATATTTAATATGAGTTTGTCGTGCACATACAATGCGAGTATTAAATATTTAAGATGTTGTTTTATCACATTCGATGCTTATTAAGGAATTGAACATTACTGCTTTGTTGTGCACACATAAGGGTGGTCTATTTCTCTTTACATATATGGAAGTGCTAGGTTGGATATGACAACCCGAATTTTCGAGAATAATTATAATAAGAATTTAATATAGAATAATTCTTATTAGGAGTCGTGTTTGAATATATATGTGTTATATATATATTTATGTGATTTATTTGGTGAGCTTAATACGTATATATATAAATGTGAAATATATACATAGATTCAAAATGAATGAGTTAATAGTTAATTATTGTAACAATCGCGAGTCGTGGATAGCTAGATAATCCGAGCTTTTGAATATTATTGAATAAAATAGACTTTTATTAATTATATTATGTGTAGACGATGATTAGTAAGTATGAATGTTTTCGTATAAGCTAATTTGGTGGTTTCGAAAAATATCGCTAGAGTACTATTTATTGGATTAAATAAATAGTTGAAGGATAATATTATTGAACGAGTTATTTATTGTAAAGATGCTAACCCGAATTATGGGCGAGATGTATGTGCGATGATGTATATGATTATGGGGAATTAATCGTGAAGAGCAGCGATTGCGAATCATGAATACCCTTGTAATTTGGGTTTATTAATATTATTAAATGGATCAAATATTATATTTTTAGGTGACATGTTTTAAGGTTATTTTATAACCTGGGTGATGTCAAAGTATGAAGTTTTATGCGTTGTTGAACCGTAGGAGTGAATAATTGATTTTGCAAAAGGTCGCTAAATTACTATTCGCGGGGCACATTTCCCGAGGCACTATTCACGCTATAATATTTTTGTGTCTTTTTTTATTTTAATACATTTTATAAATACGTATAGGCGTAAGAATAATTTTTTCAAGCGTCGGAAA
Organism: Aralia elata; assembly: GCA_034770075.1. Lineage (NCBI taxonomy): Eukaryota > Viridiplantae > Streptophyta > Magnoliopsida > Apiales > Araliaceae > Aralia > Aralia elata. The sequence goes on along the minus strand of CM068387.1, from coordinate 43,878,321 downwards.
TTTTATTTGAGCTAATACGTGATTTTATCCGTATCTGAAATGTATTTGAGCTGATACGTGATTTTTTCAAGTGTCGGAAATTTTATTGGACAAATCTCATAATAATTATTTTTATGCATCCCAATATTTTATGGGAGTACCTATTTTAATTTTGGGTAAGGTTATTTACCAGTTTTGGTACAACAGTGGGAATTTTCAGATATATTTTTGTGTATTTGGGTATTTATTTTGGCTTGTTACTCCAAGAGGGAATCAACCCCCAATTTTAGACCAATTAAATGAGAGCAAGAAGGGAGGTTGCTGGCAAGCTTTGAATTTTTGGCCTCCTTGAGCCACAAACCCATTTTCTCCCAAATTTACTCCACTTCTCCCAAATCATTCATTCTCTCTTCCATTCCAAACTTCTCCCATCCCATCAGCAGATAGAGAGAGAGAGAGGTAAAATCTGCAGCAAAGAGGAAGAAGAAAGAATGAGAAGGTTACCGGAAAAGAAGAAGAGTCGCTGGAAAATGAAAGGAGGAGGAAGAAGAAGACACGGGTGGAAGAAGGAGAGAATCTAAGCAAGAAGAACTCAAGCCAAGAAAGCCTAGCAATCTTCTTAACCTTTAGGAGGAATTTATAGAGGTAAAACACCAACCAAAATCCATTCCATTTGATTTCTTGTTTAGTTTTTCAAGTTTTCTTAGTTTTAAGCTCCTAAGCTTGTGGGTCGGATTTGTGTCGATTCTTGTTGTTTTTGTTTGTATTGGATGTTTGTAAATGTTGTTAAGAGGTTGTATAAGCCATTAATAACATTAAAGTGGAACAAAAATGCAATAAATCCGTACTTATGCTTAAGGAGGATGAAGAACATGAAGAACAATGAACTTTGGACATGAACTTGGATATTTGGACGATTTAGAGGACCTTGTAACTATGATTTTGTGTTTGTTTAATTCGTTTATTGTTATGAATTATACTTCCATGGGTTATGAGTTTAACCTAGTTAGAATGGAGTAAAAAGGGATTAAAACAAAGTTTTGGTGATGATTTTTGTGAAGAACACCAAGAACACCAAGAACACGAAAATATAACATGAGTTAATACTTTGGCCTAAGATTTGGCCATGTTAATGTTAATGGATAACTCTGAACTTTTGATATGGTGTAGCCCTATGTCTTAGGAGTCCATAGAGTCTGAAACGGGCCAATTTGAGCGTGTATTGAGGGAGTTATGGTGGTTGGAAGTAAGATAGGTCTATAACACCAAAAACAGAGCATTCCGGGAAGCAAAACGGGTTGGAGACTCAGGCCGAGCGCCTAAGGCACTGGCTAGGCGCTGGCCACGAGCCTGCTACTGTGAGAGAGCGCCTAGGGCGCTGCTCCAAGGCCATTTTGAGCGCCTAAGGCGCTGGTAAGGAAACTGTGCAAAACTGCTCCGACGTCCTTTAGTAAAATGAGCATAACTTTCTCATATAAACTTGGATTGAGTTGACCTACAACTTTCGTTCTTTACGTTTTTCCATTTGAGGTCAGGATCAATTCCCAAATTGACCATTTGTGTGACTGATGTGTTTTTAAGGGCAATCGGAGAGTGTCGGGCATCCGCATAAGCACGCGTAATGCTCCCGACAATGTTAAATGATGTTCTAAGTTCTATAACATTATTTATTATGATTTATAATGATACTTAATATTAACCATTGAGTATTAGACAATTCTAATGGGCGTGCCAAGCGTACACAATCGCGTATCACATGGGCGTTCGAATAGACAAGTGTGGCGTACGGACGTGCAAACGTCGTAACGTCGTAACAAGTGTGTATATCCTTGTTTAATATTTTATTTCTAATAATAATGGAACATGATAGAGTGTTATAACCCAATGTATGAGCATGCTAAGCATATTCAAATAAGGCGAATCGGGCGTGGGGCGTATAAACGTTGAAACGCCATGTAAAGTGCTAATGAACTTAAATAATGTTTCGATTCAAATGAAATGAACATTATAAGATATGGGATGGGGTTAATGTAACTAATAAGTATTGATAATGATAAGGGTCGTAACATTTTCAAACGACGCGACGCCGAGTAACGTTTTAGAATTAATCACGTTTATTAATTTATAATGCGTGAACAATATGAGATAAGAGTTGTTATATTGTAAACCATTATATGAAGCCTTTTTAGTGGCTAATTGGTGTTTTATTGTTAAATAAATTGTGTAGGATATTTGAAGGACGAGCTATCATAATTTGGCAAGGACCGCTTAAGGCAAGTTCTTTCAGTAACTTGTTGATTTGTTTAAATGTATTGATGTACATGACTTGATTACTAAATCATTCACTATTATGTGGATTATATGCGAGCATGATTAAAGTGTGCACAATGTGCAATTATGTGACTATATTGTTCTATGTAGAACTTGAATTATTGTAAACATACAATGTGAGATGCATGAGGTATGCTATGAGATGCATGATGCATATATATATGGATGAATTACATAAGATTTATAATGCATGAGTAAGATGCATAGTATGAGAATCGTGATGCATGGATAAAATGCAAACTTATGTGTTATGTGAAGCATGAAATGTGAAAACTGTTAGTTCTTGCTGAGCCGTCGTGCTCATTCTAGCAAAATAAAACTTTTGCAGATTTACGATGCAATGCATTTATCTTGATATCGTGATGATAAGGATTAGAGGCGCAGGGATACGAGAAGGTTGCTAAATGTTTCCTTATTGTAATTATTTAGCTAAGATGACAGTATATGATGTACGTGAATTTGATTATGTAAACCTTGAGTTAAAAATGAAGGTTATCCATTATGGTAGTTAAGACGTGATATTGTTAGTTACTTTTTATAGTAAACTAGAAGGATGGTGATGATATATAAAGGATATTTTTATAACGAATGTATAGTTGTTGAATAACTTTGCGTATATTCAGGGATTGAATAAAGTCAAAATCTGAACCTTGCGTTCACATCAAGGATATCGTAAAGGATCATGGTATTTATTCAACCTTGATCATAAGTGTATTATTTAAGGTTTTCGTGCCTGGGATTAGATGAGAATATGTTGTAATATTATTGTAATTACATATTTGTAGTAAGCCTATGTTGCATGGGTTGTACCGTGACGTGCTGGAATCGAGTTCAAGGTAAGACCCGATTTTCGGGGGCGTTACAGTTGGTATTAGAGCTGATAGGTTATAAACCTTAGGTAAGAGTACCTTAGGCTATAACTGTAGTGAAGAAAGATGATAATGATGAAGATAGTGAAGGAATAAAACTCAAATAGAGTTTAATTGATAGTAAATGAATTTAGAAAATTCATAGTATGAGTTGAGATATATATAAGACGATTCAAAGAAGAATCTTGATGCGTTATAAAAATGAGAATTAGGAGTTACCAAACTCCAGTAGTAAAGATGATAAGTGATGATAAATAGATAAGGTCTATAAGATGAAGACGCAGTAAAATCATATATTATGATTAGAGAGAAGAGTACAGAGGATCGTAAGATGAAACGATCGTAGGATAACGAAGATCGTATTGTAAGATCACGATGTGATTGGATTAAGTCATAGAATGACAGATGATCAATTGAATGATTGAAAATTTTAGCTCAATGCTATAGATAGATGGTACTATGAGATAGTACGAGTAAAACTCGAAAAGAGTTATGGATGATGAAACACGAATTAAATTCTTATTGAGCGACGAGTAAGCTAGGATTAGGGGTGATTTCAATTGAGGACTCATGTTAGTGACTGAGTTGTATAATTCCTTGTATGGGCGAGGAATTTGTGCTTGGTTTGAGAACCACTTAGCTTCCTATATCGGTATAGTGGTTGAGTTGAACAATTCCTTGTATGGGCGGGGAATTTGTGCTTGGTGTAACAACCGCTTAGCTTCCTATATTGATTAGTGGCCGAGTTAATCGATTCCTTGTATGGGCAGGGGATTGTGATGGGTTCGACAATCACTTAGCTTCCTATATTGATAATCATTGGAACTTGGTATCGCGCTATCGCTATACATATGACGAGAAGGTGATTCTTTTCTCATATTTATTTTTGATAGTTAGAGAATGTTAAGATTTGGTGCGAGTTCTTTAAACTCACACATATGGTAAGTTCATGACTCATAACCGTATGGTGGAACCCCTCAGCGAATGGACGATTTTGGTCTGACTAGGATAAGTTCCTAAACCCATATGATTGTGGTAAGTTCCTGAACTCATAATGTGTGGTAAGTTTGATAAACTATATTGGGGTATAGAAAGGTTGTGGATTGAGAACTGTGAATTCTCAAAATGATGAGCATTGATGGAGTTAGAAATAGATAAAATTATTAAATAGTGGAGAAATGGGAGAAATTGAAGTTGATGAGGAGACATAGATATTCCAAATCTTCTAGCTATGCTAGACTTTAAAATTTATTGACTTCGTGCTGACATTGCACTTTTGCTCTTCGAAAAATGTATGGGGCCAGATTTATGGACCAAAGATTTTTAAATGTATTATTATTCATATGTCTATGCTAATAGTTTCGGCTAGACAAAGTTGATTTGTAAATATCAAAATGTATTTTTAAATAGTCATCAATGCACCATGGAACCTGGTGTAGAATGACAGATGATGGAGCCATCAATGCAGATTAACTTAGTGTTGGATGTGATCCTAGGATCGTCAACCCACTATGTTATGACGTAGTATGACAAAGTCACAAAATGACGGAATCCTAACACACTGTTGCAACGGTGCAGTATTATGACGTCATAAAATGATTTTTACTTTCTTTAATGTATGAAAAAGTATGCCAATTGATCTGGCTAAAATAATTCGATTGATGTCTGAATTGTTAATAAAAGTCTAAGCTATTTGATTCGGCTAGACGAATGTTGCAATGTGTTTATGAAATTCAAGCATTATTTGAGAATTTATGCCAAACCAAATTGTTTTGGTGCGGAATTTTGTAGTAAGCCGAGGTGAACAACCCTATTATTGGGGTATTTGATGTCGGAAAAACCCCGACTGACCCTATGGTGGTCAAACAAACGCATATAGTCGTTTAGCAAAAATGTTGTGCACAACATCAGAGTACAAAAGGCTGATTACCTGGCGTACGGAGGTAGATTACCCTTTTCTTAATTGAAATCGGTAGGGGTAGTAATACCCGTAAACCTCAATGTTCATGTTCTTTATGGCCCCCAGCAGGGGTAGATTACTTTTTTCATAATTAAAATCGGTAAGGGTAGTAATACCCGTAAACCTCTGTGGTCATGGTCTTTATGGCCCCTCAGTATAATATAAAAGTTTTTAAGGAATATTTTATTTTCTATTTGTTCAAGTTACATCACAATTATCGAACAATTGTTGAAGGTTCCTTTACTTTACAATTATCGAACAATTGTTGAAGGTTCCTATTATTCGGGAAACTGATTGTGGGAAGGGTAATTATTTCCAGGGAGAAGTAGTCGTAGAATGCGACAATTTTAAGTGAATCCTTGAAAAAGGATAGTCTAAAGGTTAGATTTAAAACCTAGTTATGATAAGTAGAATGAGTAAAAATGATTAAGTTAAAATTTCGAAGGCGAAATTCTTATAAGAAGGGGTGAATGTAATATCCCGAATGTCTATGAGTTAGTAAATCATGATATTAAATTATTATGATGATTGTGTCATACAATGATCCTTAGAAAAGGAAATTGATAGGTTAAACATAGGATAATACTCAGAGTATATTTGAGTTGATAAAGGTTATAGAATAAACCTACAAGAATTTGTTAAGGAAGTGGATTAAATAGGTGATGTAAAACCTATGTTATAGTAATATGTTGAAATTATTCAACGATAAAATTTCAGAAGAAATTAGACAAAAACCGAGTAACAGAGGTTCGATATTTGTGATTCCGAGGACGGAATCCTTATAAGGAAGGAAAGATGTGACAACCCGAATTTTTGAAAATAATTATAATAAGAATTTAATATAGAATAATTCTTATTAGGAGTCATGTTTGAATATATATGTGTTATATATATATTTATGCGATTTATTTGGTGAGCTTAATACGTATATATATAAATGTGAAATATATATATAGATTCAAAATGAATGAGTTAATAGTAAATTATTGTAACATTCGCGAGTCGTGGATAGCTAGATAATCCGAGCTTATGAATATTATTGAATAAAATAGACTTTTATTAATAATATTATGTGTTAAGCATTTAAAGGTTAGATTATGACCTAGATTATGTGTAGACGATGATTAGTAAGTATGAAAAATAATTTTGCAAATTGAACAAACTTGTAAAAGAAAAGGAGATGATTATTCAAAGAGTTGAATATGTGTATTTGATGAAATACAAGTCTGAATCATTTGAAAGGTTCAAAGAATTCATAAGTGAAACAAATTGACAAAGTATTAAGATTCTTTGATCAGATCGAGGAAGGAATACTTGTGCAATAAGTTTCTAGATCATCTCAAAATGGTATTTTCTCATAATGGACACCTCCTGATATGCAATAATTGATTGGTGTATCTAAAAGGAGAAATTGTACCTTGTTGGACATGGTGCGGTCCATAATGATTTTTACCGACATTCTAGTATCCATCTGGGGTTATGCCCTAGAAACGGCTGCATATCTACAAAATAAGGTAACCTCAAAATTCAGCCCCAAGACTCCATAAAAGTTATGGATAGGGAGGATTCCTAATCTTAAGTATGTTAAGATAAGGGGTTGTCCAACTTATGTGAAAAAGGTTTCAAAAGATAAGTTTGGGACAAAATCTGACAAGTGCAGAGTTGTGGAATATCCTAAAGAAAGTTTAGGGTATTATTACTATAATCCTACACGCTGCCTTCTTGGATAAAGGTATTTATCATTGAAGGAGCTAGTGGGAGGGTAATAGATCTTGAAAGAGTTTAAGAACCACAAAGCACTTTAAGTCAAACCGAGGGACCTATAGATAGACCTATTGTGCCACAACCGAATCGTAAATCTGGAAGAGTACCGAAGATACCTAGGAGGTATGGATTCATCATAGAGGATGATGATGAGGTACGCATCATAGAGGATGATGATCCAGTTATATACGACGAGGCTATGAGTAGAAGACACTCAGAGAAATGACAGATGGCCATGAAATCCAAAATGGACTCCATGTATGAGAACCAAGTATAGACTCTAGTTACTCCACCGAAAGGCATAGTGCCTAAAGAATGTATATGGGTCTTTAAAGAGAAAGACTAGGGCAAATGGCAAGGTGGAGACCTATAAGACCAGACCTGTTTAAAAGGTTTCAAATAAAGTCAAGGAGTTGACTGTAATAAAACCTTATTACCAGGTAATGCTCAAGTCCATTTGGATTTTGCTTGTGATTGCAGCTTATTACGAAATCTGGCAAAATAGATGTGGAGACGTCCTTCCTCAATGAAGACTTAAGGAGAATGTATGTATGATACAGCCAGAGGAATTTGTTTCAAAGGTTGAAGCAAATCGTGTTTTAAGGTACGATGATCCATTTATGGATTGAAGCAAGCTTCTCAAAGATGGAACATTCGTTTTGATGAGACAATCAAAAGAGTTTGATTTTATCAAAAACGAGAATAAACCTAGTGTGTACAAAAGGGTCAGTGGGAGCACTGTGACATTCCTAGTATTACATGTTGATATACTACTGATAAGGAATAACACACCAATGCTACAATCAGTAAAGAAAAAATTGTCTAAACATTCCTCTATGAATAACTTAGGAGGAACATCCTATAAATTGGGGATATAAATCTATATAGATAGATTTAAAAGGATGTTTGGCTTGACCCAATGAACGTATATTCATTCGATGCTAAAGGTGTTTAGCATGGCAAACTCCAAGAGATGTCTCATGATGATGAGTCATGGAGCGTATCTCTTTAAATTGTCCTCAATAAAAGGAGATCGCATGAGTTACTATCATGTATGCAACGAATATACAAGGCTTGATGTAGATCAGTCATATTCTGGAGAAGATCACTGTAAGACAGTGATAAACATCTTTAAGTACTTAACCGGTACTGAAGATGTGATCATGATTCATGGTGGATCTGAATTAAAACTAGAGGGTTAAATAGACTCAAGTTTTTCAGACTGACCAAGACGATAACAAATCCACTTTAAGAGTAAATCGTTACCTTGAATAGTGGTGCAGTGAATCGGAAAGGTTCCAAAATAGCAAAGAGTTACTGGTTTAGTGACAAAGACAAATTATATAGCTGTAAATGAAGCTGCAAGTTGATTGTTTGGATGAAAAGTTTATCACAGAACTAGGAATAGTTCTTAAGTCTCATCTTGGATTCAAACATGTGTTGCGGCACTTTCATTTGATTAGTAGAATCATTGAAAGAGGAGAAGTCACTATAGAGATAGTGGACTCTCAAGAACAACATTGCATATCCATTTACTGAAGCTTTATCCAAACAGCAGGATGATCGCCACTTAGAGAACAAGGGTATAAGATACCATGGCGATTGGCTTTAGTGGAAATGGGAGATTGAAAGTAGTATGCACGCAAGCCAATTATATTTGATATGATGTAGCATATACTTTGTAATCTTATTCATTTATTAATAAAAGAATTGATTTTCTTAAAAGGTATTTTATATTATCTACATGGTGTTGTTATATTAAATGTGATAAACCCATAGTTTTGAGCAATGCTTTTAGAATCATGATGGTGATCGTGCTAATGAGATCTAAATTCTAGATAACTCACAAACTAAAATCGTTCCTAATCGTTGGATTACTAAAAAGGGGATTAGTGAATCCGGATAGATTAGTACATACGTTGCTTGCTCTTATGAGGAGGATGATTGATCTCATAATCATTTGTGTGTGTTGTCTCTTTTTTAATCTTTAGTAAAAGAGCTCTAACTCATGCAAGCATACGTGTGTCAACAAGTAAAGAGAGGAAGTAGAGTATCGTCCCACAGACAAAGTGCTAACTTAAATCACTATGCATCAATTCTATCACTATATTTATTTGCCTAAACTTATGACTTGATTTTGGTAACAAAATTAATTCTAAACAAATTAAAAACTAAAGATGCAAATAATAATGTAACAAATCAAAACTGGAATTAATGGGATTCTAACTTCATTTAGTAATTCATCTAATTACCACCATCATGTTAGAAAATTCACATATCACAGAAAAGTAGCCAAGGACACTGATATAGACATAACCATTTATCAATGTATTATGACCTACTTACATAGTATCCATAATCAATAGACACCATGTAATCACCACTATAACCAAAATCACTATATTTCTATGTGAAATTGCAATTATACTGATTTAAAGCACAAGCCCTTATTTTGACTGTTACGGTGAAACAATATATTTCTATCTGATTCACAAAATATTAAGCTATCCAATTAAACCTCATATTCGCAAGCTATCATGATTACAATCTATACTTATATGTTATTTTTCAATTCCATACAAGCACTGAAATCGAATAATGATCAAGCATTCATACATGCAAAACAACCATGGTAGAGTTTTCTTATGATATGCAAAACAATCCAACACTCAAGTTTATAACTAGACTACATATTAAAATCCGTTAGAATCCCATAATGGAGACTAGTTCATGACTAAACCAAAAGCCATTATGGGATCAAAACAACACATGGAAAATAAGCAAACAATTGAATAATGAAAGAGAAAAACAATCAAACCCAGTTGTTGAATATAATCCAAAGTAAAGCTTAAACCCACATTAAAAAAATCCAGCAATCAAACGATAATAATCCCTAATAAAATTAACAAATCTCTCTTGAGAAGTAGAAGAAGAATGAATGAAAATCTAATAATTCATTCTTCAAGTCTCCTTCTCTTTTTCTAACTGATAAAAACTTCAATCCTCTTCCTAATTGGCTTCTTCTTTTCTCAATCAGCCGTAACTTAGCATCAAAAACCGTGCACTAGCACCTCTGGCGCTACCTTAGTGTAATTCCTAGCGCACTAGGCGCTAGGTCATGCCCCAGGATTTACAAAAATGCCATCGGTCAAATTTTAATCCTTTAAGCTCCAAATTGACTCTTTTGCCCCTCCAGCTCCATCCTACAATAAACAAACACAAAAACGAATAAAATAATACTAAAACAATACTCAAAATACTTAAAGACCGCAATAATTAAGTCTAATAAGACCTGATTCGTAGGTATAAAACCCACTCATCAAATACCCCCAAACTTAACCAATTGCTTGTCCCCAAGTAATGCAATGATACCAACATGAAAAATGCAAACTAACTATAATGCAAACGAATCAAATAACTAAAACAACATAGTAATCCATATCAGGCCTCAAATATCCATAAAACAATCCAGTTCAACCCACTATCTAATGTAAGGCTCCCACTCAAACTGATTAATCAAACCATGCTTGTCATCATTCATGCTGTGTGTGTGTATCAACTGTTATAATCAATCACAACCCAAATTACTCATATAATCAACATCAAAGAAAGTAACTTAATTTTTACACATCTCCATCAGTAAAACAACTAATCCGACTCATGTAAACATTTAATTAGCACAAGGGGAATTTCGGCATGTTATCTTTATTTCACGAGTGCATTTTACGCTCCATCTTGTTTTTTTTTCTTTTCCTTTTTTTTACTTGGCATGTGCAATGTCTAGCTTCCTTAGGCTTACCAAAACTACCCATGTAACGAGCTTTCAACCAGTGTCTCCCAAACTAGTTGGCTTTAGGGCACTAGGTGTCAAGACACCCCTATGGATCTAATAACCCGAGTAGAAATGGCCACGAAACCAAACTAGCCAAGAAAGTTTTTTTTTATACTCATTCCTTTTTTTTTAGAACTCCCCCAAACTTATTTTCTTGCTTACTAGAGCCTTCATAGACATTTCACTGATATTATCACTTTTTATCCCAAGTTCCTTACCAGATGCAGATTATATAATAATTTGAATCACATTAATTAAACAGTTGACTAAATGCTTTCCTTGTTAACATGAAATTCAGACAAGCAAAGCCGACTTCCCCGCTCAAGTTATTGCTTCACACTAGATTTCAATCATTAACACGCTTTTACTTAATACTAGAATCTCATCATTGGCCACAATGGTTCAACTATGTCATTTGTTATCTGATTCATGTAACCAAATGCTTGACACACCCTAAAATGCAACTATCATGCAACAAGTATAAACACAATGAAACAAAACAATCTATACGCATGAAAACATAAAACTACCCCCCAAACTTAAGTGAACAATGTCCTCATTGAGAAATAATAAGAAATTAAGAACAGAGGACTCCCCTGATGAAAACGCTACTCGTCATCACTACCATCGGCAGCATCATCATCATCATCAGCATTAGGAGGCGAGTCAGGAGGTGGGTAAATGGAAAGAGGAGGAGCTGGTGGAAACTGAAATGGCCCTGCCGAAGGATTCAACTGACCAAACATATCCCCCAATGCTGTAGAACAATTAACATTGTAAGCATAGATCTCTGCTCGGCGTTGAGCAAGTCGACTCTGCTGACGAGTCATACGATCAAAACACCTCTGAATCTGTCCTGCCACTAAGTCTATCCGTCTAGTATGGTGCCTGAGGTCCTGACAGATAGTCTCAACTACATTGGGGGCTTGACCCGGATCCTCAACAGGTGGTGGCCGATCCTGTGGCTGCTGTTGTGGTATAATGAAGCCTAATCCCCTCGGGTGTGATTCACCTCCATCCCATACTCTGTACCGTACCATCGCAGCATAATCAATTGGAGACAATGGGGCATGCATTAGTTCATCCTTATCCCACTGGACCCCAGCACGGCGACATAAATCGGTGATCAATGAAGGATGAGGTAATCCTCCTGTGGTGTTACCCTCAAGCCCATGCACAATAGATTCATGAATTACCTCCCCAACATCCACTGTCTTTCCTGTGGCTATGAAAAATAATAGCGCCGCCCGCTGATTAATCACATCGCTCATATGGCGGCACGGCATCAACTTAGCACAAATAAAAGTATGCCACGCTTTTCCATATCTACTCAACTTGGATGAAGAGAAGTGCACGGCTTCTTGCTGATCGGTCAATTTCCATTCCGTTCCTGGCTTACAAAGGGCTGTTATGATCTCAGTGTAATCTAAATCCTGTTGCATATATTTCGTATATCCATCACTGTGAATCTTTTGCAACCCATAATACACGTTGATTGCTTTTCGCCCCACATTTACTTCCTTACCACGAACCATCACCAAATTCCCATTGGTTTCTTTAGCATTGGCATAAAATTCCTTTATAATTTCAACTGCAGCTGGCTCAGGTTGTGCTGTAAATGCCATCTAATTACGGCTACATATCATGTGAGCTAATTCCCCATCTACCCTCTCAATCGGTAACAACTCGTGCTCAAGAATTAGGGACTTCCCTGACGACCAGTTTTTATACCTATAGTACGCTTGAGGGCTAACAAACTTTTTCTTATCGTACTTAACAACAGATAAGCCTGAGCTTTCCCCTCTATATCTTTTGGGAGCCATGAATAACCACTTAAGAACGAGCAAGACTCAAAATAATTCAAAACTTTGTTGGGGTAAATTGTCGAACACTTGGTAGGCAACACTTGAAAAACCCTTTGACAATGTTTCCCCCAAACTTAGAGTAACCCAATCTTGCAACAATGTAATCTCCCATAATTCGCAAACATATAGATAGAAAATTGAAGCTTTAACCCAATCCCAATTGAGCCAACACAAACTCAATTGGGTTCACAATCAAAACAAAGAACTTTCTCCAAATACTAGCAATTCAATCTCTAGCCAACAATTTCAAGTTCTAATGGCTCAATAATGTAAAACTTACTTTAAATTGGAAGTACCCATATGTATAATCTTCCATCCTTTTTGGCTAAGAGAAGAAAGTTCCTTGATTGCAAAAGATGTGTGCCTGCTTTAGCCCGACTTAGGGTTTTAACCCTTTTTTTTTCAATTTCGCCTACCAAGCGCTTTAGGCACTGTGGTTTGTGAAGAGTTGAGCGTTGGCAGCGCTTACTTGCAGTGTCTGAGCCCCGAGTCTAGCGCATCGGGTGCTATGTTTTAGCCTTGACAAGCGCCTACAGCACTGCTATGTAGAAACGGCGTGCTGGATCGAACGCTACAGGCGCTGTGCGTGTGAGTGTTGGGGCGCTTCAAGCGCTGCTTTACAGAAGCTGGGTGTTGGGTCTAGCGCTTCAGGCGCTGACATTGTGCATGGTCAAGCGCTTCCAGCGCTGAGTGGCAGTAGCTGGAGCTTGATGTAGCGCCTCAGGCGCTGAAGTTACACCTGTTGGAGCGCTTTAGGCGCTTGAGCCTTTACTTAGCCAAATTTTTGTCCAGTTCAAGCTTCTACCTGCAAACTCATCAACCCAAAATTCAAAATTAGTTGCAAAACTCTCTCTTTTTTTTTATAAAATAATTGAATAAATAAAAGAAAAACAGAAAATTAAAATGCTGAGTTGCCTCCCAGATAGCGCAAAGTTATAGTCAATTAGCTTGACTGTCTCTAAATCTCATGTCGTAGAAAGGATTAAGGTGACTTTCTGTCTGTCCACCTCATCCCCAAAATAATGCTTCAACCGTTGTCCATTCACCTTGAATGATTGGTCCCAAAATTTATCACATACTTCAATTGCACCATGCGGAAAGACCGTCTTCACTGTGAATGGTCCTGACCATCTTGATTTCAGCTTCTCGGGAAAAAGTTTAAGTCTGGAGTTGAAAAGTAAAACTCTTTGTCCCGGTTCAAATGTTCTTTCTATGATCTTACGATCATGCCATTTCTTCACCTTCTCCTTGTACAGCCTCGAGTTTTCATAAGCCCGTAATCAGAATTCGTCCAACTCATTGATTTGGAGTAAGCGCTTCTCCCCTGTAGCTGTCGAATCAAAGTTCAACCTCCGAATTGCCCAATATGCCTTGTGCTCTAGCTCCATAGGGAGATGACAAGCTTTTTCATAAACCAGCTGAAACGGTGACATGTCCAACGGAGTTTTGTAAGCAGTCCTATACGCCCACACAGCATCATCCAGCTTTAAAGCCCAATCCTTCCTCGTCGGATTCATAATTTTTTCGAGGATTCTTTTGACTTCCCGATTGGACACTTCAGCTTGGTCGTTTGTCTGTAGGTGATAAGCTGTAGCAATATGATGATTCACCCCATACTTAGCCAACAAAGCTGTAAACTATCTGTTGCAGAAGTGCATACCTTTATCACTAATAATGGCCCTCGGAGTCCCAAATCTAGTGAAAATACTTCGATGTAAAAACATTAGGACTACCTTGGCATAATTTGTCGGGAGCGCTACCACTTCTACCCATTTCGACACATAGTCAACTGCTAGCAAGATGTAGAGATTACCGCACGAAGACACAAATGGGCCCATGAAATTAATCCCCCGTACATCGAAAACTTCTACTTCGAGGATTGTATTCAAAGGCATTTCATTCCTCTTTGAAATGTTTCCCACTCTCTGATATCTATCACACCTCTGGACAAAACTGTAGGCATCCTTAAAAATTGTCGGCCAATAAAATCCTGCTTGTAGTACTCTAGCCGCTGTTCTCTCTCCTCCATAGTGACCTCCATATACAGAAGAATGGCAATCCTGTAGAATCCCCTCGGTCTCGCTATACGGGATACACCTTTTTATCATTTGATCTGTACACTATTTAAACAACTACGGCTCATCCCATATATACCATTTGATGTCATGCAGAAATTTCTTCTTTTGATGCCCCACCAAGTCAGAAGGTATCATCTTACTCACCAAATAGTTCGCGTAATCAGCAAACCATGGCACTTCCCCTTGCACCACAAACAATTGCTCATCCGGAAAGGATTCATTAATTGTAACTTTGCCGTCTATCTCCCTTTCCGAATTCTCGAGTCGAGATAAGTGGTCTACCACTTGGTTTTCGGTACCCTTTTGTCCTTGATCTCCAAATCAAACTCCTGCAATAATAAAATCCACCTGATCAACTTGGGCTTTGCATCCTTCTTTGCCACTAAATGTCGGATTGCCGAGTGATCCGTGTACACTATCACTTTTGTGCCTATCAGATATGACCGAAATTTATCGAAGGCATTCACCACTGCCAATAACTCTTTTTCTGTGGTGATATAATTTAACTGTGCATCTGTAAGGGTCTTTCTGGCATAGTATATCACATGAAACATCTTCTCCTTCCTTTGCCCCAAAACAGCCCCTACGGTGTAATCACTGGCATCACACATTAGCTCAAACGGCAAACCTCAATCTGGTGCAGTGATAACTAGTACTGAAGTTAGTTTTCCCTTTAAGTGCGCAAATGCCCTCATGCAAGCCTCAGCGAAATTAAACTGTGCATCCTTCTCCAATAAACTGCATAGTGGTTTAGTTATCTTGGAGAAGTCCTTGATGAATCTGCGGTAGAAGCCTGCATGTCCAAGAAAACTGCGGACACCTTTTACTGAAGTAGGTGGAGGTAAGTTCTCAATAGTTTCCAGCTTAGTCCTATCCACCTCAATTCCCTTCTTAGAAACTTTGTGTCCCAATATAACGCCTTCTTGTACCATAAAGTGGCACTTTTCCCAATTCAGTACTAGATTCGTTTCAACACATCTTTTTAAAACCATCACCAAATTCTCAAGGCATAAATCGAAAGAATCACCAAATACCGAGAAATCGTCCATGAATACCTCAACATTCTGTTCGACCATGTCTGAAAAAATTGCTGTCATACATCTCTAAAAGGTGGCTGGAGCATTGCACAACCCGAAAGACATCCTTCTGAAGGCAAAAGTGTCGTATGGACATGTAAAAGTAGTCTTTTCCTGGTCTTCTGGAGCTATCATAATCTGATTGTAGCCTGAATACCCGTCCAGAAGGCAATAATACTCATGACCCGCCAGTCTGTCCAACATCTGATCGATAAACGGAAGTAGAAAATGGTCCTTCCTTGTAGCTTTGTTAAGCTTGCGGTAGTCCATGCAGATTCTCCACCCCGTTCATGTTCGCATTAGGATCAGCTCGTTATTCTCATTAGTGACAACGGTCATACCACCCTTCTTTGGTACGCACTGCACGGGGCTCACCCATGAACTGTCCAAAATCGGATAGATTATTCCTGTATCCAGCCATTTCAATACCTCTTTCTTGACCACTTCTTTCACTATCGGATTAAGCCTTCTTTGCTGCTCAACTATCGGCTTGTTACCATCTTCCAGCAGGATCTTATGTAGGCAAAAAGAAGGGCTTATCCCTTTGATATCTGCTATGGTCCATCCAATAGCTGATTTGAACTCTCTAAGCACTCGTAGCAGTTTTTCCTCCTGAAAAGATGTTAGTGCAGAAGAAATAATCACAGGTAGCTTTGAATATTTATTTAAAAATGCGTACCTGAGATGATCTGGAAGTGGTTTTAATTCAAGTTCGGGAGGTGTCTCAAGAGATGGTTTCAACTTTACCGATGTCTCTCCAGCTTTCGTAAGTGGCTCGATAGGTGTTCTGAATTTTCCGAATTTGGGGGTAGTATCTAGATATTGCACAAGTTCGGTACATTCTTCATCCTCCAAATCTGAATCTTCAGCAATCACTCTCTGCAGTGGTTCATATCCCAACAAACTCTCAACTTCATCATTCACTATACTATCCACCAAGTCAACTTTGAAGCATTCCTCTTCATCGGTTGGGAGCTTCATTGCCTTGAAAACATTAAACTTCACCTCCTGATCATGTACCCGCATTGTAAGCTCCCCTTTCTGCACGTCTATCAGAGTCCTCCCCGTGGCTAGGAATGGTCTCCCCAGTATGATTGGTATACTCTTTTCCTCCTCATAGTCCAAGATGATGAAGTCCGCCGGAAAGATAAATTTGTCCACTTTTACCAGTACGTCCTCTACTATCCCCCGTGGATACGTGATGGATCTGTCAGCTAACTGCAAAGAAATATTTGTTGGCCTTGGCTCCGGCAATCCCAACTGACTAAATACAGACAAAGGCATCAGGTTGATACTTGCCCCAAGATCACACAAACATTTATTGAAGTTCATCTTTCTGATCGTACATGGAATTGTGAAACTGCCCAGATCTTTCAGCTTTGGAGTTAGTTTACGCTGAAGCACTGCACTGCATTCCTCCGTCAAGGCCACTGTCTCAAACTTGTCTAATCTTCTCTTCCTTGACAGTATACCCTTCATAAACTTTGCGTAACTTGGCATTTGTTCCAATGCCTCCGCGAAGGGTATATTGATCTGCAGTTTCTTAAAAACCTCCAAAAACTTACTGAACTGTTTATCTTCCCTCTGTTTGTTCAATCTTTGCGGATATGGAACCTGAGGGTGAAATTGTGGTACTGTATTCACGGGCTTCTTATCTGAACTCACTTTATCTTTCTCTACTTGATGCAACTCTGACTCATCATTCTTTTCTTTCTGTTCAGCCTCAATTTCTGTCTCAATCTCTGCCCCAGTGTCACCCCCTTGTAAACTAGGTACTGCTGTGCCTGGTACAGTTCCTGCATATTGCTTTCCCAATCTGAGTGTAATGGCCT
This sequence comes from Aralia elata, assembly GCA_034770075.1. NCBI lineage: Eukaryota > Viridiplantae > Streptophyta > Magnoliopsida > Apiales > Araliaceae > Aralia > Aralia elata. Next base: position 43,860,735 of record CM068387.1, on the reverse strand, counting down.
GACACTGTTCTTTACCCTCTCTCCGTGGATTTGTCTTTGTATTACTTGGCAATGAACCCTGGGGTCTGTTGTTAAGCATAGTCGCCATTTGCCCTATTTGAGTTTCCAGATTTTTAATAGCCATTGCCTGGCTTTTGATCATAACCTCTATATTTGCCATGTACTTCAACATCATCTCCTCCATTTCTGATTTCTTTTCTTACTGAGGTGCATATGAAGTAGGATGTTGTTGTTGTTGAGAAAATCCCGGTGGAAACAGTGGTCTTGGAACAAACTGTTGCTGTGCTGGCTGAGACTGAAATTGATTATTCTGCTGAAACTCTTGCTGTTGATTTCCTTGATTATTTGACCAACTAAAGTTTGGATGATTACGATTGTTGGGGTTGTATGTGTTCTAAAACTGTCCTTGGTCTTTCCTGTAACTGTTCACATACTGCACCGACTCCGAACTGATAGCACATTGATCTGTCGAATGTGACCCCGCACAAATCTCACATATGAAGGCAACTGACTTAGCTTTGCTTTCTGACAACGAATCAATTTTCTTCGCCATGACTGCCATCTGTGCTGACAACTGGGTAATAGCATCCACTTCCAACAAACCTGCAACTCTGGGTTGTGGCATTCTGGCTGTAGGATTTTGAAAATCATTTGCTGCCATAGTCTCGATAAGGTTATAAGCTTCGTCATAGCTCTTCGCCCCTAAAGCTCCACCTACAGCTGCATCTACCATTTGCCTCGACTGCCATCCCAATCCATTATAAAATGTGTTGATCACCATCCAATCTGCACCATTTGAATGGTGCCAGGTTTTATCTCAAAAGTATTTGCTGCTATCGCCGATCTGACTATGCTAGACTGCAATCCATTAATATTCGGCATGGAATAATCCCTCAACGCTTTATGCTCCTCTCTTTGCTCTACTATTTGTTCTTCCACCATATTCGGTATAGTTCCTTCCAACTGTGCTTGTAAATTTCTACGCACTCTTGCTTTCCAACCTCTGCCGTCAATATTATCCTGTGCTGGTGTCAATTCTGAGTTGGATGATCGTGTGTGCATAAAAATTCTGTAAGTACCTGAAACCAAAACAAAAACAAAAATAGAAATGAGAAAAGATTAGATTTGTCTAAGTCAAACAATATAGCTTAAAACTGATGATAATAATAAAAATCTAAACGACTTTCCCCGGCAACGGCGTCAAAAACTTGTTGCCTCTTTTTTAATTTTTAGTAAAAGAGCTCTAACTCATGAAAGCATATGTGTGTCAACAAGTAATACAGAGGAAGTAGAGTATCGTCCCACAAAGAAAGTGCTAAATTAAATCACTATGCATCAATTCTATCAGTATATTTATTTGCCTAAACTTATGACTTGATTTTGGTAACAAAATTAATTCTAAACAAATTAACAACTAAAGATGCAAATAATAATGTAACAAATCAAAATTGGAATTAATGGGATTCTAACTTCATTTAGTAATTCATCTAATTACCACCATCATGTTAGAAAGTTCACATATCACAGAAAAGTAGGCAAGGACACTGATATAGACATAACCATTTATCAATGTATTATGACCTACTTACATAGTATCCATAATCAATAGACACCATGTAATCACCACTATAACCAAAATCACTATATTTCTATGTGAAATTGCAATTATACTGATTTAAAGCACAAGCCCTTATTTTGACTCTTATGGTGAAACAGTATATTTCTATCTGATTCACAAAATATTAAGCTATCTGATTAAGCCTCATATTCGCAAGCTATCATGATTACAATCCATACTCATATGTTATTTTTCAATTCCATACAAGCACTGAAATCGAACGATGATCAAGCATTCATATATGCAAAACAACCATGATAGAGTTTTCTTATGATATGCAAAACAATCCAACACTCAAGTTTATAACTAGACTACATATTAAAATCCGTTAGAATCCCATAATGGAGATTAGTTCATGACTGAACCAAAAGCCATTATGGGATCAAAACAACACATGGAAAATAAGCAAATAATTGAATAATGAAAGAGAAAAACAAGCAAACCCAGTTGTTGAATATAATCCAAAGTAAAGCTTAAACCCACATTAAAAAAAATCTGGTAATCAAACGATAATAATCCCTAATAAAATTAACAAATCTCTCTTGAGAAGTAGAAGAAGAATGAATGAAAATCTAATAATTCCTTCTTCAAGTCTCCTTCTCTTTTTCTAACTGATAAAAACTTCAATCCTCTTCCTAATTGGCTTCTTCTTTTCTCAATCAGCAGCAACTTAGCATAAAAAATTGTGCACTAGCGCCTCTGGCGCTACCTTAGTGTAATTCCTAGCGCATTAGGCGCTAGGTCATGCCCCAAGATTTACAAAAATGCTATCAGGTCAAATTTTAATCCTTTAAGCTCCAAATTGACTCTTTTGCCCCTCCAGCTCCATCCTACAATAAACAAACACAAAAACGAATAAAATAATACTAAAACAATACTCAAAATACTTAAAGACCGCAATAATTAAGTGTAACAAGACCTGATTCGTAGGTATAAAACCCACTCATCAGTGTGGAGACACTAAAGCAAGTATGTAGGTGTTTATTGGAGAATAAGTTCACTGAATGTGGCTCGCTAAGGATTACCTAATGGAGTTTTACTCACCTGTCAATAGAAATTCCTCTAGTGATAGTAGTACAAGTGATCCTTGGACTTGAGATCATCATAGTATCTTGTGTATAATGAGTTATACTTTGACATGTACCTTAAGACCTTTAGGGTAGATCAAAGGGTATGATTGGGTATAATAAGTTGTGCATAGAGATAGGTGAATGATCAACAAAGAATCTACCACGTCTAGTAAAAGATGTGAATGTCCTATGTAATTCGATAAATGACAACTCGGTAGTCCTTGCCAAGGCAGAATGAAATTAGAAAGGAGCTTCTAATTTGCATTATTTAGAGTTGTGCATTTGGTAATCGAAATACATATAATTAAATAAAATAAGACTTGACAGTAAATCCATGTCTTATATTTAATTGGGACATTGTATGGTAGAAGGATTGAATTGTACGGTAACTATGCACTGAAAGGTTCTTTTGTGATTAATGTTGAAATTTATATTATCTAGAAAGTCGTTGATCGCTAAGGGGGCTTACCCTTATTGTAGAATAAATATTATTTATTTAAATAAATTAAATAGTTTAATTTATTTATTTAAATAATATCAGAATTGTTCTAATTAATTTATTCGCAACCAGTTTAATATGGAGAACCTAAAGGGTCACACCGCAAAAGGAAAATATTTATTTAAGAAGTAAATGACATAATTATAATAATAAGTTAAGTGTATTTAATTTAATCTATGGAGATAGAATAAATTAAATAGCTTAATATTTATTATTTAATATTTTGGAAATATTAAACATAAATTAATAAGAGGAGTCTTATTATTATTATTACTATTACTATTATTTAATTCCTAATAGGGATTAGAAATTAATTAATAGAAGTACTCTCTTATGAATTCCTAATTGGATTAGGAGCATAATTAATTAAAGGAGTTTAATTATAATAGAAACTCTAATCCTAAATAGTTTAGGGAAGGGTTATTCCTACATCTGTAAATAAGAGGAGTCTTATCATAGATTAGGGTTGCACACTCTTGCATTAGATTGTGGAGAGTACTTACAATTTCTATAGAGATAGAAACTAGGGTTTTGCCAACACTCATCTTCTTGAATAACTATTCTTACTTCGTGGATCACCTCTAGAGGCCAAACACTTGGGTGGCTAACGTTGATCAAGCAAAGAAATTTAGTCGGTGGAATTCAAGGAGAACGCGAAGAAATTGGAGGTGAACTTGTACCCGAGGGAGCACGGTTCTACGAGGGTATAATTTTTATCTCTATCTCTTTCGTTTATATCGTTAATTGAGCACATAGATTGATCATGGTGATGGTTTGTATAAAATTTTAAAAATTCGTTTTTATCGTGCTTGCACTTTATTTATGTAATTTGATTGCACGTCTGCGTCATATACAAACCTAACAATTACCTCTTTAGCTCTTTTAGAAAATGAACAGATGATGAGAGTGGCTTTAGCAACCCTCTTCCTACTTTTGATTTTTCTCAAGGCTGCTCTCAAAATCACAGAACATACTCTTCCTAAATTTTCTCTCCACTTTTCACAGAAAACACAACTCTTCACAACCCTCTAAGCTCTTTAAACTCTGGCTTTGTAACTTATCGCAACATAAACTGATGATGACTTAAGTCACCAGTTAATTAGGCTTCAGCAGTTACAAAAAAATCAAAAGCCATAAGGCTTATTTGGCTAAACCAATATAGAATAAACTCTTTTTATCAACCAAAGGTCAGAATACCTTGTTTGGCTAGCTCAATTTAACTCGCTTTCTAGTTTATTTTAATAATCCCTTTATCATATAGTTCAAATGTCACACTGTAGTTAATTTATTAATTAATAAATTCAATTAAATTCTTCCACATAAATTATAATTTCTATCTGGCCACTTGACATATTATCAGATAAATCATTTTATTCAAATAAAATATTTATTCAAATAAATCATTAATCATCTAATTTAATTGTTAAATTAAATTAGAATAAACACCAAATCACCACTCAAATAACAATTAACATAATTATACTAAAATAAAATACTCCACAATAATTCCATCAATTATTTATTTAATATAATCACACTTAATTAACTTATTCCAAAATAATACTCAACAAATATTTATTCATTTAATAAATAAAACCATTAAAATATTTATTTAACTCCAATAAATATTTATAATAAACTACAAAATTCTTGATCGTTACATATTTCCCTCCTTAAAAGGATTCTGTCCTCAGAATCACGATTCAATTAAACTCATCTGTTACATTCTTCCCCCCTTAAAAGATTCTATCCCCAGAATTATTACACAAATATTAAGCAAATAACTAAGGATATACATATATATATATATATATATATATATTTGACACACATTATTTTGTCTTCGAATTTCCCATGTAGCTTCTCAAGCATTGTGGTATCTCCACATCATCTTAACAGAAAATATTCATTTACTACTGAGAACTTACTATGTTTTGTCAATTATCCGAACAAGTACTTCCTTACAAACAATTCTTTCTCAAATTGTAAAGATTCATACTTTATAACATGTTTATGGTTCTATCTTCTCGGGCTTACGTCCGAAACGTGAAATATACCATATATATATATATATATATATATATATATATATATATATATATATATATATTCTAACTCTGTAGGTAAAACAACCTCGCAGGTCACTACACCTATTCTTCTTAACCTCTCAAAAGATCCAACGAACTTTAGACTCGACTTTCCATTCTTACCATGTATTATCTTCCCTCCCATGGAGCTATATTTTTTTTAATAACATGAAACTACCTACTTCACATTCTTACCTTTGTCGATACTGATTCACATGTTTCTTCTGCCTGTCTTGAGCAGCTAACAATCTAGCTCTTATCACTTTGACGATCTCCGTTGTCTGTTGTACCATCTCAAGTTCTAGCAGTTGACATTCACCAAATCTCTTCACAGCATAGTGACGTTCTGCCTTTCCTTTTGTACAACGCTTAACATGTACATACCTGTATAATAGTTCTTAACATATCCTTTGATGTTCAGATCATTCTTTTGCTCTACACGTCGATGTGAGGATGGTATGTTGTGATAATTTCTCCTCTACGTTCCCATGTGTTTTTGCAAAAATTTTCCAAAAACTTGATGTAAACTTAAATCTCGATACGATACATTTGATACCAAAACATCTTGTTTCGAAATAATTCTTCGACATATAACTGCGCTAACTAATCCGAATTAAACATACTCTTGATCGACAAGAAATGCTGGTGCAAAACTTTATCTCTGACTTCCGGAATTGACGACAAACATATTCTCTACTCAATAGTTAGATAGTTTTCTATCTGAACAGCTTCTCCTTCGACTCTCTCGAATACCTTACATTTCTATTCCCATTTGGTCATTTTTGTTATAAGTTACTCATGTGTAGTTAGCAATATAACTCCTCTTAATCGTTTTTACTAAAAGATAGACAATTCTTTTTTACAACATTTTGGCAAAACCAATTCTAACTTTGTCCAACACAAAACTTAAAACAGAACCATAGTATCTTTCAACTCTTCTTAGGTCTACTAAGTTTTATTATTCAAAATATTTTGTTAGATCATTAAGTCAACCTTCGTCTGATCTTCTTTATACTTCTTCTTTTGATTGACAACAACGTTCGATTTAAGTCTTTAAAATTTACCCTTTTTCCTCATATTAAATGTATATTGGTCTTAGTCAATCTCAATTATGAATCTTGATAACATTCTTCTAAAATTCTTCTTTTAAAGTGTTACTGGTCATGCCGTTAAATTAATAAGTCTCTTCATTTAAAACACACATTTTTTTAACAGAATTAAATAAAACTTCTCACCTGAGACGGTGTGATCCCAAAACATCACCACCTCTATTTTTTTTATTAGATCTATTGAAATTCCGTTTTATCATTTTATATTTTGAAAACTTTGTATATCACACACAATCGCTAATCAACTCGATTGTTTAGGCGACCTATTACCAGAAAATAAAATACTTTGACTACTCCGGAGTCATAAGGTTTACACATTTTCTTTGAAAATCAATTTTTTGTCCATGGTTCAATACCCAATCCAAACCTAGGAAAACCTTAGATTTTTCCCAAGTCAACTTGGAATTAAATCCACCGACATTACATGATCTTTAATATCTACACAAAAATTTCTATGCATAACGTAACAGGAATCACTACTCATAATTCTATATTCAGAGAAAAGTTTAAGTCTTCTTGAAGCAAATATAATTTTCTAGCAAATTAATTGAACATAAATTAACAAATAGCACTCGAATCACATAACACGTAACATTTAGATCATTAATCAGAATAGTACCTTGCATTGCACCCTTCACCGTCATGTCAAACATAAGTTCGGTTAGTTGACTTGGCGGCATTGATTCTGTAACAACCAGCTTACCACCATTGCTTTCTCCTTTGCCTCCGCTTTCTTTTCCTGCCGCTTTCTTTGGACAATTTCGAGCCAATTGCTCCCTCGATCTGCACGTGAAACATGCTCCTTTCCTCGGACTCGGACAGTTCGGCGCAATGTGGCCCTTCAAGCCATAGTTGAAGCACACCCTCTTTTCTTTCAAACAAACACCTACATGTTTCTTCCCGCAATTGCCACATGCTTTCACTTTCTTCCCTTGTTGATCTCCAGCGGTGATATTGTCGATCCACTTTCTTTTCTGAGCATTACCAGTACGGCTACTCCCTGCATTAATCCCACCTTCATCTTTCTTTTCCCTCTGCTCTTGATTGTATGGCAGTGCGTTACGTTCTCCTTCTATGACAAACGGCCTTTCCAGCCCTGTTGTGAACGAGTTCGGTTGAAACATCAAGATTTGACTATATAACCAGGCATTCAGAGTATTTGCAAGTGTTCCCACTAGCAAATTCACCAACTGCGGCACTGGGTTGGCATCAGCTTTATTATCGTGTGCATATCCCTCGGGGGCCAGTTGACGTTGCTGTTTCTTTCTAGGTGGCATCTCTCTATTAAAAATTTATACTATTGGATCTTCATTCGTTTATGTATTAAAACATTTAAGTTTATCACTACCATCTTTAAATAACACATGACGTATCTTAATGAACAACGATATACATATATTCATTTATTGATCTAAAACATAACAAAGATAGCCTTACTATTATCCATATCTTCCTTCCTGTAATAATCAAATTCCAGGACTACATCATTATTTCCATTATTATATTTTAGTAAAACTTAGGATTTACAAGTTTTTTTTAACTTTCATCATGACTTATATATAACATTATTGCTTTTCTCGCAACCTACAAGAACATTCCTCGTCGCACAGCTTCATTATGCTATTGCTCCATGACACGAATCATCGTTCGACATATACCACTGCAAATCCTCGAATTATTCTGGATACTAGAAAACTCGATCCTGCACTCTATCAAACGTTTATTTGACCCGTCTTCAACATGATTTACACATTTAGAAGTCTTCAACCCTTCGCGTCATCCGCTCTCGCCCGCTCTGCTAACTTCTATCTCAAGTCATCCTTCGTAACTTCGTTTCTAGTTAATAGCTATTCTCTTTAATACTCTGACTGAGCTAATCTTTGCTCCACATCTGCAAATTGTACGTAAGGTTTCAAATCGCATCACCCTTCTACTCTTGAACGGCTCATCGTATTGCTGTCAGCTTTTTAAACTCCTCGTCCTCCTCTTATAACTTTATGTTACCGTCATAAATCTCATCATACAGCTTCACACTAACAGAGTTAAGGGGTAACTCTTCGGGACTTTTCTCCTTCCTCATCTGACTCCATATTCTTCTCCGGATCAAACTTAGGCATCTGATCCGATCCTACCACAGTAACCAACGGGGATGGCTCCCTTGGCACTAATCGTTATTCATACTGCTCGATACACATAATACTCGCGATCACATAGTTTATTAAACACATAGGCACATAAGATCTTTTATTGTCTTTTATCTTTAGAAGTCGGGGAAATTCCTTATCTTCTCGATTCCTACAAGGCTAATTCCTAAGGTTTCCCCACCTAAGGTTCTTAACCTACATCTTTGATACCAACCTATGACACCCCTAAATTCGGGTACTTTAATCCCATAGATTTGGTGTTCACTATAAAACAACTTCATAATATTTCACATCTAACTATCCACAATAAAGGATAATAACAATATAATAAAACTTAAATAACAAATTCTCCCATAAGAAGGTTACATCATCATAACTAAATCAATCCCGGGTCATCTAACCTTTATTACATCATTTGCAGAAACATAAAATACCGTCACGTCTATTACAAAATCTTTATGTAATAAATCTAAATAACATCTACTATTGCAGCATCTTATGTTTGCCCTTGGTTGTAGATGGCTCTTCAAACTTCTTGTTTTCATCTGCATTGTTTTGTGCAAGAGTGAGCGAACAATTACCCACAAGATAATAGAGTACAATAATAGCATATGAATCACAATCGATTGAGCTTTAGTTGGTAAAATATTCTTACCAGAACAATAAGCTTTACTTAAAAGATAGAAAAAGTTCAAAGAAATAATGAACTATTAAACTGAACAATAGATATCAACATCAAGGAATACACTAAGGGTCACAAGATCACGAACTACATCTAGGTTGTCAAGTATTTTTACTTTAACCTTTAACAGTCTAAACGACTATAATCATCATCTATGTCCTAGGTTAACAGGTGTTTTTACTGTAACCTTTAGCAGTCTAAACGACTATATGGACCATCATCTTGTACTCTAGGTGATCAACCCTTAGTACTATGTATTACGCAAACATTTTAACGCGATCGCGTTGCTCTAAAAATAATCCCCCTGATACAGGGTTGTTCATCTCAGCTTGATCATTCGATTCCATACCAAAATAAGTTTGGTTTGGAATTAACTTCAAAGAAATCTAAATCTTTAGAATGCACATCAACTAGGTTCTAATTGAATCAGCAAGGGATCTTTTAAACGTTCATTAACTATGTACTAGTCGAATCAAATGAATCTTTACACGCTCATCAACTATGGACTAGTTGAATCAGTAAGAATTATTTAGAATGCCCATCAACTATGTACTAGTTGAATCGTTAAGGGTTTACTAGCTGTTAAAGGATTAACGTAACAATACAAAATTTATACAATGCTAATCAATTTTCAAGAGTTGAATAACAACAATTCACAACTGAACAAACATCATATGGCAAAGCTATGCTTTCGAAAGAATTTGGAAAGCTTAAGTAGAAATTGTAAACTTAGAATAATTCAGGAATCTTGTTTTTAAATAAGGAAACAAAGGTTTAAACTTGTACAACATAAAGTAGGGTTTAGGAACTTATAAGAATAAGAACTTGCTCATTAAACGATAAGGGATTTGCTTAACAAGGATTTGGGTTAGAGAGCTTGTATAAGATAACAAGTTAAAGAATAAGATCCTGCTCAATGTAAGAAGAGGGATAGGAAACTTGCTTAAATAAAAGTTGAGGTAAGAAACTTGCCTTGCGCGCTAGCTACAAATTTATAGTACTCGCCCTTTAAACACCCTACACATTTAAATCATATAAACATAACGATCAGTCATACATCGATTCTTATGTATGTTTTCATTAACTACACATCACACTCCATTGCTCTTCGTCTCTAAATCAACACTCAATAATTAAACAAGTGCTTAAGATTTATTAATCTTATAATGTTTATTGAAACATCATGTCATGCAATCACCACACTTAATTTGGTAGCTAGGATTTAACATTACATCAGCTTATCAATTTTAAACAATGACACATGTGTTGAAATAAATCAGGTAGAACTCCTTTGAACTGAACCATAAAAAAGATCTCATCACTGGGCTCGGCAGACTACCGGCGCTGCAGCGTAGCAGAATGCCTGGAAACCGGCGCTGCCATAAGGTCCAACAACGGCACCGCGACGCTGGTGGTTTTGGGATCCAAGAGGAGTCAGGCGCTGCGGCGCCATATATGAACTAAGCAGCGGCGCGACAATGCCGATACCCAGAAACTGCTTCTGCAGTTCGCGACTCAGGTAGAGTAACCCAAAAACATCTAATTTTCTTCAATTTGATTAACAATTACACGTACCCAGATGCAATAAGCTTAACCAAAACAACACCCAACATACATAAATTATTTCTAACATCACAAAACACATAATCTAACAATTTAAGGACCCAAAATCAAGTTTATGCTAGTTCGTTCATATTTTGACATTCATAGCGAAATCATCCACCGTGAATCCGTTTCTTAACCAATTTAATCCATTCAAACTACATTCTTTTCCCATCTTAACGAATTGCAACTAGCAACAATCAATTTCACATTCCATTAACAAATTAACCATCAATTTTGGCCTTAAAGCAAACCATAGAACACTGTAAAAACCAAAAAGTCTTTTCCTTCTATTCCATGCAAATACACGGATTATAATTACTGTAAACCATTCATAGACACCAGATAGCAGATTATATACTTTTAACAACATACATAATCAACATATAATTAAATCCTAGAAATCTTGTTCATAAAAAATAATCACAGTGAAATAGTTTGAAAAGTATGAACTAAAGCTAAAGTTAGATTATTACCTCTTTAGCTCTTTTAGAAAATGAACAGATGATGAGAGTGGCTTTAGCAACCCTTTTTTTACTTTGGATTCTTCTCAAGGCTGCTCTCAAAATCACAGAACAAACTCTCCCTAAATTTTCTCTCCACTTTTCATAGAGAACACAACTCTTCACAACCCTCTAATCTCTCTAAATTCTGGCTTTGTAACTTATCGTAACATAAACTGATGATGACTTAAGTCACCAGTTAATTGGTTTTCAGCAGTTACAAAAAAAATCAAAAGCCATAAGGCTTGTTTGGCTAAACCAATATAGAATAAACTCTTTTTATCAACCAAAGGTCAGAAGACCTTGTTTGGCTAGCTCAACTTAACTCCTTTTCTAGTTTATTTTAATAATCCCTTTATCATATAGTTCAAATGTCACACTTTAGTTAATTTATTAATTAATAAATTCAATTAAACTCTTCCACATAAATTATAATTTCTATTTGGCCACTTGACATATTATCAAATAAATCATTTTATTCAAATAAAACATTTATTCAAATAAATCATTAATCATCTAATTAAATTTAAATTAGAATAAACACCAAATCACCACTCAAATAACAATTAACATAATTATACTAAAATAAAATACTCCACAATAATTCCATCAATTATTTATTTAATATAATCACACTTAATTAACTTATTCCAAAATAATACTCAACAAATATTTATTCATTTAATAAATAAAACCATTAAAATATTTATTTAACTCCAATAAATATTTATAATAAACTACAAAATTCTTGATCGTTACAGACCGTATGAGTAAGATTCCTTATGTTTCAGCTATAGGATCTATCATGTATGGTATGATATGTACTAGACCGGATGTCATTCATGCACTTAGTGTAACAAGCAAATATTAGTCGAATCCAGGAGAAGAGCACTGGAAGGCAGTGAAAAACATCCTAAAGTACTTAAGAAGAACTAAGGATGTATTTCTTGTCTACTGTGGGTCTGAATTAAAACTAGAGGGCTATACAGACTCAAGTTTTCAAACGGACCAAGATGTCAGTAAATCCGTTTCAGGGTATGTGTTTACCTTAAACGGTGGCACAGTGAGTTGGAAAAGTTCCAAGCAACAAACAGTTGTTGATTCAGTGACAGAGGCAGAGTACATAGCTGTAAGTGAAGCTGCAAAGGAAGCTGTTTGGATGAAGAAGTTCATAACTGAACTTGGAGTGGTTCCTAGTATTAGAGGAGTCGTACCTTTATTCTGTGACAACATTGGAGCTGTTGCGCAGGCTAAGGAACCTAGGTCTCATTAGAAATCTAAACACGTGTTGCGGCAGTTTCATTTGATTAGAGATATCATTAAAAGAGGAGACGTCACTCTGGAGCGTGTGGACTCTGTAACGACCGGGAATTCTGGATTTGCCTTGTAATTCGAATTTTTGAATATTAATGAATATATTATACTTTATTAATATTATTTTTGTGTTGCATGTTTAAAGGTTATGTGATAACCTAGATTATGTGAATGCATGAAATTTTATGTGTTATAGTTTTGTTTAAGTGAATAATTGATTTCGCGTAGTGTCGCTAAATCACTATTCATGCCATAATATTTTTTGTGCCTTTTTCGATTTTAATAAATTTCATAAATACGTGCGAGAAGCATCGAAAATTTTATTTGATCTGATACGTGATTTTATCCGTATCTAAAATGTATTATATGGGTATTCCGAATATTTGAACAAATCCCATAATAATTATTTTTATGCGTCCCAATAATTTATGGGAGTACCTATTTTAATTTTGGGTCGAATTATTTACCAAACTGGGTACAAAAGTGGGAGTATTCGGATATATTTTTGTGTATTTGTGTAATTATTTTTGCATGTTACTCCAAGAGGGAACCAATCCCCCATTTTAGACCAATCAAATGAGAGGGTAGAGGGGAGGGTCGGACAAATTGCATTGAGCAACCAACCCACTCCCTTTATCCTCCCGAAGTCCCTCCAATCTCCCATCCTATTCAAACCATTCCATTTCTCTCTTACATTCCATCAACAGATAGAGAGAGAGAGAGAGCTACATAGAGGAAGAAGGAAGAAGGGGAAAGTCGCTGGAAAAAGGGAAGAGAGTCGCCGAAAAAGAAAGGAGGAAGAAGAAGAAGGCACAAGTGGAGGAAGAAGAGGAGCCAAGCAAGAAGAATCCCTCAAAGAAAAGCCTAGCAATCTTCTTAACCTCTAGGAAGGATTTACAGAGGTAAACAAACAACCACAATCCATTCCATTCGATTTTTGTTAAGATTTTTGAGTTTTTGTGGTTTTAGAGCTCTTGAGCTCGTGAATGTTTTTTGAACGATTTCTTGTTGTTTTTGTTGTTTGTAGTTGTTTATATATGTTGTTAAGAGACTATGTAAGCCATTAATATCATTAAAGTGGAACAAAAACGCAAGAAATCCTTACCTTGGCTTCATGGAGCAAGAACAATGGACAAAACATGGACTTTGGACGTTCGAACCATTTTAGAGGACTATAAAGCCATGATTTCATGTTTGTTAATTCTATTTGTTGTTATGTATTGCAGTTCCATGGGTTACGAAGCTAACTCAGTTGGAATGGAGTAAAAAGGAGTTAAAACAAGTTCGTAATAATGATTTTTGTAAAACTTATCAAAACTCGAAAAACAGAGTATGAACTTAGTACTTTAGCTTAAGTTTTTACCATGTTAATATTAATGGGTAGCTCTGTATTTTTGATATGTTGTAGCCCCATGAATTACGAGTCCATAGAGTCCGAAATGGACTAATTTGCTTGTGTATTGAAGCAGTTATGGAGGTTGGAGTGACCGGAGGTCAGAGTCGCGAACTGGGATCAAACCCAGAATCCGTCTACTGGAGAATGACGCCGCAACGTCATTCATAAGCCTTGCATCTGATGCCACAACAAGGGGCATGATTGGAAAATGAATGAAGCTCACGCCGCAGCGACGCTTCCAAGCACTAAGCTTGGCGTCGCAACGCCACGTGGCAGGAGACGGGAGACGGAGCTCACGCTGCAGCATGTCTTCTAATACTAAGCTTCATGCCGCAGCGACGCCATGCGACAGAGGCAGAACACGGGACTCACGCCGCAGCGTGAGCTCTAGTAATGAGCCTCGCGCCGCTGCGTCAGCTCCGTGTTTGGACCAGGTCGGGTCGGTCAGACCGGGTCGGTTCGGACCCAGTGAATTTTTTCAGCAAGACTAAACTTATATTTTTGTACTAAATGATTGAACAAGTTAGTTATTTATACCTTGTTAAACCTTAACCTTAATTGCTTAATTGTATATTAAGTGTCAACCAAATTGGTATTGTCTTAAGGCATAAATTGAGTAACCTGGATGCAACTTACATTTGGCTTCCAGGGGGCGCTGCCCCCTTAGACCCCCGCCAGCTTACCGTGGCGAGCTAGGCAGCCGCTCGCTCACCGGTGAGCGAGACCCCTGACTGGGTAGTCGTAGTGGCAATCAACGTGTTTTAATGGTGCTATGTCTGTTTTAAACATAGTCTTTATGTGACTAATTGTTATACAAATATGTATTTACATGTGTAGGATATTAAGGAGCGTGTGTTGTAATATTGTAGCAGCGCATCAGGCAAATTTCTAAACCTTATGCACTATTTTGTAAGATCTCGACTTTATGAAATAAAAGTTTATTAATTTCTTTATGATTATTTTTCTAAATAGTGAAGTGCTTAATTGTTATAAATGATAGTTAAGGGTGTTATATGCAAATTATCTGATAAACAGTATGTCGGGGAATATTCCTTTTGTCGGGGAATATTCTTTCTGTCGGGGAATATTATATTCGGTACTGTACGACGACGCCGAAATGACAATATTGCCAACGATAGTGGGTCCCATTGTCAGATACTGAAAACGATAGTATTTGTCAACAGTATTATCACCTGCAACTGTTGAAATTCTGGTAATAAAAAGAACAGTAAAACGCGTTATTCCACAGTAGTACGCGGTATTTCACAAGCACACGGTATTGCACAGTATTTTATATTATTGATTCAATAATTGATAAAGTAGCTATTGCACAGTATTTTGATTCAATAATTGTTATAGTAGCATCTGCATAATACTTTTTATTATTTGTCATGACACTGTAACTCATATTATTTAATATGATATTTTAGCATTATTGACAATGTCTAGAAATTCTGTCAAGGAAAAAGGTTATTTAATTGCGCGCCATTTATACGGAAAGGCCCCTTTTTCCTGGGAATGATCTGGTTGTCAATATTATAAGTCTATAATATTAATGGTGAATAATTATTGTAAGTTATCTTATATTTCCGTGGGACCCACAACTATTTGATCGGTGGGACCCACAATTTATTTTTCTTGTACTAATTTCTTCAGATTTTATTTTTTTCGTGGGACCCACATGTCATTCAATAGTAAATTACTGTCAGTAAATAGTTAATTCAGTTTTTATTTTACCTTAGGGTTAAAAACCTAAGTGAAAGCATATTCAAACAGCTCAATATGGTATAAAGTATATTAAAAGAATATGCCAAGGGTATAAGTGTAATAAACCAAGAAAAATTAGGAAAAAGACTAAAATATCCTCACCTTGATTTTCCTATAAATAGGGAGGGTTCGCTTAAGAAATTTTCACACTTTCATTGCCTATACTTTCTCTCTCTCTAAATTTCTTAAGTTCTCTAAGTGTGCTAGGCTATTGTGAGTATTTGTGAGAATACTAGTATTATCCGAAGTTAGTAATCTTCATAGAAAGTAACATCCAGTCATTAAGGTAGGAAATATCATTTCTTTCATACTCATATATAATATCATTTGCTTTCATGTTCGTAAGTGATATTATACTCATAAAAGGTTGTTATTCATTCTGTATTAATTTGTGGGGATAACCTGTCCGTGCGGATTGACGTATGCCTAGTGAATATCCTTTTTTATTCATTCCTTATTACTCTGTGGGAATAACCTGTATGTACGGAGTGTCGTACCTGGTGAATATCCCTTTACATTTATTACTTATTAATCTGTGGGTATAACCTGTCCGTGCGGATTGACGCATGCCTAGTGAATAACCCTTTGTATTCATTACTTATTAATCTTTTGTGGAAATAATATGTCTACGCAGATTATCGCATGACGGGTGAAAATCCATTTGTAGTTCGTATATTCTTTTATACTTGTATAAAATATCATTTCTTTTGTACTCTTTAAGGGATATCTTTTTCTGTCATATTTCTCCATTTATGATAAGAAATCTTTGTTTGTTTCCAAAACCTTATTTTTAAATGGTGAAAATCCCTGAAAATAAGTAGAATATCCTTAATAGTTTGTGCTTCATCTAATATCTTTTCACTTGAATCTTTCTATCATGAAATAATTTCTTGAATATCATTCTTGAATTTGACTCCACAATTTGGTCATCGTGTTGGCAATTTGGTCAATCTTCAACACTGATTAAATTATAAATCTTTTCTTATCCTTAATCTCACTGTGTTTATTTTGTATCATTGTCATCATCTTCATCCTCATACTTAAATGGTGGTGATAGTTCTCTTCGGCCCGTAGTGCAAAGATGAACTAGCGTGACATGATTTTGACCAAACTGTGTATTGGTATAATCATGACTTTTGGTGTTACAAACAAAGGCGTATGGTGAAAGTTCTCTTTGGCCCGTAGTGCAAAGATGAACTGGCGTTTGGCATGATCATGACCGGTGATGTTACAAATAAATATCTTTGGCACATAGTGCAAAGAAAGGCTGTTGAATATAAACTGTTGATTTGGATGTTCATAAACATGAACTATTGAATGGTGTTACAGAGATAAAATATTGGTGGTAATCCTTTAACTTATAGAAGATGGTAGATAATATAATATACTTGACTCTTCTAATGGATTGTTCGTTCCGCTGCAGTTGTTGTTGTTGAACAATTATAATGTCTTTAAATCTCTGATTTATTATTGTTGAAGACTAAAGATAATTTTTATTCTTCATTATCTTAGTCATGATATTTCTTACTGGGCTATTTGTGCTCACCCTTTTCCTTTTTGTTCCATTATTCTCCTTAGGAAAAGAGAGTGTAGCGGGGACTAGCCAGGGAATGGAGTGATGGTCCGAGACAATAGAAATATCTCAATACATTATTATTAGTGTAGCAATAAGTGTATTGAGAGCTTAAGTTGTATTTATATTGAAAGTCACAGTATGTGTGTTGTCGTATTTTACACGACGATTATTAGTTGTAAATGGAAAGATTTGTATTTGTATTTGTATTTTGTAAGATGTTATTGGCGACTCAAAATGGGTTATGTGGACCTATTTTGGGGGCGTCACAGTTGGTATCAGAGCTTAGGGATATAATCTCTGGTAGAGATCTGGGATTAGAACTAGGAGGGGAAAGACGAGTAAAATCCTTCGTTAGTGTATCCTACCTAAGCTATTTTTGTTAATTGGTTTGGTTATAGGGACAAGATATTGCATGTCTATTTCTTTAACTAATCTTTGTTTTGTGATCACATTTCAGAATGGCATCTAAAAACCAAGAGATTCACTATGAGACAATTGTGATTGAAAATCAAGAAGCCACAAATAATACGGGTGCAAACTCAGAACATCATGATGCTAATCATGATGCTAACAACAGGATGTGATAAGTAGGTTTCATACCTACTTATTGGATACTATTTTGTTCCATTTGTTGCTTATTTAATAGCTATCTAGTGTAATTTCATGCATTTTTCCCTCTCTTTCAGTTTTTGATTCACTATTCTCATTATACGGCTTTTGCATAGTTTTTGGTAAATTTGGCTCTGGTTGTTGTGCATTTGTGGATGGGTGCTATTTGATTGTTTGTTGATTGTGCAGGACTTGAGAGTAGAGAAATTATCCAACAGCAGCACTGCAGCAAACTGGCATCCGGTGCAGCTGCACCCCTTTTACTAAGGGGAACGGCGCAGCTGCGCCCCTCCTGCTCATGCCCTGCCCCCGGTGCAGCTGCGCCCCTTTTACAAAGGGCGCTGGCGCAGCTGCGCCTGTCGCCAACCAGCCATGCAGCACGTTCCATCCAGCGAAGCAGCATTATCAGAAAATGGGGTGGTGCCTGATTTTGAGGATTCAGTGGGTTCGAACTTTTGTAGTGGGAATCATAATAAGTCAAAATAAGACAATTCATGCATGTATTATTAGCCAATTTTGGAATTCAATTTGTAGCTCTCCTCCTACACGAAAAAGAGAGGAGTTTACTGCATGTTAGCTTCAAAAATTAGAAATAGTCAGCTGAGCATTTTTGGCATTTAGAAATTGAAGAATGGAGCTATATGGATGCTAAATTGGAGATTGGGAGCAAGGAATCAACTATCTACACAACTTGGAAAATCACCAGAAGTTGCAGAACGGAAACAGGGAGCTTGAATATTTTCTATTTTTGATTAATTTTCCTATTCTGTAATTATGATGATGAACCAATTGTGCATGCTGAACTCTAGTATTTTTATTATGAACTAAATTTAATTCTTGGGATTATAATGGATCTTTTGCATAACTAAGAATTGAAATGCTTCCTTATTTTTACTAGTTGGTTATGAAATGAATGTCTAGCTTAATCTATACTCCATGTTTAATTGCTTGATCACCAATTACTGTGATAATTTATATGGAATTAAGAAAGGAAATATAAATTAAGATCTCATTATGCTAGCATATGTTCATAATTATTACATTCCTCGTGAAATTATGTTTCGTGCTTAGGATAGAGATATACCGAAGCACCATGTGTGGCCAATGGAAAACTTGTTCTTAAACCCTTTTGATTGTAATTCACATAGAAGTATAGTGCGTTAGTCATCTAGGGTGTTCACATTCATTCTATCAATTGTGGATTTAGTGTGATATGGATATGGTGCATCGAGAGATGGCCATATTTTACTTTCGTGTTCTCGACCAACATTCTATAGTAACCAACTAGCAACAATAGGAAGCATGGAAATCTAAGTTTGCAATAAGTGAAATTATAATCCCAAGCCCATAAAATCTGTATTTTTACAACCAAATTTGTGTTAATTGTTTCATTAGTAATTATTAGACTATTCCATCACTAAAACTGCTTGTTTAAAGAGACCGAACTAATTACAAAATCGGTGTTTGTAGTCATAAATGCAATTCAATTCCTCGTGGGATCGATACTTTAGTTACTTTATATTACTTGTGGATCACGTGCACTTGCGTGTATGCGTTTTATTTGTTATACATACAAATATTCCAACAGGATGAATGATGAATTTTTTAGGAACTTCATGCAATACATGCAGAACCAGACGAGAAGAGCTCATGTCTACAATACTGGCAGAAACGCTGATAATGTACGAATGGTCACTGCCAAGCAGTTCAAAGAATTGGGACCACCTGAATTTTTCGGCAAGCCAGATCCACTCAAGGCAAAGGCGTGGCTCAAACAATTAACAAAGATATTTGATGTACTGCGTTGCACAGACGACCAAAAGGATCCTTTCGCCACCTTTATGTTGCGAGGAAAAGCGGATCATTGGTGGGAATCCTTGAAACGTACCCATCACTCGACACTTGAGATGTCTTGGGTCGAGTTCCAGGAATTATTTAACGAGAAGTATTTTCCAAAAAGTATTCGCCATATGAAGGAGATGGAATTCATCAAACTAGAACAGAACAACATGACGGTGTCACAGTACGAAGCCAAGTTTGCCGAGTTGTCACCTTTTGCATCCCATTTGGTGGACACTAAGGAACGGATGACTCGAATGTTTCTACGAGGTTTGAAACCAAAAATTCGTAAATATCTCATTTCTCATAAAATTTGTCTATATTCAGATGCTGTGGATAGGACTCAAGTAGTGGAGCAAGAGAGAGGAATACTACAACCAGGAAGCAACACCCAACAACGAGAGAAAAATTACGATAATAATCGTAATGGTGCCAACAACTATCGAAATAATGATAACTAGCGAGGAGGGAATCACAACACCGGAAATGGTAACCACTTCGGTGGTAATCCTGGCCCAGATAATAGAAGGAGTGAGTCAAGTGGCAACAATTCCAAGAAGAGGAGATTCAACAACAACCATGGAAAGGCACCAACATCAGTACCGACACAAGTACCAGTTTCGAAGGGAGGAGAACGACTACCAGTTAGATGTTTCAGGTGTGGGAAAGAAGGACACATCAGTCTAAATTGTACACAATCGCCATCCCAAGTGTGTTACAATTGTGGAAAAGAAGGCTATATAGCTCGCTTCTGTCATGCAGCGAAGTCAAGTCCAGCTGCAATGATGACACCAAAGGCGGTCATGGACAAGTCAAAGTCTGTGGTTTAGGGGAGAGCTTTTGTCGTGACATCTCAAAAAGCGCAGAACCCGAATGAAGTTATTATGGGTAAACTACTTATTAACTCTTGTGAAGTCTATGCCTTATTAGATTCTGGTTCTACTCACTCTTTTATTTCACCAACATGTGCTCAACGTCTGAACTTAACTCCTGAGAAATTAGATTTTGACTTATCTGTTGAAACACCATTAGCACAAACATTCGTTACATCTACAGTCTATAAATCTTGCTTTGTTCAAATCGGCACCCTCACATTACCTATTGATCTTATCTCCTTGAACATGCATGAATTTGATGTGATTTTAGGAATTGATTGGTTAACTACTCATCATACTAAAATTGATTGCTTTCGTAAGGTCATTAGTTTTCATATTCCTAATCAACCTATTATGAGAATTCAAGTAACCAAACCATTGAAATCAATAACCGTCATTTCTAGTCACAAAGCTATTCGTTTATTGAAAAACGGATGCCAAACATTTTTAGCCCATGTAACGGATTTAAACAAAATTACGTCAGATTTGAATAATATTTCTGTTGTTAATGAGTTCCCTGACGTATTTTCTGAAGAACTTCCTGGCCTACCCCCAGACCGTGAAATCGAATTTTATATCGACCTTGAACCCGGTACAAAACCCATTTCCAAAACCCCATATCGAATGGCTCCTATTGAATTTCAAGAGTTAAAAGTCCAACTACAAGAGTTGTTAGACAACGATTTGATACGTCCGGGTACATCGCCTTGGGGTGCTCCTGTTTTATTCGTAAAGAAGAAACACGGGACTATAAGACTTTGCATTGACTATCGGGAGTTAAACCATGTCACCATAAAAAATAGGTACCCGTTACCTCCCATTCATGACCTGTTCGACCAGTTACAAGGTGCTTAATTCTTTTCAAAGATCGATCTTTGTTCTGGGTATCATCAGTTGAAAGTTAAAGCTGATGACATTCCAAAGACTGCCTTCAGAACTCAGTATGGGCACTATGAATTCGTAGTCATGTCTTTTGGATTGACTAATGCTCCTGGTGCTTTCATGGATATGATGAACCGGATATTCAAGGAATATTTGGATCATTTCGTGGTTGTCTTCATTGATGACATTCTCATATATTCTAAAAGTCGTGAAGATCATGAGCAACACTTGAGGCTGATACTCCAAAAGCTTCGTGAAAACAAGCTATATGCTAAGTTAAAGAAATGTGAATTCTGGCTTGAGGAAGTTGCATTCCTTGGTCACTTGGTTTCTAAACAAGGAATCTTGGTTGACCCGACGAAGATTGAAGTAGTATCCAATTGGGAACAACCTAAGTCAGTAACCGAAGTACGAAGCTTTTTGGGTCTAGCTGGTTATTATCGAAGATTCGTAGAAGGATTTTCTCGAATAGCCATTCTATTAACTCAACTGATTCGGAAAAGCACAACATTCAAATGGAGCGAAGAATACGAGAAGAGTTTTCAAGAACTCAAAAGAAGACTCATTTCAGCACCTGTATTGACAATACCATCAGGATCGGAAGGATTTGTCATCTACAGCGACACTTCAAGCAAAGGACTAGGTTATGTTCTCATGCAACATGGGAAGGTTATAGCCTATGCGTATCGGCAACTCAAGGAATATGAGAGGAATTATCCTACTCATGATCTAGAGTTGGCAGTAGTCGTTTTCACGTTGAAGATTTGGAGACATTACTTGTATGGAGAGAAAGTGGAGATCTATACAGACCACAAAAGTCTTAAATATTTCTTCACCCAGAAGGAACTCAACATACGATAGCGGCGTTGGCTCGAGCTATTGAAAGATTACGACCATACCATCCAATACCATCCTGGAAAGGCGAATGTAGTAGCTGACGCATTGAGTAGAAGATCATATGCAAGTACAAGTGCGTTACTGACATCGCAAAGGCCCATTTTGGATGATTTACAAAGGATGGAGATAGAATTAAAGACTCTAGGAACCTACGTGAAGATCGCACATATACGGGTAGAACCGGCTTTAATCGACAAAATTAAAGCTGCTCAAGTTACAGACCTGGAGTTGGTGAATATGAAGAAAAAGGTACATGAAGGTGCTATTCCAGAAGCAAGAGTCAACGAAGACGGAATACTTCGAGTCAACTCTAGACTGTGTGTTCCTAACGACACTAACTTGAAATACAAAATCATGATGGAGGCACACAACACACCATTTGCAATCCACCCTGCAAGTACCAAAATGTATCGTGATCTTCAACATACATTTTGGTGGAACAATATGAAGAGAGAGATTGTAGAGTTTATCGCAAGATGTTTAACTTGTCAACGTGTCAAGGCGGAGCATCAAGTACCAAGGGGTCCATTGCAACCACTTGAGATTCCAGAATGGAAGTGGGAACACATCAACATGGATTTCGTGACAGGTCTTCCCAAAGTTTCTCAAGGCTTAGACGCAATTTGGGTCATTATAGATAGATTGGCGAAGTCTGCTCATTTCTTGCCTATACGAGAAAACTATTCACTTGAGCGTCTTGCTAGTATGTATATAAGCGAGATTATCAGATTGCATGGCATGCCAGTATCCATCATTTCTGATCGAGATCCTAGGTTCACTTCACGATTTTGGGTCAGCTTGCAAAAAGCTAAGGGCACTGAATTACGATTCAGTTCTGCATACCATCCCCAAATAGACGGGCAATCGGAAAGGACTATTCAAACCCTCGAAGATCTATTAGGACTCTGCATACTAGACTTCAAAGGAAGTTGGGACAAATACTTGCCATTGGTGGAATTCTCTTACAATAACAGT
Source organism: Aralia elata (assembly GCA_034770075.1). Lineage (NCBI taxonomy): Eukaryota > Viridiplantae > Streptophyta > Magnoliopsida > Apiales > Araliaceae > Aralia > Aralia elata. The sequence continues at coordinate 43,837,291 of CM068387.1, read as the reverse complement.
TATCAAGCAAGTATAGGCATGGCTCCCTTTGAGGCGTTGTATGGACGAAGGTGTCGATCTCCAACATGTTGGGATGAAGTAGGTGAGGCAAAATTGTTGGGACCCGAGTTGATACGTATGACTACGGAAAAGATCCAAATGATCTGCTAACGTATACAAACAGCTCAAGATTGACAAAAGAGTTATGTCGATCTTCATCGAAGAGACGAGGAATTCAATATCGGGGATCATGTATTTTTACGTGTTGCTCCGTGGAAAGGAGTTACGAGATTCGGAAAGAGAGGGAAGCTTAACCCTCGATTTATCGGTCCATTTGAAATCCTCGACCTAGTAGGAACTGTGGCCTACAGACTCGCCTTACCGCCAAGCATGTCTCGTGTTCATAATGTTTTTCACATATCCATGTTACGTAAATATGTGAAAGATCCAAACCACGTTATTGAATTAGAACCAGACGAGATAGCAGAGGATTTGACATACGAACAGATACCTGTCAAGGTCTTGGATAAGAAGGAACAGATTCTACGATCAAAGGTTATACCTCAAGTTAAAGTTTTATGGAGAAACCATGATGTTGAGGAAATGACCTGGGAGTTAGAATCTGAAATGAGAGCAAGGTATCCTCACCTCTTCAATATGCCAGGGGAGATTGTAAGATCCCGACTTTATGAAATAAAAGTTTATTATTTTCTTTATGATTATTTTTCTAAATAGTGAAGTGCTTAATTGTTATAAATGATAGTTAAGGGTGTTATATACAAATTATCTGATAAACAGTATGTCGGGGAATATTCCTTTTGTCAGGGAATATTCTTTCTATTGGGGAATATTATATTCGGTACTATACGACGGCGCCGAATTGATAATATTGTCAACGATAGTGGACCCCATTGTCGGATACTGAAAACGACAGTATTTTTGTCAACAGTATTATCACCTGCAACTGTTGAAATCCCGGTAATAAAAAGAACAGTAAAACGCGTTATTCCACAGTAGTACGCGGTATTTCACAAGCACACGGTGTTGCACAGTATTTTATATTATTGATTTAATAATTGATAAAGTAGCTATTGCATAGTATTTTGATTCAATAATTGTTACAGTAGCATCTGCATAATACTTTTTATTATTTGTCATTACACTATAACTCATATTATTTGATATGATATTTTAGCATTATTGACAATGTCTAGAAATTCTGTCAAGGAAAAAGGTTATTTAATTGCGCGCCGTTTACACGGAAAGGCCCTTTTTTCCTCGGAATGATCTGGTTGTCAATATTATAAGTCTATAATATTAATGGTGAATAATTATTGTAAGTTATCTTATATTTCCGTGGGACCCAAAACTATTTGATCGATGGGACCCACAATTTATTTTTCTTGTACTAATTTCTTCAGATTTTATTTTTTTCGTGGGACCCACATGTTATTCAATAGTAAATTACCGTCAGTAAATAGTTAATTCAGTTTTTATTTTATTTGAGGCTTAAAAACCTAAGTGAAAGCATATTTAAAGAATATACTATGGTATAAAGTATATTAAAAGAATATGCCAAGGGTATAAGTGTAATAAACCAAGAAAAATTAAGGAAAAGACTAAAATGCCCTCACCTTGATTTTCCTATAATTAGGGAGGGTTCGCTTAAGAAATTTTCACACCTTCATTGCCTATACTTCTTCTCTCTCTAAATTTCTTAAGTTCTCTAAGTGTGCTAGGCTATTGTAAGTATTTGTGAGAATACTAGTATTATCCGAAGTTAGTAATCTTTATAGAAAGTAACATCCAGTCACTAAGGTAGGGAATATCATTTCTTTCATACTCATATATAATATCATTTGCTTTCATGTTCGTAAGTGATATTATACTCATAAAGGTTGTTATTCATTCTGTATTAATTTGTGGGGATAACCTGTCCGTGCGGATTGACGCATGTATGATGAATATCCTTTTTTATTCATTCCTTATTACTCTGTGGGAATAACCTGTATGTACGGAGTGTCGTACCTGGTGAATATCCCTTTGCATTTATTCCTTATTAATCTGTGGGTATAACCTGTCCGTGCGGATTGACGCGTGCCTGGTGAATAACCCTTTGTATTCATTACTTATTAATCTTTTGTGAAAATAATCTATCTACGCGGATTATCGCATGACGGGTGAAAATCCATTTACAGTTCATATATTCTTTTATACTCGTATAAAATATCATTTCTTTTGTACCCTTTAAGGGATATCTTTTTCTTTCATATTTCTCCATTTATGATAAGAAATCTTTGTTTGTTTCCAAAACCTTATTTTTAAATAGTGAAAATCCCTGAAAATAAGTAGAATATCCTTAATAGTTTGTGCATCATCTAATATCTTTTCACTTGAATCTTTCTATTTCGTTTTATACGTTATAGTTGAATCATGAAATAATTTCTTGAATATCATTCTTGAATTTGACTCCACAATTTGGTCATCGTATTGGCAATTTGGTCAATCTTCAACACTGATTAAATTATAAATCTTTTCTTATCCTTAATCTCACTGTGTTTATTTTGTATCATTGTCATCATCCTCATCCTCATACTTAAATTGTGGTGATAGTTCTCTTTGGCCCGTAATGCAAAGATGAACTGGCGTGACATGATTTTGACCAAACTGTGTATTGGTATAATCATGACTTTTGGTGTTACAAACAAAGGCGCATGGTGAAAGTTCTCTTTGGCCCGTAGTGCAAAGATGAACTAGCGTTTGGCATAATCATGACCGGTGATGTTACAAATAAATATCTTTGGCACATAGTGCAAAGAGAGGCTGTTGAATATAAACTGTTGATTTGGATGTTCATAAACATGAACTATTGAATGGTGTTATAGGGATAAAATATTAGTGGTGATCCTTTAACTTATAGAAGATGGTAGATATTATAATCTACTTGACTCTTCTAATGGATTGTTTGTTCCACTGCAGTTGTTGTTGAACAATTATAATGTCTTTAAATCTCTGATTTATTATTGTTGAAGACTAAAGAAAATTTTTATTCTTCATTATCTTAGTCATAATATTTCTTACTGGGCTATTTGTGCTCACCCTTTTCCGTTTTGTTCTATTGTTCTCCTCCGAAAAAGAGAGTGTAGTGGGGACTAGTCGGGGAATGGAGTGATGGTCCGAGACAATAGAAATATCTCAATACATTATTATTAGTGTGGCAATAAGTGTATTGAGAGCTTAAGTTGTATTTGTAGTGAAAGTCACAGTATGTGTGTTGTCGTATTTTGCACGACAATTATTAGTTGTAAATGAGAAGATTCGTATTTGTATTTTGTAAGATGTTATTGGCGACTCAAAATGGGTTGTGTGGACCTATTTTGGGGGCATCACAATTTTTATTTCGTGGAAACATGTATATGTTAGGCAAGTTTCCTAACGCTTCTAACCCTTGTGTTGGGCAAGTTTTCCTAACCTTACTCGAATTATACTTGACCAGGTTTAATATTTTATACAAATGTTGTATATTGTTTCAAGTTTCATGACTCAAAATGAATTATTACTTTCAAATTATATTAGTGGATTAATTATTGTAAATTACTCCACATCCAAGATAATTATTGATATTCGCACCTTGTGCATTTGAATTCATTATCTATTGTTGGACTGTGAAACGTTTAAGTTCTTCACTCATGAACTATTTAGGGAATAGTCTATGCCACTTGTTTCGGCTAGACATGTACAGGTTATTATTTGTTAAAGCTATCCGAACCGATTGTTGGTATGGATTATTGGACTGAGAGAGCAATCCTTAATAGGGAATTTTAATGTGTCAGTTATTCGATGCAGTCAGAGTTATATGTTATGCATATATATAGGGTACGAGAGGCTGATCCCCTCGAGTACTACCGACGGGCCATGTGTTTAAAAGGGTTAGTCGAATGACTGATCCTTTGGCCAAAAAGTTGACCACTTAGCAGTAAATAATCAATATTCATTATTTCATTTGAACTTTGATTATATTGCCAGTTATTTCTTCAATGTTCTTAAATTGTTGAACTATGCGATTATTATTCTCATTCATTCATGATATATCTTCCTTTTTCATTTTAAACTTGCTGAGCAAAATAGTTGCTCATTCTTGCTATATCATGAACCTATTGCAGTTAAGCCGGTGAGTTCCAAAGTGGACAAAGGCAAGGGAAAACTTAAGGAATAATTATATGTAATATCCCGTTATGTAATCGTGGAATCATTTTGTATTATTATTGTATTCTGTGATGTATTTGTTTAAGGTTATAGACCTTGGGACCGTAGTAAACCTTTTGTAATGAACAACATATGTTTATTTATTTCGCATTAGTTGATTTATGTTGTTTAGAGGTGTATGGATGTAATTTATCGTGAGCACCAGATTCGAGGTATTGGTACCTGAATTTAGAGGTGTGACTCTCAAGACAACATTGCAGATCCATTTACTAAAGCTTTAACTCAATAGCAGTTTGATCGTCACTTAGAGAAGATGGGTATTAGATATCATGGCGGTTGGCTTTAGTGCAAGTGGGAGATTGAAAGTAGTATGCACACAAGCCAATCACATTTGATATGATGTAGCATATACTTTGCAATCTTATTCATTTATTAATAAAAGTATTAAAGCCATTTTACTTATCAACATGATGCTGTTATTTAATATGTGATAAACCCATAGTTTTAAGCAATGCTTTTAGAATCATGATGATGATCATGCTAATGAGATCTAAATTCTAGATAGCTTAAAACTAAAATCGTTCCTAATTGTTGGATTACCAAAAAAGAAATTAGTGAATCCGGATAGATTAGTATATACGTTGTTTGCTCTTATGAAGAGGATGATTGAAGCCATCTAAATCATACAACTAGCTCATTACACATGGGCAAGTGCATAAAAGTGGAAGGATTCATAAGCAAACCAATAACTAACAATTACGTTAAGCACATAGACTAAGCAACCTTTGTCCATTTTCCATGAGTTAGAAACTATTCAATCAGGTTCTTATCATTGACCATGGATTATAGTTCAAAACCAACTAATCAAACTCAAGAGACGCATCCTAAATTTTTTTTTTCCTAATAGCATACAAACATTAATATGCACAAATAACTAACACATGCAATGTAACTATGATGCCAATGCTATATAATCCACCCCCAAACTCAAAGTGAACAATGTCCTCATTGTTTATAAGATAAAGAAATGAAAACTGAGAACTTCCCTGATTGGCCAAGCATCATGCTCGACCATAACCTTCTAAGCATCTAAGTCTGATGGTGGATAAACTGGTAACCGTTGTGGCTCAAGAACATGCATTGGGTGGTACTTGGATAATAACTAAGTAATTCCTTACCAAACAATGCTTAATCAGGCCAACTATCTTTTAGACAATTCATCGAATACGTGGTGTGCTCTGACTGAAATTCTTCTTCAAATACCTCCCCCAAACTCAGTTTCAACAGAAAATGCCAAGTTATTGCAATATTCAATCAAATCATAGCAATGAATAGCCCAAAATCCTCCAATTGAGCCAACACAAACTCAATTAGGCAACCAATTTAAATTTATCCAAATTCAATAATGTATGATTACCCAAAGTAAATCCAAATACAACAGTCTACTAACCAAGAATACCCATCACAATTGACAAATTTTATTTTACTTGTATGCAATAACTGGAGTGAGTACCTTGCTTTGTGTTGGCAAAAGAAGTTGTTTGATGGTACCTTCAATTTGAAGATGAACTCTTTTTGAATGCTCATTGGGTTGAAGATGAATCCGTGTGAAACCCTTTGCTAGAATCCCCAATTTGAGAAACCAAATCCAATTAGAGAGTGAATCAATGTGGGTTTATTGAATCCGAGTGAGAGAATGGGAAGGTTGAGTTTGGAAGTGTTTAGGAATGACAATCTGATCGGGCTTGGGAAGAAAAAAAATTGAGCAAACCATGTCGGGGCGCGCTCTTCAAGCCACGAATTCACGCCAGGGCACGCTCGGCAAAAAGTTGGCGTCGGGGCGCGAGTTGGCGCCGAGGCGGGAAAACCTCCTTGCGAGCTCGTCGGGGTGAGCTGGACCTGTTCCGAAAAAATCTTATTTTTTACAGTTTAAACCCCGCGTGCAATCTCAATACCTTCCATCTGCAATAGTGCAACATATCACACATTAGTTTGAGCAATATAAGATCAAGAGCGACAGAATATGCAAATTCACCCCAAAGACTAAACTTAGCTAAAAACACACAATACTTGAAAATTTGAAAATTTAAAAATTGCGGCAATTGAAATATAATGACTGAACATATAAGGATATAGATGGAGTTAATGTAAGGAAAGGGATGGAAATGAATGGGTTGCTTCCCATCAAGTGCTTGGTTTATAGTCCTCGGCCTGACTAGCTCCTTGTCAAAACACCTATGTTCAGGGTATTTAGTACCCTTTAGTATGCTGTTGAAAATTCTAAAACTCTTATCTTAGTTATTCAAGGTTACCTCATAATTATTATTTCAGTTGTTAAAAAATGCCTAAATAGATGATTTTATCCTCGATGTTTATTGTCAAATTTCTTTATTTACTTGCTGGGCAATTTGTGCTCATTCTTGCTTAAACATTTCAGTAAGCGGGAGAAGACAGAAGGGTCGGGTAAGGATAAGGGGAAAACAAAGATGGAAAGATAGATTGCTTTATGTAATAGTTTTAGTTTCACATTCAATGTAATAAGCATTGTACACTAAGATTATGTTTTAAAGGTTTTTAAGATCATGGGATTGAACCAGGATTATTATTGTTATTATAATATTATTAATTTATGATATTTATTTAGTTAAAATGTTGATTATGTTGTACCATGAGCACCACATCATGCGTTTGATGTTACACGGATCTGGGGGCGTCACATAAAAAGTTACTCAAATGACTTTAACACCCATAAAATGATTTACAATCATTACTGACCACTTACAAGCCCAAATCAAAGGTCCATTATAGGAGGAGGTCCTAATTTATTCGAATATGAATTGAGAGGCCTTAGACTTTTTTCTTGGGCTCACAATTTGCACAAATTCAACCCAATAAGGAATAATACAAATTAAAGTCCTGAAAGTAGTATGCCCTCAAGCCAATCACATAGGATGTGATAAGCATTTACTTTATAATCTTGTTCATTTATTAATAAAAGAATTTATTTAATTAAAAGGCATTCTTTATCCATGTTTAATTGGTTGAATTAAATAAATATGATAAACCCGTAGATTTGGAGCAATACTTTTAGAACCATGATGATTATCATGCTAATGAGATCTAAATTCTAGATGGCTCAAAACTAGAACGTTCCTAATCGTTGGATCACCAATGTGAGATTACTGATTTCGGATAGATTAGTACATATTATACTTGCTCTGTTGAAGAGGATGATTGATCTCATAATCATTTGTGTGAAGACACTAAAGCAAGTATGCAGGTGCTTATTGGAGAATAAGTTCACTGAATGTGACTCGCTAAAGGAACACCTAATGGAGTTTTAGTTGCCTGACAATAGGAGTTCCTATAGTGATAGTAGTACAAGTGATCCTTGGACTTGAGATCATCATAGTATCTTGTGTATTCTGAGTTATGCTTTGTCATATTCCTTAACTCTTTGAGAGTATAAGAGGGTATGTTTGGGTATATTAAAGTGTACATAGAGATAGGTGAATGATCAACAAAGGATCTACCACTTCTAGTAAAGGGAGAGAATGTCCTATGCGATTCGATGAATGACAACTCAGAAATCCTTGGCCAATGTGAATGGAAATTAGAAATGAGTTTCTAATTTACATTAATCAGAGTTGTGCATTTTAGAATCGAAATGTATATGATCAAATAAATAAGACTTATCAGTAATTTCATATCTTATGTTTGATTAGGACATTGTATGGTAGAAGGATTGAATTGTACGGTAACTATTTACGGAATAGGTTCTATGTGATTAAACGTTGATTTCATATTATACGGATAGTCTTGATATACTGATGTAAGGTGTCCCTCATGATGTAGAATAAATATTATTTATTTATATATGAATTAAAGGAGTTTAATTCATTATTAATAATATTAGAATGGTTTTAATTTATTTATTCTACTACCGGCATAATATTGAACCTAAAGGGTGTGTAACGAATGTAATTTTTGTGATTAAATAAAAATATTTATTGAGTTATATGAATATTTTTATTAATTTATTTATTGAGTAAAATAAATAATTTATAAGTTATGATGAAAGAATTTTTGTTAAAAGTTATTTGATTGTGATTGGATGTGTTTATTCTAATTTAATAATTAAATTAGATGATTAAATGATTTATTTGAATAAAGAATTTATTTGAGTAAGATAATTTATTTGGTGTTATTGTTATTGGTTAAATGGAATTATTAATTAAGTTAGTAAGGTTTAATTGAATTTATTTAATAATAAGTTCAATTAAATTAAAAGTGTGACTATTAAAACTATATGTTATAATGAGTTATTAAAATAAAGAGAAAGAGTCTTTATGACATTTTGTTGGAAATAATGAGTTATTTTAATTTATTTTTACCAAACAAAGCCTTATGGCTTTTGAATTTTTATAACTGATGATTTAATTAGAAAATATACGTTCCATCAGTTTTTATTTGTTTTGCTTGTCAGTTGTTAAAAGAAAAGAAAACACAGAGTTTAAAAAAAAGAAGAAAGAATATACAGAGAAGAAGAAAGAATTAGAGAGAAAATTGAGAATTGAGAGGTTTGTGAATTAAGAAAAAGAAGGAAGAGAAGTGCTAAGCTAAGGAATTATATATATAGCTTACAGGTATAATCTCTTTTAAGTTTTATTTATAGTTTTGTTTCACTGTATATGTTTTTTTTAGTTTCATGTAAGTGAATTGTTTGCTAAAAGCATGAATTAGTTGATGCAATTATTAGTAATCATGAATTAGATGATTATATGATGATTATAAGTTAATTTTAAGGTTTTAATCCATAAAAACTTGCTTTGGAGAAGAGTTTATAATTTTTTTCAGAGTTTAATTCATGTATGGTATATATGTATGAAATTGGTATTCAAATTGGTTGTTAATTGGTAAAATTGATTTTTGATTATGATAATATGATGAAAAATAAAAAGAATGCAAGTAGAAAGGATTAAAATGGTTGAAAGATGAAGTCACAGTGTTTAATTTCATTAATGTGGTTAAAGTAAGAATATTTTTCATAAACAGAGAATTTTGGGTTTGTAATTGGTTGATTATGTGTTTTATAATGTTTAGATTGGTTAGAAACATGTTGGGTAATTATTTTCTAGCATGTTGGATGTCTGGGTATATTTAATTTGTGTATTGGATGGTAGAATTCGGAAAATTTGGCCAAATTTGGCCTAAGTTTTCACTGGTTCGCAACTGTAGGAGACGACTGTCGAGTCTCTCGCCCCGGCGAGAGAAATGAACTGTAAAATCCTCGCCCCGGCGAGATATTTTAAAAGGGAATTCTCGCCCCGACGAGAATCACTGCTGGAAAAAAAAAATTATTTTGTTTTCTTTTCTTGGTAGTTATGATATATCATTTTATGCAGGATTAAACTTAAATTAATGTAATAAGTGAATAATAAGATGTTAAGATGAATTCTAAACAATGTTTGATGATGATTAAATATAAGATAATATATCTTAGCTTAAAGATAAGTTCTGGAGATTCTTAGAGTGTAACATTGTTGCAATTAAGCTTGTAGCTTCTGAAATAGAGTTGATAATTAGTAGTTAATTGGAAATTGAAGTGAGGATTGGAGTATTAATGTACGTGAGTATTGTAACTAATCGTTTTTGTTGCAATACAAATGGAATTTGTAGGTTGTTTATTGTACGCGGTTTGTAATTAGGAAAGCTGCGTACGAGGCAAGTTTCTGAACTCCATTATTATATTGAGCAAGTTGTTCTTCCCTTAAACTTGTTATTTTATTTAAAGCAAGTTTACTTTCATTGAGCAAGTTACTAACCTTAGCTTATTGTTATTCAAGCGAGGTTGATACCATGATAAGTGTTTAAGTTTTATTCCACTCAATTGTTATTCAATCATTGATAGTTAATCAGATTTTGAACATAGTCCCTATTGTACAATTTTTATTGATGAATCAGACTAGCAAACCTTATTGATTCAGCTAGTCCTTAGTTGATGAGCGTTCTAAAGACTTAGAATATTTTAAAATCCTTCCAAACCAAGTTCTTTTTGGTACGGATTCTGATGCTTAACTGAGATGAACAACCCTAATATAGGGGATTAATTACGCTACAACGTTAAAATGTTTGTGCACAATATATTGTACAAATGGTTGATCCCCCTGAGTACGAGACGGATGGTCCATAGTCTATAAGACTGTTAAAGGTTGCGGTAGAAATACTTGATAACCTAGGACATAGTTCGAGGTCTTGTGACCCTCAGATACACTTTTAATCCTGAATCTATATTCAGTTATTGAGCTAAGCTTTCTATTGAGATTTCAAACCTTGATTCCTTATTGATTGTATTCAGAAAACTATTATACCCCAGTTGATAAATATTTCATTTAAAAATTATTGTTATCATACCTGTGAGCAATTGTTTGCTCACTCTTGCATTAAACAATGCAGCTAAGACAGAAAAGAAGGACGAGCCGTCCACGAGTAAAGGAAAGAGCAAGATGCTGAAGTAGCTAATGACTTGTTATTTATTCAACGTTTGATTGTATTGAGACTTATTATAAATTATGTTTTTTTCCGCATAGATGTAATTGAGGTTAGATAACCTGGGATTTGTTTTATTTTGAAGATTGGTGATGTAACCTCATTTGAGGGAAGATAATTCTTTAAGTTTATTTTAATTATATTATCTTTATCATGGGTAGTTAGCTGTGAATGTATGGTATAGTGAACACCAAGTCTGTGGAGTTGAAGTACCCGGATTTGGGGGTGTCACAGGTTGGTATCAGAGCTGACAGGTTATGCACCTTTAGGTGGGGAAAACCTTAGGGCAATAGCCTTTTAGAAGATAGAGAATATAGTGGTGATCAACTCTTATCTAGTTCTAAGGAATGAATTACGACAATTCATAAAAGACAATAAAATGATTATGTGCTATGTGCTTATTTGATAACAACTTATGTGCTCGCGAGTATTATCGATTAGTAATTAAAACATAAAATTTTGTTGTCAGGATGACTGATATAGGAGGACCCAGCCAGGCTAGGGAGGAGGAGCCCCGAGATATTCATGTAGTTCATGAGCAGTTGGTGCAGAGGGAGCCATCTCCATTGGTCACAGTTGCAGGTCCCGAGTACGAGCCTGAGACTGATCCTGAGGAGGATCCAGAGGAGGAGGAGGAGGAGGACCCTGAGGAGATATCACTAACCTCCTTAGGTGTTCAGATGTATGAGCAGGTGTATGATCGCAACATTGAGTTGCAAGATAGAGTGGAGGAGTTAGAGAGGCAGCTGGCTGAGCGATAGACTGCTTTGGAGCAGAAGAACAGTGTGATTGAGGAGCTCGATATACGTCTTGGGGACGTGGAGTGGAAGCTGGTTCATGTTGAGAGCGAAAAGGAGGAGTTAGGAGAACAGGTTGTGGAACGTCAAGCCACTCTAGAGCAGAAGGATGCTGAGATCCAAGACCTTTCATCACGTCTTGCAGAGGTTGAGCAGAGGCTAGCACAGTCTGAGTATCGACGAGGACAGTTGATAGCCAGGAATGAAATTGTACGAGATGAGTTGAAAGAGGGGTCAGCTAAGCGGGCGAGAGCTGAAACTGCTTCGTTGAGGGAGGCTAACCGCGCAGATCGTGTTGAATGTAAGGTGCGGTCAAAAAAGGCCAAGATTGATGAGATGGAGTATATTTTTCATACCACAGTTGATAGAGCTCTGGATCGAGTTCATCGTCATCCAGATATGGTGGATCGAAGGATGGTGACTCGTATTATGGAGCAGGAACGCAAGGAAGCTGTGCGCTATGGGATGTCATCGTAGATAATGATTAGATATGCTAGTATGAAATTTATGAATTTAATAAGTTGTAAATCCCAGTTTTATATAATGGGATAGAATAATGATGTAACCCTAGAACTTTATGATGTCAGGATAGGTGATTTGATGTAAATAACTACGATGCTATTTCTATTATGTTTTGAAACAGTAAATGAATAAAAATGCGAAAGTTTATCGGATGTGCTATGTGTTAAGTGTTGTTTATAAATGTTTAAGTTAAGACTTAAATGTTTAAGTAATTGAGTAATAATCTAATAGCGCGAATTCTTAACAGTAAGATGCCGCCAAGAAGACAAACCCGTCAACAGACCCCTAAGGGATCCACCAATAACAATGAAGAAACCAACGCTAATCCAATGCAGCAGCTGGTGAATCTGCTAACGGGAGCATTTGCCAATCAACCCCAAGCTCAGGCCACGACTTTTAAAGATTTCAAGGCTGTTGGACCCCCAGAATTTCAAGGGTCTATGAATCCGATCGAGGCACAAACCTGGGTCATGGAGATGGAGAAGGTGTTTGATGTCGCTAGGGTCAACGAGGAACAGAAGACGACATTTGCAACATTCATGCTCAAGTCAGAAGCTAGCTACTGGTGGCAAGCAAATAAGACTCGAGGTGGCCAAGGGATTATTCCATGGGAACGATTTAAGGAAATATTCTTCGAGACCTATTTTCCGGCAAGCGCGCAGAATCAAATGGAGGTGCAGTTTCTAGAGTTGAAGCAAGGTACTATAACGGTACCTGAGTATGCTGCAAAATTCAATGAGTTGGCGAGGTTTGCGCCATATCAGGTCAACACGGATGAGTGAAAGGCTAGAAGGTTTGAGCAGGGACTGAAGCCCTGGCTGTATAGCCGAGTTTCAATGTTCCAACTGAATTCATTTGCGGCAGTGTTAGAGAAGGAAATAATCGCTGAAGGAGGCAGTGATGCTATGTCCAAGTATAATCAGGAGCAGAGGAAGAAGAAGAATGAAAGTGAAATCAAGGCAAGTGGTAGCATTGGGGGCAGCGGTCAGAAGAGGAAGTGGAGTGATAGTAACTCTACGGGAAGTCAGCAGGGTAATCAGAAAAAGAGGGTGGAGGTGTGCAGTAATTGCGGAAAGAACCATGTGGGTGTTTGTTTGAAGGGTAAGAGGGTATGCTTTAACTGCGGTCAGGAGGTCATATCGCACCGAATTGCCCTAGTCCGAAGAAGGGCGCATGTTTTAACTGCGGGTCGAATGATCACTTTGCCCGAGACTGCCCTAAGAAAACAACTACAGGTGGAGCCAATGCAGGAAAAGGAAACAACGGTGGTGGCAATCTGACTATCACAGGATCGACACAGCCCAATTGACCTACCGCTCGAACATTCAACATGACGGTGCAGGATGCTGTGGAGTCAAAGGATGTAGTGTCAGGTATCATTCCAGTCAATAATGTTAATGCTTATGTATTGTTTGACTCGGGTGCTACTTGCTCATTTATATTCGATGATTTTGCTAAGAAATTAGAGTTACCTCAGGAAGAATTAGATTACCCCATGAATATAGAAATTGCAAATAGGGAGGTGATTCCTGTTAAGTTTGTCCACAAGAACTGTCAGGTAAATATTAAGGGTCATGTGCTGACGGTCAACTTAATCCCAATTCGTCTTGGGGAGTTTGACGTTATTTTGGGTATGGATTGGTTGTTCAACCATGGGGCAGTTATTGATTGTCAAAAGAAGTGTGTAAACCTTATGACTCCGTCAAAGGTAGTGTTTTATGGCAGCAAGTCGCCTAGACAAACGAGTTGTCTGACGATGATGCAGGCCAGAAAGATGTTGAGACAAGGATGTGTAGGATATCTAGCCTACGTAGTCGATACCCGAAAGGTGAGTGTAAAGCTGGAGGAGATACCGGTAGTTAGGAATTTTGCAGACGTGTTTCCTGATGATTTGCCAGGATTACCGCCAGATAGGGAAATTGAGTTTGTAATTGATCTAGCACCGGGTACAACCCCTATATCAAAAGCCCCGTATCGAATGGCTCCGGTAGAGATGAAGGAGTTGATGGTGCAATTGCAAGAGTTGTTGGATAAAAAGTATATCCAACCGAGCGTTTCACCGTGGGGAGCGCCAGTGTTATTTTTCAAGAAAAAGGACGGATCAATGCGTCTTTGCATTGATTATAGAGAGTTGAACAAGGTCACGATTAAAAACAAATATCTGTTGCCAAGGATCGATGACCTGTTTGATCAACTGAGGGGAGCAAGATATTTTTCAAAGATAGATCTACGAAGTGGGTACCATCAGTTGAAGGTGAGAAAGGAAGACATACCAAAGACGGTATTTCGAACTAGATATGGTCACTATGAGTTTTTGGTTATGTCATTTGGTTTAACAAACGCCCCTGCAGCGTTTATGGACTTAATGAACAGAGTATTCAAACCATTTCTGGATAAGTTTGTGGTGGTATTCATAGATGACATTTTGGTTTACTCCAAAACTCAGGAAGAACACGTGGAACATTTAAGGGTGACATTGGAGGCGTTAAGGAAGGAGAAATTGTATGCAAAATTTTCGAAGTGCGAAATTTGGTTAGAGCGTGTTCAATTCCTTGGGCATGTTATCGATAAAGACGGGATTTCAGTGGATCCAGCGAAAGTGGAAGCTGTGATGAATTGGGATCAGCCGAAGACACCGTCAGAAGTGAGGAGTTTCCTAGGTTTGGCAGGATACTACAGACGTTTTATTCAAGATTTCTCCAGGATCGCCACTTCGTTGACAAATTTAACAAGAAAATCAGTGAAGTTCGTTTGGACGGAGAAGTGCGAAGAGAGTTTCCAAGAACTAAAGAAGAGACTAAGTTCGGCACCTTTGTTGTCTTTGCCGGATGATACAGGAAATTTTGTGGTATATAGCGACGCATCGCATAAAGGACTTGGTTGTGTGTTGATGCAGAATGGTAAGGTTATTGCATATGCATCGCGCCAACTAAAAGATTATGAAAAAGGGTATCCGACCCATGATTTGGAGTTAGCAGCCGTGGTGTTTGCTTTGAAAATCTGGAGGCACTATCTTTATGGAGAGAAGTGTGAAATATATACAGATCATAAAAGTCTGAAGTATATTTTCACACAGAAGGATTTGAATATGCGGCAGAGGAGATGGATAGAATTGATCAAAGATTATGATTGTGAAATTCTATACCATCCGGGGAAGGCCAATGTGGTTGCCGATGCTTTGAGTAGGAAAGGTCGAGAGAAACTATTTTTGTTAACTGCTCAGGAGAAGCTCGTAGCAGAAATGGCTAAATTGGAGTTAGAGGTGAAGGGTCTGGCAGAGCCTAATGAAAAATTGTTCCAGATGGAAACTCAACCAACTCTGGTGGACAAAGTCAAGGAAGCGCAACTCAAGGATGAGGAGTGTATTAATATACACAAAAGAGTTCTTGAAGGTGAAGAGCTTAAATATAAAATCGATACCGAAGGGTTGCTGAGATTTGAAGGCAGAATCTTGGTACCGTCAGTATTGGCAATCAGAGAGGAGATTTTGAACGAAGCTCATAGTTCAAGATTTTCGATTCACCCGGGAAGTACAAAGATGTACCAGGATCTTCGCAAACATTTCTGGTGGCCAAATATGAAAAGAGAGGTTGCTGAATGTGTTGCGAAATGTCTCACTTGTCAGAAAGTCAAAGCGGAGCATCAACGACCAAGTGGTTTGTTACAGCCCTTGGAGATACCAGAATGGAAGTGGGAGCATATCACAATGGACTTTGTGGTAGGGCTTCTAACTACTCAGAAGGGATATGACGCAATATGGGTCATAGTTGACAGATTAACAAAATCAGCGCATTTCTTGCCTATCAAAATCAGATTCACCCTGGATCAACTGGCCAAATTATATGTCAAGGAAATTATTTCGAGGCACGGTGTTCCAATATCAATTGTGTCGGACAGAGATCAACGTTTCACATTAAAGTTTTGGAGGAGTCTACAAGCTTGTTTGGGGACACAATTGAGAATGAGTACCGCCTATCATCCTCAAACCGATGGCCAGAGCAAAAGAACAATTCAAACGTTGGAGGATATGCTTCGGGCGTGCGTCATGGATTTTAAAGACAACTGGGATGATCATTTACCTCTTGTCGAGTTTGCTTATAACAATAGTCATCATGCGAGTGTTGGGATGCCGCCATACGAAGCATTGTACGGAAGGAAGTGCAGAACTCCGTTGTGTTGGGATGAGGTTGGTGAGCGTCGCCTATTGGGACCCGAACTGGTACAACAAACTGCTGAAATTGTCAAGGAGATAAGAGCCAGATTGTTAGCAACTCAAGATAGGCAAAAGAAATATGCGGATCAGCATCGTCAAAATCGCGAATTTGAAGTCGGGAGCTTTGTATTCCTCAAAGTATCCCCCTGAAAGGGAAAAATCAGATTTGGTAAAAAGGGTAAACTTAGTCCGCGATTTATTGGACCCTTCGAGGTACTGAAATGAGTAGGCGAGGTGGCTTATGAGGTAGCTTTACCTCCCGAATTAGACCACATTCACAATGTCTTCCACATATCGGTGCTACGACCGTATAAGCCTGATTATAATATGTCATAGAATATGAACCAATACAGTTTGAGAAAGACTTATCTTATAAAGAGATACCTGTACAGATAGTAGACAGGAAAGAGCAGGTTCTTAGAAATAAAGTAATACCTTCTGTAAAGGTAATTTGGAGGAACCACAGTGCTGAAGAAGCTACGTGGGAACTCGAAGAGAAAATGATGCAAAATTATCCTGAATTATTTGTTTAATCTTTGTATCGTGATTCTGGGGACAAAATCCTTGTAAGGAGGGGAGAATGTAACGGACGAATTAATTGCGTTGTGATTCTGGGGACAGAATCCTTTTAAGGAGGGAAGGATGTAACGAATGCAATTTTTGTGATTAAATAAAAATATTTGTTGAGTTATATGAATATTTTTATTAATTTATTTATTGAGTAAAATAAATAATTTATAAGTTATGATGAAAGAATTTTTGTTAAAAGTTATTTGATTGTGATTGGATGTGTTTATTCTAATTTAATAATTAAATTAGATGATTAAATGATTTATTTGAATAAAGAATTTATTTAAATAAGATAATTTATTTGGTGTTATTGTTATTGGTTAAATGGAATTATTAATTAAGTTAGTAAGGTTTAATTGAATTTATTTAATAATAAGTTCAATTAAATTAAAAGTGTGACTATTAAAACTATATGTTATAATGAGTTATTAAAATAAATAGAAAGAGTCTTTATTTCCATCAAACCAAACAAGGCCTTATGACCTTTGGTTGGAAATAATGAGTTATTTTAATTTATTTTTACCAAACAAAGCCTTATGGCTTTTGAATTTTTATACTGATGATTTAATTAGAAAATATACGTTCCATCAGTTTTTATTTGTTTTGCTTGTCAGTTGTTAAAAGAAAAGAAAACACAGAATTTAAAAAAAGAAGAAAGAATTAGAGAGAAAATTTAGAATTGAGAGGTTTGTGAATTAAGAAAAAGAAGGAAGAGAAGTGCTAAGCTAATGAATTATATATATAGCTTGAAGGTATAATCTCTTTTAAGTTTTATTTATAGTTTTGTTTCACTGTATATGTTTTTTTAGTTTCATTTAAGTGAATTGTTTGCTAAAAGCATGAATTAGTTGATGCAATTATTAGTAATCATGAATTAGATGATTATAAGTTAATTTTAAGGTTTTAATCCATGAAAACATGCTTTGGAGAAGAGTTTGTAATTTTTTTCAGAGTTTAATTCATGTATGGTATATATGTATGAAATTGGTATTCAAATTGGTTGTTAATTGGTAAAATTGATTTTTGATTATGATAATATGATGAAAAATGAAAAGAATGCAAGTAGAAAGGATTAAAATGGTTGAAAGATGAAGTCACAGTGTTTAATTTCATTAAAGTGGTTAAAGTATGAATATTTTTCATAAACAGAGAATTTTGGGTTTGTAATTGGTTGATTATGTGTTTTATAATTTTTAGATTGGTTAGAAACATGTTGGGTAATTATTTTCTAGCATGTTGGATGTCTGGGTATATTTAATTTGTGTATTGGATGGTATAATTCAGAAAATTTGGTCAAATTTGGCCTAAGTTTTCACTGATTCGCAACTGTAGGAGACGACTGTCGAGTCTCTCGCCCCGGCGAGAGAAATGAACTGTAAAATCCTCGCCCCGGCGAGATATTTTAAAAGGGAATTCTCGCCCCGGCGAGAATCACTGCTGGAAAAATTTTTTTATTTTGTTTTCTTATCTTGGTAGTTATGATATATCATTTTATGCAGGATTAAACTTAAATTAATGTAATAAGTGAATAATAAGATGTGAAGATGAATTCTAAATGATGTTTGATGATGATTAAATATAAGGTAATATATCTTAGCTTAAAGATAAGTTGTGGAGATTCTTAGAGTGTAACATTGTTGCAATTAAGCTTGTAGCTTCTGAAATAGAGTTGATAATTAGTAGTTAATTGGAAATTGAAGTGAGGATTGCAGTATTAATGTATGTGAGTATTGTAACTAATCGTTTTTGTTGCAATACAAACGAAATTTGTAGGTTGTTTATTGTACGTGGTTTGTAATTAGGAAAGCTACGTACGAGGCAAGTTTCTGAACTCCATTATTATATTGAGCAAGTTGTTCTTCCCTTAAACTTGTTATTTTATTTAAAGCAAGTTTACTTTCATTGAGCAAGTTACTAACCTTAGCTTATTGTTATTCAAGCGAGGTTGATACCATGATAAGTGTTTAAGTTTTATTCCACTCAATTGTTATTCGATCATTAATAGTTAATCAGATTTTGAACATAGTCCCTATTGTACAATTTTTATTGATGAATCAGACTAGCAAACCTTATTGATTCAGCTAGTCCTTAGTTGATGAGCGTTCTAAAGACTTAGAATATTTTAAAATCCTTCCAAACCAAGTTCTTTTTGGTACGGATTCTGATGCTTAACTGAGATGAACAACCCTAAAATAGGGGATTAATTACGCTACAACATTAAAATGTTTGTGCACAATACATTGTACAAAGGGCTGATCCCCCTGAGTACGAGACGGATGGTCCATAGTCTATAAGACTGTTAAAGGTTGCGGTAGAAATACTTGATAATTTATGACATAGTTCGAGGTCTTGTGACCCTCAGATACACTTTTAATCCTGAATCTATATTCAGTTCTTGAGCTAAGCTTTCTATTGAGATTTCAAACCTTGATTCCTTATTGATTGTATTTAGAAAACTATTATACCCCAGTTGATAAATATTTCATTTAAAAATTATTGTTATCATACCTGTGAGCAATTGTTTGTTCACTCTTGCATTAAATATTGCAGCTAAGACAGAAAAGCAGGACGAGCCGTTCACGAGTAAAGGAAAGAGCAAGATGCTGAAGTAGCTAATGACTTGTTATTTATTCAATGTTTGATTGTATTGAGACTTATTATAAATTATGTTTTATTCCGCATAGATGTAATTGAGGTTAGATAACTTGGGATTTGTTTTATTTTGAAGATTGGTGATGTAACCTCATTTGAGGGAAGATAATTCTTTAAGTTTATTTTAATTATATTATCTTTATCATGGGTAGTTAGCTGTGAATGTATGGTATAGTGAACACCAAGTCTGTGGAGTTGAAGTACCTGGATTTGGGGGTGTCACAGGGTCACACTGTAAAACAGAAATATTATTTTACAAATAATTGGCTTAATAATAATAATTTAGTATTTGGAGAAATACTAATATTTATAATTAAGTATTTGGAGAAATACTAACTTATAAATTAATAAGAGAAGTTTTATTATTATTATTATTATAAATTAATTGGCTTGATAATAATAAATTAAGTATTTAATTTATTAGTGAAATAAATTAAATAACTTAATCTTTATAATTAAGTATTTGGAGAAATACTAAATTATAAATTAATAAGAGGAGTCTTATTATTATTATTATTATTATTATTATTATTATTATTATTATTATTATTATTATTATTATTATTATTATTATTATTATAAATAATTTAGTTCCTAAATAGTTTGGGAATTAAATTAAAACCCTAAGTCCTAAAGAGTTTAGGAAGAGGAGTCTATATAAAGAGATGCCTTATGATAGATTAGGGTTACACACTTTACTATCAGTATTTGTGTAACGATTGTAAATATTTCGGATCCTTATAATTAGGATTTCTGAGTATTATGAAATAAAATAAGATTTTTATGAATGATATTGTGTTTATGTGATTGAAGGTCGTATTATGACCTAGAAATGTGTTATGTAAGTGAATATGTGCGATATGAAGTCGTAAGAGAAAAATAAAAAAAATCGAGAAAATATCGTAAAAACACTATTCACGTTAAAAACGTCTTTTTTGTTTTTTGAATTTTTGAATCACGGGATGTCATTTATTTGGGGACGGGAGATGTAATCTTCAATAAAATCGATGAAAGAAATTTCGCGATTTTCGCATGTTGAACGAGTTAGAAAAATCTAACTAGAAAAGAATTAGGTAACTGATTAAGTTCAAAAACGTAAACCCTAATCCATTGTATTAAAGGGCAAAATAGACTTTTTGCTAACCTAATAAGTAATAAAATTAAGTTAACTAAAAAGAAACTAGAGTCGAAACTAAGTTTCGAAGTAACCGAGACGAGTCGAGCCTAGGGTTTGAAATGGCTTGGCTAGGGTTCGGGATAGCGTGGCTTTGGTTGAGCTTAGAGTATGGGATGACTTGGCTAGGGTTGAGCTAAGACTAAAGCTTTAGGGTTAAAACCTAAAGACTTGGAGCCAAAGTAAAGTTGGATGAAATGAAAACCAAATGAAATGTGAATTAAAGCATAAAGCAAATGAAGGCCAAATGAGGGGCATTTTAGACCAAGGTGGCCGAACAAATGGAGAGGAAAGGGGACCAAGGGTGAGTCATCTAGCATGACTCACCTTATCTAGACAAAAAATTAAGTGCTTGTCTTCCCCATTAAGCAATCTTAACCATTAAGTTTTCAATTGTCATCATTTTGTTCCCTTAACCCAACATGAGTTAGCCTATTTGTGGATGGTTAGCTTGACTTTGATTAGTCTACCCTAGTTAATTAACTTAACTAGAGGAGAGTTAGTGGTTAAATGAGGATATAATGTAAGTGTATTTCTCTTCATTTCATTCAACCAACATTTGCTAAGTGTAAAAGAGAGCTTGAGGGCATAGAAAGAAAGAGAGAGAGAGGGTCAAATCAAGAGTGAGAGAAAGGAGATCAAGATCAAAGTTTGATCAAGTTTAAGACGAAGAAGAAGAACAAGAACACAAGAGGTAAGCCTAGAACCCTAACTCTTCATCTCTTTGATTTTTATTCTTTTGAGTTGATTAGTTATTGGTGGTTGTTAATTAATGGAAGATCATGGTGGATCCTGAAGATATAAGGTAGTTGTTTAAGGAGTAAACCTTGTAAAACTACCATAATTATGCATAACAAGTTAATAAATAACTAAAACCGTAAGCCTAAGCATGAGGATGGAAACGAGTTTCGTAGCGGACTGTAAACGGACCACTATACTTGTTTATTTATTTGTTATGGTTGGATTCTAAAAAGATGGAATCATAGATAAGTAAGTTGTTAAGAAGTTCCAAGTGGAACGAAGGAAAAATATGCCGTAACGAAGTTAGCGGGTCGAAAACCTTAGCTTGGTACAACTTTTGGACCAAGTTAGCGGGTAGATAAGTCGTCTAGAAAAGTCTAATTTGTTAGAGCTTTTGTAGTTCATGAAAAATGTGAGTCGTAGGCTCAAGAACGAGCTCAGTCCGACTACGGATGAGCGAGTTCCGGTAATTTGAAAATCCGACGTTGAAAACGTCGCTTAGTGAAAAAACTTAATCACAAAGGACTTTTGAGCCAAATTTTAAGGATTGTTAGGAAGACAAAAAAATTATTTTGTTCGGGGGAAATAGTAGATAATGTTACGAGCTTGACAATGGCTTGGGAACAGACTCATTCCGTTAAGGAACGAGAAAGTTATGAACCCACAAAGAAGGCATGAGAAGAATAAGTTAGAAAAAAATTTGGAAAACAAGGCTGGCATCACAACATTGCCCATTTAGTTCATTTCGGGCACCGCAGCGCCGACTTGCAGTAAGTGGCCAGATTGGCTCGCGCCGCAATGCTGATGAGGGTGTTTTATACACACAATTTGGGTACCTTTAACCTTGATAGTTTGTTAGTTTTTGGGACTTTTATACGGTTTTTAGTTATTTTTATCATATTTCTACATAATTTAGTTTTTAGTTATTTTTACATGTTTTATGTTGCTTTGATACATTTTCATTATGTTTGTACGAATGGAAATAGTGACCGCTCGGATCGTTGTTCGTATTGACCCAATGTCCGTGCTTGGATGTCTGTGCCCGAATGGTAGTACGATGGAAATTAGTGTTTGACGACGCTCGGTGCTTAATTTGATAACATTTGGAAGTTGCGCCGTGCTTGGAATTACGTGCTTGGATATCCGTGCCCGAATAATAATACGGTATTATTTTCATTTTGGTGATGCTCGGAGTTTAATTTGATGACATTTGGAAGTTGGGCGTGCACGGCATTGGAAGGCGTGCACGACGTACGGCGTCGGGCACGGCGTGCAGCAACTGGGGGCACCAGGCAGGCGCTGGGCGCGGACGCCGCGTGGCGCCCGCGGGCGCATGGGCGCTTGGGGCTCGGCAGGCATCGGCAGCTGGGCGCGGGCGCTAGGCGCTGGGCGCTCGGCAGCCTCGAAATTGGGTGCGCGCGCGCGCGGCTCGGCACCACTCGGCAGCGTGCGGCTCGGCAGCGCTGGGCGCGGGCGCACGCTGGGGCCTCGGCAGCTTGGGGCGCCTAGCGTGCGGCCAGGGCGTGGGCGCGGGCGTGCGACGGCCAGCGTGCGGCACTCGGCATGGGCCAACCAGGGCTTAGGCGTGCGCGCCCCAGGCACCGTGCGGGCGTGCCAACGCCGTCCTGAGTGCGATCTGACACAGTTTTAGTGCGATCTGAGCTCCATTTTGTCCGATTTTGGCTAGGGTTTCTTGATGGAGGCTATATATAATCACTTCTAAGCTACATATCAGACATCTAGAGAGAGGGAGGATACAAAATACATCAAACAACAGGGCTAAAGGCTGCAAATCAAGCTGAATCAAGCCACAAGCCAAGGAACCCAGTCAACAAGAATTGCAAAACTAAGGAGGAGAGCTAGAAACCAACAGCAACCCAAGGAACAACAGCTGAACAACTTCAAAAGTGGTTTTATTTCTAGATTTTCTACTCCTTTGTAATTCAAATTTGACAATGTATAAATTGAAATTGATGTTTATTGTAGCTGTCATGAACTAACCTTATATTCTAAGATTGCAATGAAACCCAACACTTAAATGTCAATAACATGCGAGAGTATAGATTGTTGTGGGTTATTAATCGGATTAAGTGACGTGTGTCTTATTAATTATCTGCAATAATAGGTATCTTGATAGTAGTTGGGATAGATATATACCTAATTACCGCATGCAACCAATTGAGAATCTAGTCTTAATGACTTCCGATGTGAAAGTTGGTAATTGAGGGGACGATTAATTAGATTTGGTGACACGTGTCTATTAATCATTCCTGAAATTAGTCTCCTGATAGTGTATAGGATAGACATATACCTATGCACCGCTTAGGAAGATTCGTGATTGACCATCGACAGAGGCTCTTATGTAGTTTTGATTTCTCGGTTGTCAATTCGTATGTTATAACTGATTGAAAAGAGAGAGTTAGGAGATTCAAATGACGTGTTGGGGGAAATTGTAATCTTAGACCTTTCTATCTTAATATTTTACCGCATTTATTCATTACTTGACTTGTGAACTCAACCAATCAACAAATAATCAAACCTTCATCGTTTAAATTAGATCAAATTAATATACGATTGGTACTTGGTTATTATTCGTAACAATTTCCTGTGGGTTCGACTCATATCTTATCATATATTACTTGTGGATCGTGTATACTTGCACGTGTGTGTTTATCGATAGCTAAATCGACCAACAAGTTTTTGGCGCCGTTGCCGGGGAATTGTTTTTAATAATTATACCAATATCAATTTCAATCGACTTGGTCTCTTTGTTTTGTAGGTATTCTTGATTTGTATGCTACGCTCACGTGGTTTTGAGTTAATTCCTTACGATCCCGAGATCGAGAGAAATATTCGAAGACTACGAAGAGACAAAGTTCGGGGTATACCCAATCAAAATACCATGGTTGAGGAGGAGCCTAAATCCTTGAGGGAGTATGCCATGCCTCTTGTCACATATTTGCACTCAAGCATTTCCAGGTCAGCCATTGAGGCCACCCACTTCGAAATTAAGCCAGGCACCATCCAAATGGTCCAAAACTGTTTGCAGTTTGGTGGGTTGCCCAATGACGACCCAAATGCTCATTTGGTGAGTTTTCTGGAAA
The DNA here is from genome assembly GCA_034770075.1 of Aralia elata. Taxonomy (NCBI): domain Eukaryota; kingdom Viridiplantae; phylum Streptophyta; class Magnoliopsida; order Apiales; family Araliaceae; genus Aralia; species Aralia elata. The sequence goes on along the minus strand of CM068387.1, from coordinate 43,812,784 downwards.
TTTGTGACACATTCAAGTAGACTCAAGTTACTGATGATGCAATTAGACTCCGATTATTTCCTTTCACGCTTCGTGACAAGGCAAAGAGTTGGTTGCATTCGCTTCCTTTGGGCTCGATTACCAAATGGGATGACTTAGCCCAGAAATTTTTGGCAAAGTTTTTCCCACCCGTGAAAACTGCAAGATTGAGGAATGACATCACTTCGTTTGTTCAATATGATCCTGAGTCCTTGTATGAAGCTTGGGAATGATTCAAAGATCTAATAAGGAGATGTCCACACCATGGTTCGCCTCAATGGTTGCAAGTTGAGATCTTCTATAATGGGTTGACCAATGCCACTCGATCAAGTGTCGACGCAGCTGCAGGTGGTAGTTTAATGGAAAGAGTTTTGCGGATGCCTATAAATTATTAGAGACTATGGCTGCCAATATTTATCAATGGCCTTCGGAGAGGAAAATGCCACAAAAGGCAGCAGGAAAATTTGAGGTTGATCCTTTCACTACAATAGCCGCACAACTAGCCGCGCTTACAAAGGAAGTGAAAAATTTAGGAACTCAATCTGTGCAGAGCATTTCTAAAACCTATGAGTTGTGTGTTGGAAATCATCCTATCGAGCAATGTGCTATCAATGCAGAATCCGTACAGTTCGTTGGCAATTACAATAGACCGCAAAACAACCTTCACTCCAATCGCTACAATCCTGATGGAGAAATCACCTAAATTTCTCATGGAGCAACAACAACAATACCCAAAACCAATATTCAGCTCCTAGGCATCAATATCCCCCAGGATTTTAAAATCAAACTCAACCACATCATCAACCCCAATCACACCGACAAGCCTCAAACCCACCCTTGCCACAGCAGGAGAAAAAGCCTAGTGGGGATGATTTATTGGCTTAATTGGTTGCACAACATAGCGCTTCGATACGGAATATAGAGCTTCATCTAGGACAAATAGCTAGTGCAATGAATATCCGTCCTCCTAGTGCCTTACCTAGTGACACGGAAGTCAACCCGAAAAGAGAAGGTAAGGAGCATTGCAAGGCTGTGACTTTGAGAAGTGGGAAGGAACTACCGAAAGTTGTGAATGATGTTCCATCAGAAACAGTGATTGAGGATGTGAATGTGGAGAATGAGGAAGAAAAGAGAAAAGAAGTAGAAAAGAAGGAAAAGGAGCCAGTGCCAAAATCAGAGGGGAGCGAGCAAGGCCCTTTGTATCCACCATGCCCGTTTCCACAATGTCAGTAGAAAATAAAGTTGGATAAGTAATTCTCTAAGTTCTTGGAAGTTTTCAAGAAATTGCACATAAATATACCATTCGCTGAGGCATTGGAACAAATGCCTAGTTATGTGAAGTTCGTGAAAGAAATCTTGTCAAGAAAGAGAAGGCTTGAGGAGTTTGAGACGGTGGCCCTAACCGAAGAATGCAGTGATGTGTTACAAAGAAAGTTACCACCAAAGTTGAAAGATTCGGGGAGTTTCACAATTCTTTGTACAATTGGTAACCAATTCTTTGGCAAGGCCCTATGTGATTTGGGGGCAAGCATCAATCTAATGCCATTCTCAATTTATCAACAGTTGGGATTAAGTGAGGCAAAACCTACAAATGTTACGTTGCAACTTGCGGATAGGTCTCTCACATACCCAAGAGGCATAGTAGAAGATGTGCTTGTCAAGGTAGACAAGTTTATGTTTCCAGCAGATTTCATTGTCCTTGATTTTGAAGAAGATAGGGAGATACCTATTGTCCTTGGGCGACCATTCTTAGCCACGGGCAGAACTTTGATTGATGTGCAAAAAGGAGAGCTAACCATGCGTGTCCAAGACCAAGAGGTAACTTTTAATGTTTTTAAAGCAATGAAATTTCCTAATGTGCAGTATGAATGCTTCAGGATGGACTTGATTGACGAATGGGTGGATGAGGTGTTCACATCAAATTATGTAGTTGACCCTTTTGAAGAATTGCTGGAAGAATCACTTGAGAGTGAACCACTTTTTTCTTAATGAAATGGTGAATGTGTTGAATGTTCCCCCACGTTTTATCAAGTATAAGCAACAGTTTGAACCGTTAGATAGATCGAGCAGGTCTAGTGCCATTACAAAATCCTCATGGGAGGAACCACCCACCTTGGAGCTCAAACCATTGCCTATCCACTTGAGGTATGCGTATTTGGGTAATGCTAGTACTTTGCCAGTTATTGTGTCTGCTTCACTTGATGATGTGTAGGAAAATAAATTGCTAAGAGTGCTACAGGAGTATAAAACAGCTCTAGGTTGGTCCATTGCCGACATCAAGGGAATTAGCCCTGCAATTTGTATGCACAAGATCATATTGGAAGATGAGGCTAAACCAGTGGTTGAGCATCAGCGTAGATTGAACCCCGTCATGAAAGAGGTGGTCAAGAAGGAAATTATCAAACTGCTCGATGTCGGCATCATCTATCCCATCTCAGACAGTCCATGGGTCAGTCCAGTGCAATGTGTTCCAAAGAAGGGAGGCATGACAGTGGTGTCTAATGAAAACAACGAGTTGATCCCAATGAGAACTGTCACCGGATGGAGAGTATGCATGGACTACAGAAGGTTGAACAAGACTACATGCAAGGATCATTTCCCGCTTCCATTCATTGATCAAATGCTAGACGGGTTGGCAGGACATGAATTTTATTGTCTCTTGGATGGATATTCGGGCTACAACCAAATTGCTATTGCCCCCGAAGATCAAGAGAAAATGACATTCACTTGTCCATATGGGACATTTGCTTTCAGAAGAATGTCGTTTGGGCTTTGCAACGCACCCGCTACTTTCCAAAGATGTATGATGGCAATATTCTCCGATATGGTTGAGCAAGGATTGGAGGTTTTCATGGATGACTTTTCGATTTTTGGAGATTCATTCGACTTATGCCTTGAAAACCTTGCGAAAGTGCTGAAACGATGTGTTGAAACAAATTTGGTGCTAAATTGGGAGAAATGCCACTTCATAGTGCAAGAAGGCATTATTTTGGGACATAGAGTGTTCAAAGGGGCTGGAGGTTGATAAGGCCAAGATTGAGACCATTGAGAAACTTCCTCCACCAACCAATGTCAAGGGCATTCGCAGTTTCCTTGGACATGCTGGATTTTATAGGCGGTTTATTAAATATTTTTCCAAAATTACAAAACCGCTGTGTAGCCTCCTTGAGAAAGACACTCCATTTATCTTCGATCATGTATGTTTAGAGGCTTTTGAGTTATTAAGGAAGAAGCTTGTAAGTGCGCCTATTATCATGGCCCCGGATTAGAATCTTCCGTTTAAATTGATGTGCGACGCTAGCGACTTTGCAATTGGTGTTGTTTTGGGCCATCGCAAGGACAAGGTTTTTCATGTGATCTATTATGCTAGCAAGACACTAACTGGAGCACAACTTAATTATACAACAACGGAGAAGAAATTGCTTGCTATTGTCTATGCTTTCGACAAATTTCATGCTTATCTCATTGGCACCAAGGTCATTGTGTACACGGATCATTCAGCCATAAAGTACTTGATAGCAAAGAAGGCTGCAAAGCCACGCTTGATTCGATGGGTTTTATTGCTTCAAGAGTTTGATCTTGAGATTCGAGATAAGAAGGGAACCGAGAATCAAGTGGCGGATCACCTGTCAAGGCTGGAAAATACAGACCGTGAGGTGGGAGATGATGTCATGATCAATGAATCTTTCTCCGATGAGCAACTTTTCGCTATCACACATGAAGTGCCATGGTATGCTGACTATGTTAATATGTGGTGAGTCATGTGCTACCGCTCGAGCTGAGCTATCAACAGAAAAGGAAGTTCCTGCATGATGTGAAACACTATCTTTGGGACGAACCATTTTTGTTTAAGCAATGTGCAGACCAGCTGATCAGGAAATGCGTACCTCAATCTGAAATGGGAAGTATCTTGTAACAGTGTCATGCTTCAGCTTTTGGTGGACATTATGGTGGGGAGAGAACAGCGGCGAAGGTACTTCAGTCGAGTTTTTATTGGCCAATGCTGTTCAAGGATGCTCATGTGTTTGTGCTGAAATGTGATAGATGTCAAAGAGTGGGGAACATTTTCAGGCGTCATGAGATGCACCACAATCCTAGAGGTTGAGATCTTTGACGTATGGGGTATTGATTTTATGGGTCCGTTTCCTTCTTTGTTCAACAATTTGTATATCCTTGTGGCTGTAGATTACGTGTCAAAATGGCTTGAAGCAGCCGCGATGCCCACCAATGATGCCAAGGTTGTGCTGAAGTTCCTTCGAAAAAATATTTTCACAAGATTCGGAACTCCGCGAGCAATAATTAGCGATGAAGGGTCACACTTTTATAACAAGAACTTTAATGCCCTTCTTGCTAAATATGGGGTGACCCATAAAATTACCACGACCTATCATCCTCAAACAAGTGGTCAGGTGGAGGTATCCAATAGAGAAGTGAAAAGGATTTTAGAGAAGGTTGTGAACCCGAATAGAAAGAGCTGGTCATTAAAGCTTGATGATGCCTTATAGGCGTATAGGACATCATACAAAACTCCTATCGGGATGTCACCATATCAGCTTGTGTATGGGAAAGCATGCCACCTTCCGGTGGAACTAGAACATAGTGCTTATTGGGCCATCCGAAGGCTAAATTTTGACTTGAATGCTGCGGGAGAGAAACGCCTCTTGCAACTCAATGAGATGGAAGAGTTCTGTCTCTAGTCCTATGAGAATACAAAGCTCTATAAGGAGAAAGTCAAGAGGTGGCACGACAAGAAGATAATCGATCGAAAGTTTGAGGTTGGACAACCTATCCTACTTTATAATTCTCGGTTGAAGCTATTTCCCGGTAAACTCAAATCAAGATGGTCAGGGCCATTTTATATCAATCACGTTTTTCCGCATGGTGCAATTGAACTGCGGGATGATAAGACAAACCAATTGTTCAAGGTGAACGGACAAAGAATTAAGCACTATTAGGGTGACGGCATTGAACGCCAAAAGACCTCAATTAGTCTCGTCGATCCTAAATGAATGGGGAATAGTCAGGCTGAAGACTCTAAATCAAGCGCTAGTTGGGAGGCAACCCAATGTTTAGATTAAATTCATGAGTTGTTGTTTGTTTTAAAAAAAAATCAAGAAAAATATGATTTTTAGCATTAATTGTTTCCAATTTTGTTAATTGTGTTGCTACATGTAGGTATGTTTATCTAACTTTGGCACTTGAGCGAAGCATGTCAGCGGCACGCCGACAGCACGCCCAGCAGGCCAGGCACTTGGCTCAGGCGCAGCAGGCATGTGCGCCCCAGACGCAGCACATGGGCACTGACACTCGGCTTGGGCATGGGCGCTGGCAGGCGGCAGACGCGGGCATGGCAGGCGCGCGCGCAGCGAGGGTCGGCAAGGCTTGGCGCAGCGGGTGCAACAAGTGGGCACAGCAGGCGGGTGTGAGCAGCAGGCGCGGCAGGCACGCGCGCCAAACAGGCAACATGAGCAGCAAATTGGCACGCGGGCTGGGCGCCCAACAGGCGCGCGCGGGCGCGCCCCAGGCTGTGCGGCAGCACCAAGCAGCTGGTGCATGTTCTTTAAAGCTTCAATTTTGCTGGGCGCCTGGGGCTCGGCAGGCATCGGTAGCTGGGTGCGGGCACTAGGCGCTGGGTGCTAGGCGCTCGGCAGCCTCGGCGTTGGGCGCGCGCGCGGCTCAGCATCGCTCGACAGCCTCGACAGGATGCAACTCGGCAGCGCTGGGCGCAGGCACTTGGCGCGGGCGCTGGGCGCGGGCGCACGTTGGGCCTCGACAGCTTGGGGCGCCTAGCGTGCGGCAACTTGGGGCGCCTGGCGTGGGCGCGCAGCGTGGGCGTGCGGCGGCAGCGTGCTGGCGTGCGACACTCGGCATGGGCCAACCAGGGCTTGGGCGCGTGCGCGCCAGGCACCGTGCGGGTGCGCCAACGCCGACCTTTGTGCGATCTGACACAGTTTTAGTGCGATCTGAGCTCCATTTTGTCCGATTTTGGCTAGGGTTTCTTGATGGAGGCTATATACAATCTCTTCTAAGCTACATATCAGACATCTAGAGAGAGGGAGGCTACAAAATACATCAAACAACAGGGCTAAAGGCTGCAAATCAAGCTGAATCAAGCCGCAAGCCAAGGAACTCAGTCAACAAGAATTGCAAAACTAAGGAGGAGAGCTAGAAACCAACAGCAACCCAAGGAACAACAGCTGAACAACTTCAAAAGTGGTTTCATTTCTAGATTTTCTACTCCTTTGTAATTCGAATTTGACAATGTATAAATTGAAATTGATGTTTATTGTAGCGATCATGAACTAACCTTCTATTCTAAGATTGCAATGGAACCCAACATTTAAATTGAATTGATTTCTCTATCTATTGATTTTAGTTATTCATTTATGAATTGATTGTCATAACCTTTGCTTTCTAGATTAATTGCTTGGCCCGTAATTACCTTGGGAACCTATATGAACTTGACGAACGGATTATAGGTTAAGACCTAGTTATGATAACATACGAGAGTATAGATTATTGTGGGTTATTAATCGGATTAAGTGACATGTGTCTTATTAATTATCTGCAATAATAGGTATCTTGATAGTAGTTGGGATAGATATATACCTAATTACCGCATGCAACCAAATTGAGAATCTAGTTTTAATGACTTCCGATGTGAAAGTTGGTAATTGAGGGGACGATTAATTAGATTTGGTGACACGTGTCTATTAATCATTCCTGAAATTAGTCTCTTGATAGTGTATAGGATAGACATATACCTATGCACTGCTTAGGAAGATTCATGATTGACCATCGACAGAGGCTCTTATGTAGTTTTGATTTCTCGGTTGTCAATTCGTATATTATAACTGATTGAAAAGAGAGAGTTAGGAGATTCAAATGACGTGTTGGGGGAAATTTAATCTTAGACCTTTCTATCTTGATATTTTACCGCATTTTATTCATTACTTGACTTGTGAACTCAACCAATCAACAAACAATCAAACCTTCATCGTTTAAATTAGATCAAATTGATATACGATTGGTACTTGGTTATTATTCGTAACAATTCCCTGTGGGTTCGACTCATATCTTATCATATATTACTTATGGACCGTGTATACTTGCACGTATATGTTTATCGATAGCTAAATCGACCAACAAATGCCCGCTGCAGGTATAAACTGGGCATCGCAGCGCCGGGTCGGGTCAAAACCCATAAATAAAATTTTTAGGGTTTTAAAACGGGACGTTTATATAAATATGATAAAGTATGTTATATATGTATTATGGTATGGTACCAAGTCTTGAGAAGACACGGGTTAAGGTTATGTTTCGAATAAAAAGAAACATTTTCAGAAATAAAGTAAAACTAATGTAAGTCGTTAATTAGCATCGTTGCATGACTAATTGATATGTATATGAACTTAAATGTGTAGGACATTTGTGAAGGACGATTAACATCAAGTTATTAAAGAACGCAAAAGGCAAGTGTTCTAACCTTGTACAACATTTTTATGTGCAAGCTTTATGTTCATTTGATAATACTCTTATGAATATTTCGTATGTATGTTACGATTACGCAATTTGCGTGTATTATTGAGAAATTCAAACTTGTACAAATCGTTGATAATTATATAAGTTGTTCAAAGCTTTACAATAATACATACTTTTAAGTTCTAAAATGCCTGAACTGATTTAAGAGATAGTCTAAGCCATTTGATTCGGCTAGACGTATGTTAAAACGTTTTAATCACTTGAAAATAAATATTTGAAATGTTATTGAGATTAAGTAGAGCTGTTCAACCAAATTGTTTTGGTTTGAACTCAAGTTTGAGAATAAACCTCCCTTATTTGGGAAAATTTTTAGTCGGATATTCCGGCAGTACCGAAAGGCGGTGATGATAAACGCAAATGTCGTTTTAGTATGTAGTGTTGATCAACGCAGGGCATAAAGGGTTGATCACCTACTGTGCCCGTAAGTCCAGACGGTTTACAGTTGATGTAGTACCCTGAATATTTATGAGGCTTATAAATACGATTGCATATGGTTAGAGGTTAATTTAGTGACCCAAAACTATGTATTATGTGATTATTCGAGTATAACGATATCTAAAAATATTTTCGAGGAAAACGCAGAAAACGTCGTGCTTAGAAATTTTTCACCGACGAGCTTAGGGATATATCCGTAATAACAAGTTACTTTGTCGTGCTTACAGTCACAAGCTGCATTGTCGAGCTTAGAAAATATTTTTAGTTACAAGCTGCATTGTCGAGCTTAGAAGATATTTTCAGTTGCAAGTTGCATGGTCGAGCTTAGAAGATATTTTCAGTTGCAAGCTGCATTGTCGAGCTTGGTAGATATTTTTCTTGAGGAGCTTGGAAGATATTTTCAGCTACAAGCTGCATTGTTGAGCTTGGTAGATATTTTCCTTGAGGAGCTTGGAAGATATTTTCAGTTGCAAGCTGCATTGTCGAGCTTGGTAGATATTTTCCTTGAGGAGCTTGGAAGATATTTTTAGTTGCAAGCTGCATTGTCGAGCTTGGAAGATATTTTCAGTTAAGGAGCTTGGAAGATATTTTGTGGAATGTTCAATATGACGGTGCAGGATGATGTTCAGTCAAAGGATGTAGTGTCAGGTATCATTCCAGTCAATAATGTTAATGCTTATGTATTGTTTGACTCGGGTGCTACTTGCTCATTTATATCCGATGATTTTGCTAAGAAATTAGGGTTACCTCAGGAACAGTTAGATTACCCCATGAATATAGAAATTGTGAATAGGGAGGTGATTCCAGTTAAGTTTGTCCACAAGAACTGTCAGGTAGAAATTAAGGGTCATGTGATGACTGTCAACTTAATTCCAATTCATCTTGGAGAGTTTGATGTTATTTTGGGTATGGATTGGTTGTTTAACCATGGGGTAGTTATTGACTGTCAAAAGAAGTGTGTAAACCTTATGACTCCGTCAAAGGTAGTGTTTTATGGCAGCAAGTCGCCTAGACAAACGAGTTGTCTGACGACGGTGCAGGCCAGAAAGATGTTGAGACAAGAATGTGTAGGATATCTAGCCTACATAGTTGATACCCGAAAGGTGGGTGCAAAACTGGAGGAGATACCAGTAGTTAAGGATTTTGCGGACGTGTTTCCTGATGATTTGCCAGGATTACCGCCAGATAGGGAAATCGAGTTTGTAATTGATTTAGCACCGGGAACGGCCCCTATATCGAAAGCTCCGTATCGAATGGCTCTGGTAGAAATGAAGGAGTTAATGGTGCAATTACAGGAATTGCTGGATAAGAAGTATATCCAACCGAGTGTTTCGTCGTGGGGAGCGCCGGTATTGTTTGTTAAGAAGAAGGATGGGTCGATGCGTCTTTGCATTGATTATAGAGAGTTGAACAAGGTCACGATCAAAAACAAGTGTCTGTTGCCAAGGATTGATGACCTGTTTGACCAACTGAAGGGAGCAAGATATTTTTCGAAGATAGATTTACGAAGTGGGTACCATCAGTTGAAGGTGAGAAAAGAGGACATACCAAAGACGGCGTTTCGAACCAGATATGGTCACTATGAGTTTTTGGTTATGTTATTTGGTTTAACGAATGCGCCTGCAGCATTCATGGACTTAATGAATAGAGTATTCAAACCATTCCTGGATAAGTTTGTAGTGGTATTTATAGACGACATTCTGGTCTACTCCAAAACTCAAGAAGAACACGTGGAACATTTTAGGGTGACATTGGAGGCGTTAAGGAAAGAGAAATTGTATGCAAAATTCTCGAAGTGCGAATTTTGGTTGGAGCGTGTTCAATTTCTTGGACATGTGATTGATAAAGACGGGATTTCAGTGGATCCAGCTAAAGTGGAAGCTGTGATGAACTGGGATCAGCCGAAGACACCGTCAGAAGTGAGGAGTTTCCTAGGTTTGGTAGGATACTACAGACGTTTTATTCAAGATTTCTCCAGAATCGCCACTCCGTTGACAAATTTAACAAGGAAATCAGTGAAGTTTGTTTGGACGAAGAAGTGCGAAGAAAGTTTCCAAGAACTAAAGAAGAGACTAAGTTCGGCGCCTGTGTTGTCTTTACCAGATGATACAGGAAATTTTGTGGTGTACAGTGACGCATCACATAAAGGACTAGGTTGTGTGTTGATGCAGAATGGTAAGGTTATTGCATATGCATCGCGCCAACTAAAAGACTATGAAAAAGGGTATCCGACCCATGATTTGGAGTTAGCAGCCGTGGTGTTTGCTTTGAAAATCTGGAGGCACTATCTTTATGGGGAGAAGTGTGAAATATACACAGATCATAAGAGTATGAAGTATATTTTCACGCAGAAGGATTTGAATATGCGGCAGAGAAGATAGATAGAATTGATCAAAGATTATGATTGTGAAATTCTATACCATCCGGAAAAGGCTAATGTGGTTGCCGACGCTTTGAGTAGAAAAGGTCGGGAGAAATTGTTCTTGTTAACTGCTCAGGAGAAGCTCATTGAAGACATGGCTAAATTGGAGTTAGAGGTGCAGGGTTTGGCAGAGCCTAATGAAAACTTGTTCCGGATGGAAACTCAACCAACTTTGGTGGAAAAAGTGAAAGAAGCGCAACTTCACGATGAGGAATGTCATAAGATACGACAAAGAGTGCTTGAAGGTGAAGAGCTCAAATATAAAATCGATACTGAAGGGTTGCTGAGATTTGAAGGCAAAATCTGGGTACCGTCGGTATTGGCAATCAGAGAGGAGATTTTGAACGAAGCTCACAGTTCACCATTTTCGGTTCACCCGGGAAGTACAAAAATGTACCAGGATCTTCGCCAACATTTTTGGTGGCCAAACATGAAAAGAGAGGTTGCCAAGTGTGTTGCGAAGTGTCTCACTTGTCAGAGAGTTAAAGCGGAGCATCAACGACCAAGTGGTTTGTTACAGCCCTTGGAGATACCCGAATGGAAGTGGGAGCATATCACAATGGACTTTGTGGTAGGGTTTCTGACTACTCAGAAGGGTTATGACGCAATATGGGTCATAGTTGACAGATTGACGAAATCAGCACATTTCTTGCCGATCAAAATCAGATTCACTTTGGATCAGCTGGCAAAGTTATATGTCAAAGAGATTATCTCAAGGCATGGAGTTCCAGTATCAATAGTATCAGATCGAGACCCACGGTTTACATCAAAGTTTTGGAGGAGTCTACAAGCTTGTTTAGGGACGCAGTTGAGAATGAGTACAGCTTATCATCCTCAAACCGATGGCCAGAGCGAAAGAACAATCCAAACGTTGGAGGATATGCTCTGAGCGTGCGTTATGGATTTTAAGGGCAATTGGGATGATCATTTATCCCTGGTCGAGTTTGCTTACAACAATAGTCATCGCGCTAGTATCGGCATGCCGCCTTATGAAGCATTATATGGAAGGAAATGCATAACTCCATTATGCTGGGATGAGGTTGGTGAACGACGACTATTGGGACCCGAGTTAGTATAACAAACCGCTGAAATTGTCAAGGTGATAAGAGCCAGACTAATAGCCGCTCAAGACAGACAGAAGAAGTATGCTGATCAACACCGACAAAATCGCGAATTTGAAGTCGGCAGTTTTGTGTTTCTCAAAGTATCTCCCTGGAAGGGAAAGATCAGATTTGGTAAAAAGGGTAAACTCAGTCTGCGGTTTATTGGACCCTTTGAAGTGTTGAAACGGGTGGGTGAGGTAGCTTATGAGGTAGCTTTACCTCCTGAGTTAGACCACATTCACAATGTCTTCCACATATCGGTGCTACGACCATATAAGTATGACTATAAACATGTAATAGAATATGAACCAATACAGTTTGAAAAAGATTTATCCTATGAAGAGATACCTGTTCAGATAGTGGACAGGAAAGAGCAGGTTCTTAGAAATAAAGTGATACCTTCTATTAAGGTAATTTGGAGGAACCACAGTGCTGAAAAGCAACGTGGGAACTCAAAGAGATGATGATGCAAAATTTCCCTCAATTATTTGTTTAATCTTTATATTGCGATTCTGGGGACAGAATCTCTGTAAGGAGGGGAGAATGTAACGGACGATTTAATTGCGTTGTGATTCTGATTTAATTGCGTTGTGATTCTGGGACATAATCCTTTTAAGGAGGGAAAGATGTAACGAATGCAATTTTGTGATTGAATAAAAATATTTATTGAATTATATAAATATTTTTATTAATTTATTGAGCTGAATAAATAATTTATTAAGTTTTGTGGAATGGGTATATGTTGAGTTTAATAATGTTAAATGTTATTTGAATGTGATTTGTTATGTTTATTCTAATTTAATTTAATAATTAAATTAGATGATGAAAATATTTATTTGAATAAATGATTTATTTGAATAAATGATTTATTTGAATAATGTAATTCATTTGGTATTATTGTTATTGGTTAAATAAATTTATTATTTAAGTTTGTAAGGTTTAATTGAATTTATTTAATAATAAGTTCAATTAAATTAGAAGTGTGACATTTTAAACTATATGTTATGATGATTTATTAAAATAAATGAGAAAGTGTTTAATTCAGTTTTACCAAACAAGGCCCTATGATCTTTGTTTGGAAATAATGGGTTATTTTATTTGTGTTTTACCAAACAAGGCCTTATGACTTTTAGTTAGAATAATGGATTATTTTATTTAGTATTTGCCAAACAAGCCTTAGAGGCTTTTGAATTTTTTTTAACTGATAGATATTATATCATACGTTATTATTATATTAAATATCAGTTTTTATTTTGTTTTTATTTCATCAGTTTTATTTTTAAAAGAACGTCAGTTAAAAAAGAAAGAAAGAAAAACAAAGAAGAAGAAACACAGAGCTTGAGAGAAAGAAAAGAACTCTGTGAATTTGAGAATTGAGAGAGAAGAGAGAAATTGTGAGAGAAGCTTGGAGATTGGAGAAAGAATTTCCAAAATCAAAGAAGGTTAATCAAGTTTTAAGCAATAGAAGGTATAACTCTTGCTAAATTTTGTTCTTTACTGTATTTTGTTTCTCTGTATAAAAACTTGTTGGTTCAAAACATTAATTATTAGATTATAGTTGTTGCAATTGATATAAAGCATGTATTAGAGATTTTGTGATGATTATAAACTAGTTTGAAGAAATAATTCATGAAAACATGCTTTAGAATTGAGTTCTTAATTTTACAGAGCTCTATTTCATGTATGGCATATTTGTATGAAAATTGATGATTTAATTTGGTTATTAATCAGTGATTTAATAATTGTTTATGATTATTTAATGAAAATAAGAATAATGCAAGAAGAATGGTTTTAATTGGTTGAAAAATGAGTTTACAGAGTTTGATATCATGAAAATGGTTAAAACTTGAATAAATTGTTTAACAGTGAAATTTTGGGTTTTAAATTGGTTGTTTATGTGTTAGAATGATTAAAATGTTTAGAAAACATGTTGGGTAAATGTTTTGTATCATATATGATGTCTGGGTATATTTAATTTGTTTTTCTGGATGGTAGAATTCGGAAAAATTTGGCAAAATTGGCCTAAGTTTTCACTGGTTCGCGAGCTGGGGAAGACGACAGTCGAGTCTCTCGTCCCGGCGAGAGAAATGAACTGATTTCTTCGCCCCGGCGGCAGCGTCGCCCCGGCGACCATTTGTTAAGCATAACTTCGCCCCGACGAGCCTCTCGCCCTGGCGACGATTTTCTTAAGCTTTTTCTCGCCCCGGCGAGAATCACTACTGTTAAAAAAAAATTATTTTGTTTTCTTTTCTTGGAAGTTATGATGCATAATTAAACTTATATTAATGTATTAAATGACTAAAGAATTTCCAAGATAGTTGCTAAACTAGTACTTGTTGACTATGGTATGCTAAATGAGATGTTATGATAAAAGAGCAAGCTTAGAATGCTTTTAATCTTGTGACTAATTATATTACCATTTTACAATTAAATGTTTAGGTTGTTTAAGGATCGTGAATTACTTAAATTTGTAATCTATGCTTGAGGCAAGTTCCTTATCTCAACTTATTACTTTTACGTTGAGCAAGTTTTCCTCCCTTAAACTTTAAAATTATTTATAGCAAGTTATTATTTCCTTTTAACTTGTTAATTTATTCAAACACAAGTTTATTTCTATTGAGCAAGCATGTTGACCTTAGCTTATTGATATTCAAGCAAGGTTACTATCATGTTACGTACTTAAGCTTTATTCCAATCATTGTTTATTATTCAAATTTCGAGTATAGTTTCTATTGAACAAACTCTATTGATGAACTAGACTAGCAAACCCTTATTGATTCAGCTAGTCCTTAGTTGATGAGCGTTTCAAAGACTTATAATATTTTCTATACTTGATCCAAGCCAAGTTCCTTTTGGTACGGATTCAGACGATAAACTGAGATGAACAACCCTAATATAGGGGATTACTTACGCGACATCGTTAAAATGTTTGTGCAGAATACATTGTACAAAGGGCTGATCCCCCCGAGTACGAGATGTTTGGTCCATAGTCTATATGACTGTTAAAGGTTACAGTAGAAATACTTGCTAACCCAGGACATAGTTCGAGGTCTTGTGACCCTCAGATATAATTTCTAAATCTTGAAATCTATTTTTCCTTGAACTGAGCATTTAAACGAGCTTTTAGACTTTGATCATTTATTGACTGAGATTCAGAAAACTATTGTTCCTTAGTTGAAATCCATTTCATTTAAATATTACTGTTATCGTACTTGTGAGCAATTGTTTGCTCACTCTTGCACTAAAACATTGCAGCTAAGCCAGAAAAGCAGGACGAGCCGTCCATGAGCAAAGGCAAGGGCAGGATGCATAAATAGCTTAAGACCTGCTATTTACTTGATGTTTGATTGTAATAAGACTTATTTAAATTATGTTTTATTCCGTATTTGATGTATTAAGGTTAAGATAACCTGGGATTTGATTGTTTAATAGTTTGGTGATGTAACCCATTTTGGGTAGATGATTTCTTTAAGTTTATTTAATTGTTCTTATTTATGGGTAGTTAACTGTGAATGTATGAGTTAGTGAGCACCAAATTTGTGGGAATTAAGTACCTGAATTTGGGGGTGTCACAAATTTTATATAATAGTATAGTAGAAATCTCAAGAACACAAGTCGTTACCATGTTCGATTTTCCAACTCAGTGTTTCTTCATGTATTCTTGAGCAAATCTTATATACATATATATATATATATATATTTAAGTTTATGTTATTTCAAGTTTAATGTATCATAAACCATATATGTAAGACGTTATAATGCCCAAATTATTTCATCTATAAGGACCTTAAGCTCAAGAACATAAGTCGTCACCATGTACGATTTTCGTTCTTCGTGTTCTTCGTGTGTTCTTGAGCGAAAATCATAAATCTTACATAAGTAGGTTTATGATTTTGGTATTTTTATGTTATGAAGTGTTATTGTGTCTTAGAATATGTTATCTTAACAAATTAATGCTAGTGGTACCATGTTTCATATGGCTAACCCGAGATATTTTGATCAAAGTAGGCTCACTGACTTTTCTGCCTATTTTTCAAACTTTTAGATTTAGAATCTGCTTCTGAAATGTAAAAGAAAGTTGTAGAGGAGGAAATTCTAATGAATTTAGACTTAAGAATCACCCAAAAATATTTTGAAACGAAGAAGTTATGGCAGTTTCCGTAAACGACGTCAAAGCTAAACATTTCTTGGAGGCTCTCGGATTTAAGGGCTTAAAGGTGTGATTTTGAGCTAGGGTGTTAGGAAGCTTATAAAATCTATGAAAATAGTTATGTCAAGTTATTATATGACATATAAAGTTATATAATACGATAAATCTAACCGCTTATGCACTATGTGATTGTTTGGGTTATTTTAACAAGTTTACGCTTAGTGTTTATTATACTAAACACCAAGACAAGTCTTCTATTCCTTTAAACTATGTCCAAGTATTCTAACTCTTATGTGTTATTTTTATATGTTATATATATGTGGTTTATACG
Source organism: Aralia elata (assembly GCA_034770075.1). NCBI lineage: Eukaryota > Viridiplantae > Streptophyta > Magnoliopsida > Apiales > Araliaceae > Aralia > Aralia elata. The sequence continues at coordinate 43,796,783 of CM068387.1, read as the reverse complement.
CTTTGTGTGACAACGTGATATAAACTGTTGAATGAAAAGTTATTTGTAATATCAAAGTGATAAATGTGATATTTCAAGGCATGTTAAAGTTTATATGAAAGCATAAACTATTTATGTGTTATTAGTTAGACTTGTTGAGCCGTAGTGCTCATTCTTGCAAATCAACCTTTATTTGCAGTTATAAAGATTATGAACGTAAAGAAGAAGCGTAGACTAGGTTTCATGTTTTAATTACTTGTTATTTGTATTAAGTCATAATGACTGTTGTAATACGAACAAGCAAACCTTGTAACCGAATGTTCTATCAATGATATTATTTATTATCATGAAATGGTGTTATGTCTTTACTTTGATATAACTTAGAATTATTAAAGATCTATTAATCTGAATGAGGGTATTGGTAATATGGACTGATCATGTTATGCCGATACTCTGAACTTAAGATAAATAGTAAAACATTAATACAATGTTGATAAAATCTGAGTGAGGGTATTGAATGATATTGGGAGTTCTGTAAGCACTGAGGTTACACTTAGTGAGCACCGGTAAGGTGCCACCTTTACCGGAATGTGCCCCTCGGTTCCAAGAACAATCTTATCATTAATACTGTGAATTTTAGATAGATAGGGAATATCAATATAAAGAGATATCTCTATAACGATATGTATTCTAGTGAGGGTATTGAATAATACGGTATGTTCTGTAAAGAAAAAGAATCTTATCACAGATAAAGATGCACACATTTATCGCAAGATTCTTTTGTTCTTAAGAACTATCCTATTATTAATGTTGTGAATCTTGGGTATATGGAAGTATAGAACGTTTAAATCATAATGTTAAAAATTTGACCGATATATATATGGTATTATCCATATATACGAATGAACTACAAGTTGATACTTGTAGAAAGAATGAGATCGAGATCAAGTTAAGATCCAGGATGAAGATAAAAGAAATTTATGACTTTATAGTCTGTAATAGACTAATTCAACCAATATGGTTATGGGATCATTGGTTAAGTTACGATAGAAGTACGAGATAACGTCGACCCTTATTCGGGCGGCCAACGCTTAAATTCGGGAGCGTCATAGTTGAATTACTATTAGACCTTTTCAAATGTATGAAAAAGAAAGTTCTTGGTCTTTCGACCGCTCAACATGAATTGTCAGTATATCGTTTTGAAAATGCTAAACTAGAAGTTATGTTAAATCAAATTGATTCAAAATATCTTCACAACTATTGTTCAGTTATTGAAGTATTCGGCAGATGTGACACCCCCAAATCCGGGTTTCCTAACCTCGAATTCGGTGTTCACGATACTCAACAACAAACATACTTTCTAACTGATGCGGAATAATAAACATACAGTGTTTATCGAAATAGTAATAAAGTCTTACAATCATAGTCCCGAGGTTCTTTAACCTTAACTTAAAACATACCCTTAATACAATAAGAGTTCACATAACCAAATAACATTTAAGATAAACTAGTACATAAGCCATATCAGGCAACTACTCTTGAACCTTCCCTTTTCCTTTGTCCTCTTTAGACGTTTCTGCCTTAGCTGAAATAAAGATCATGATATAGCAAGAGTAAGCAACTAATTTGCTTAGCAAGTTTATATACAAGGGAGATATATCATGAATAGAAGGAAGTTTCGCTTTCAATGTTCAACGACAATATAAAATTGTGAAGAAACATGAATTAATAGTCAACAATTGAATATTCGAATAATTGAATGACAGTTACTGAGTGGTTGAAAATAACCATAGACATTTGCCAAGGTTCTCAGCATTTAAACTGGACCTCTTAAAAAGTTTTGGTAATCAAGGGGATCAGCCTTTCATACCCCGTGATTTGTGCATAAACACTTAATAAACCAGCATTGATATCATGCCTTAATCAAATTTATCTTTTTCTCAGCCAAGAGTTCTTACTATAGCAAATTAATAAGAACAGCTTTTAAAATACATTTGATTTCACAAATTTAGACATGCTTGATCTAGCTGATACAAATAGCATAGATCTATCTCATAAACAGTTCATGCTTGAAAGAACTTTAATCTAATTCACAATTCAATAACAATAGAATAGAAATTCAATTGCACAAGGTGCGAATCTCAATAACCAATATAGATGTGAATAATCAACAATAATTATTCACTAACATGCTTCGAAAATAATAACTCGAGTTTGAGTTAGGGAACTTGCCTGTCTGCTCAGCTACAAATAATCTAGTTTTAACTAATTGGCCTTGAAAAACCTAACATTGATAATGTCGATCTTTCAATTAGTACTGCGTAGTTGTATATCGACACGCTTACTTATGTTATTTATTTAACAATTAAGCCAATCACATAGCACACATAAGCAAATAGACTATCGTAAATCCTATAAGACACTTAATATTATCAATCCTGATAATATTTAATTCACCTCTTGGTATTATTAGTCCACTAATAACAATTTTATTCGTTTACTAATGTTATTAACATCTTAATAATATTTTAATCATCCAATAATACTTTAATCTAATATTATTAATCTATTAATAATATTTTAATTCTCATATCATTAATAATATTTTAATCTAATATTATTAGCCATTTTAATAATATCTTAATCATTTATTAATGCTTAAAACAAATATTATTACCCATTCAATACTATTTCCATAAAATTTTAATCTTAATATTTCTTTGTTTACTTAAAAATATCGAATTCTTATATTACAAATATCATAGTAATATTTTAATAAGTTATTAGGCGAATAAACAATTTATTCTAATTATTTTACCCTTTATTAAACAACTCCTTTACTACCCATAAAAGGTCATAAATATTATTTCTCATTAAATATTACCAAAATACCCCTCAATAGTCATAATATATAATATTAGGAGTATCCAAGCTTAAAAATCACATTTTCCTTATTTATGACATCATTTAACCATTTATTTTCTTTTAACCATAACTATAACATTATTATGAAAAATAGCAAATAGGTTCTAAAAATTATTATCCTCTGGATCTGGATAGTATATTGTCCCACAATGATCCACAAATTTTCCTGGAATTTTAGAAAGTGATTTACTATTTTTAAAGTACTCAAAACCTCCGAATCTTGTTACATTTTTCATACATCAAGTTTTGCTCAGAAAATTCTGAAATTTTCAGAGTACACTCTCATAACATGCATAAACATACTGTACAAATTTCATATGTTTTCAAGGTACACACAGTGAGAAATCCGAGTATGAATATTTAGGAGTCCTTCACGGTAAAAGCCATTACACAAAAACTACAAATCGAAATGTGTTCGTTCTTTTTCCTACTTGTAGATAACTTCTTAAGGAACCTCTGTGATTTTTTCCAGATTTTTAAAAGATCCATAACTAGCCGAAACAACCTTTGGAAAAACAAGGACAGCAAGCTTTTAGGGTTTTAAAGCTTTAAGTTTTATAGCTGGACTGTTTTGGGAAAATAGCCTCCAAGGCTTCAACAATTATTGGATTTGTGTTCTACCAATTGGGTTTACTAGCTAACTCATGTACCTAGCACCCCCTTTTAACGGATCACAAATCCAAGTTGTAGATCTCAAGTTATGGGTGATCCAAGTGAAGAAAAGCTAGGGTTTTTACCCTTTAAGAACATAAGTTCCTTTTCTTCTTTTGAATCTCCATTCTAACACTCAAGAGTATTAGATCTATATATGAAGCATGAAAATCTAATGATTCTTGAGTCTTAGAATAAAATCTCTCAAAAACTATGAAAATAAAACAAAGTAAGAAAGAAGGAAATGGTTTAGGGTTTCACCTTGATCTTGTAGCTACTCTCCTTGATCTACCAAAGTATGTGATGAACTTGAGATGCATGAACTATGCTAATCTCACTCTCTTTTTCTCTCTAAGCTCTTACTCTATACTTGGTGAATAATAGATGAACCAACCCCTACTAGCATTGGTGAGGGGTCCTATTTATAGGAAAGTAGAGACCATGGGCAAAATAGTTATTAATCATGACTAGGCAAGGGCAATTTGATCAATTCATCAATAATAGGAAGCTTCCTAGCAACTTTCTCAAGGGTATTTTAATCATTACCCAACTTATTTTAAGGTTAAGATAGTCTTTTCGCAAAATCTTAATTATCCATTAGTTATTAACCATTCTTCATTGGTTATTAGACATTGGTTATTATCTTGTCATAATTACATTGTTTAAACACAATGGTTATTATCCCGCCATAATTACATTGGTTATTAACCACTTGGATATACAATAGTTATTGCCCCTTCATAATTACCTTGGTTATTAACCACTCTTGGCCATTTTAGCCATTACACACCAATTCCTACACTTGACTCACATATGGTTATTTCTTAACCATAGTTATATTATACCTGCCAACACAAGTATAGACACATCTTATACATCTCCCACCAATTAACCCAAGTTGGTTAAAATAGAACACAATGTTAACTCATTAAATTAAATTAGATTTAATTAATAAGGACGTTCAAAATTCACGGGCATTACATCCCTCCCCCCTTATAAAAATTCCGTCCTCGGAATTGCAAAAATAGGGTTACTCAAATAAAAACGGATAATTCGCTTTCATTTTCTCTTCGAGTTCCCACGTAGCTTCTTCGACTGCGTGATTCCTCTAGAGAACCTTGACGGAATGGATGGTCTTGTTTCTCAACTTCTGTTCTTTTCTATCTAGAATCTGGACAGGAACTTCCTCGTACGTTAAGTCCTTCTCGACTTGGATTGGTTCATAGGAGATAACGTGCTTATAGCCTGGTTTATACATCCGCAACATTGACACATGAAATACGTTGTGAATGTGCTCAAGTTCAGGTGGTAACGCTACCTCGTACGCCACCTCGCTGATTCGCCTCAAAATCTCGAATGGTCCTATGAACCTAGGGCTCAATTTGCCCTTCTTCCCAAACCGGATCTTTCCTTTCCAAGGAGATACCTTCAAAAATACAAAGCTACCAACTTCAAAGTCCCGTTTCTGACGATGTAAGTCGGCATATTTCTTCTGGCGATCTTGAGCTGCTACCAGCCGGTTTCTGATCAGCCGCACGATGTCTGTAGTCTGCTGCACCATTTCTGGTCCCAACAATCTTCGCTCCCCAACCTCGTCCCAACACATCGGGGTTCGGCATTTCCTTCCATATAGCGCTTCGTACGGTGGCATGCCGATACTGGCGTGATAGCTATTGTTGTAAGCAAACTCCACCAGTGGCAAATGGTCATCCCAGCTGCCCTTTAAATCCATCACGACTGCCCGAAGCATATCTTCTAAGGTCTGAATCGTTCGCTCGCTCTGGCCGTCGGTTTGAGGATGATACGCTGTACTCAACCTCAACTGCGTTCCCATTCTTGCCTGCAGAATTTTCCAAAAATTCGACGTGAAGCGCGGATCTCTATCAGATACAATTGATACCGGCACCCCATGTCGTGACACTATCTCTTTCACATAAAGTTTTGCTAATTGCTCCAGATTGTACCGTATCTTGATTGGCAGAAAATGAGCAGACTTGGTTAGACGATCCACAATTACCCAGATGGCGTCTAAACCCTTATGAGTTGGTGGCAGTCCCACCACAAAGTCCATTGTGATGTGCTCCCACTTCCACTCCGGAATCTCTAGGGGTTGAAGTAGTCCGCTCGGTCGTTGGTGCTCTGCTTTAATCTGCTGGCATGTCAGACATCGGCTGACGCACTCTGCCACTTCTCGTTTCATATTCGGCCACCAAAAATTCCGTCGCAAATCCTGGTACATCTTTGTGCTCCTGGGATGTACTGAGTACTTCGTGCTGTGAGCTTTTTGAAGGATTTCTTCCCTCAATTCCAGATCCAACGGTACCCAGACTCTCCCTTCAAACCTTAGCAACCTAGTGCTATCAATCTTATACTTAAGCTCCTCGCCTTCAGCAATTCGTTTCTTTATTGAATCACAATCCTTATCCTTTTCTTGAGCCTCCTTAATTTGATCCAATAAGGTCGGGCTCGCTGTCACTGTAAACAATTTCCCGTCCGACTCCATCGGATACTTAACCTCCAATTCCAGACGTTCGAACTCCTTTATCAGCTCTGCCTGAGTTGTAGGCCTCATCAATTTCTCTTTGCCTTTCCTACTCAAGGCATCTGCCGCTACATTTGCTTTGCCTGGATGGTACAGAATCTCACAGTCGTAATCCTTGATCAATTCTAACCATCGGCGTTACCTCATATTCAGCTCCTTCTGAGTGAAGATATATTTCAAACTCTTGTGATCTGTAAATATCTCGCACCTCTCCCCATATAAGTAGTGCCTCCAAATCTTCAAGGCGAACACTACTGCTGCTAACTCCAGATCATGAATCGGGTATCCCTTCTCATAGTCTTTTAGCTGACGTGAGGCGTACGCAATGACCTTGCCATGCTGCATTAGTACACAACCAAGACCCTTGTGTGACGCATCACTGTAAATAACAAAACCTCCAGTGTCGTCCGGTAAAGCCAACACTGGTGCTTGGCTAAGTCTCTTCTTCAGCTCCATGAAACTCTCCTCGCACTTCTCCATCCAAACGAACTTTACCATCTTTCTGGTTAGATTGGTCAACGGTGATGCTATCTTCGAGAAATCCTGGATGAATCTCCGATAGTATCCCGCTAACCCTAGGAAACTTCTGATCTCCGTTGGCGTCTTCGGCTGCTCCCAGTTGATAATGGCTTCCACCTTTGCTGGGTCTACTGAAACACCATTCCTGTCAATAACGTGTCCTAGAAACTGCACCCTTTGCAACCAAAATTCACACTTCGAAAACTTCGCGTACAGCTTCTCCCTTCTTAATGCCTCCAAAGCAATCCTTAGATGTTCGGCATGTTCTTCCTCTGTCACTGAATACACCAAGATGTCATTGATGAATACTACCATGAACTTGTCCAAGTACTGCTTGAACACTCTGTTCATCATATCCATGAATGCCGCTGGTGCATTTGTCAGTCCAAATGACATAACCAAAAACTCGAAATGTCCATAACGAGTTCTGAATGTCGTCTTCGGGATATCCTCCTGTCTCACCCTTAGTTGATGATAGCCTGTCCTTAAATCAATCTCTGAAAAGTATTTCGCTCCCTTGAGTTGATCAAACAGATCATCTATTCTGGGTAGCGAGTACCTGTTCTTAATCGTAACCTTGTTCAATTCCCTGTAATCGATACTGAGCCTTAACGATCCATCCTTCTTCTTTACGAACAGAACTGGCGCTCCCCGCGGAGATACACTTGGACGAAAATATCCTTCTTAACCTCTCCTCTAGATTTGTTGCCTCCGTAAGATTGGCTATCGATCCCTTTCCTTTTATTCGGGTTACTTCCCCCACGGCTACCTTCCTTGTGACCATCATGGCTTTTCTGATCTTGGTTGTGCTTTGTCAACGCTTCATTTCCTCCTCGGCAACGATTGCTTCCTTAAGTAACGTAGGAAATGTGTTGATCTGCAAAACCACAACCTTACTACCCTTGTTCAAATCTCTTCGCTCGCCTAGCTCCGGTGTCCACTTGGTGTGGAGCAAACCTAGCTAGTTTGTTAAACTTCGTTGCGTACTCTGCTACCGACATATCATCTTGCTTCAAATCCAAGAACTTTATCTCCATACTTGCCTGCGTGCTTTCTAGAAAGAAATTTTTCGAAAGAAAAAAAAAATAGCTCCTCAAAACGAGTCCACACAGTTGTGTCTTGCCCAGCTCAGCTTCTATTCACCTTCTACCAGTAATTTGACTCACCCTTCCTCATGAAAGTGGCAAACGAAGTCTTTTGTTCCTCGGTCACTCTTGCGACCTTGAAAACTTTCTCCATTTCTTCTACCCATGTTTGGGCTTCACTCGAATTCGTATTCCCACGAAACTCCGGTGGTCCTAGTAATTTGAAACCCGTAAAGTTCGCCATGTGACTTTATGGCCGAACAACCACAATGGCTGGTCTGCCTTGCATCGTTTCCTCTAACAAGTTCGCAAAGGTCCTCTTGGGGTCAGTCTGACCCTCCTCGTTATTCACTGACTCTTCCACCCTCGTGTATCGGGGTTGTCTCCTTGACAGCATTGTTTGTTCTAAACAAAACCTTACATAAATCCTTCTTGTTTTACACATCGTGCAAAATTCTACTGATGTTATCATTTAAGAATCAAGGCACAAATCGATCACAATCAATCATGTAATAATAATACCACATTTATATCCATACACCCCTTAGTGTGTCAAACACTTATAATTCCAGTATATTCCTATAAATGTTAACTATCCCATTAAGACACAAAATATGGGATTAATAAGAACTGCATTCCCCTAGATCTGAAAAGTGGGGATGTATCATCATCATATCAACTCAAGGCACCTTTAGTAAATACTAATAAGCTCATCTTAGTACCTCGTACTACTTACATCATATAGCATTCCTGATATCCACTTATCCCTCTGTTACTAACAACAAGATGGGATTCACATAACTACTCCACAACTTACACAAAGTTGGGACTTTCAACAGATATACTGCTAGCTGTACAAAAACTGAGATTCACATTCTTACATGCATAGATATACTAGTACATATACATTGACCACTATTCTTCATTCATTACGACTCACAAAGGTCTTATAACTCTCAGACTTAACCTTTCTTTCTTTCATTTCCTCTATCTATTCCTTATATCGGGCTCCAATTGATCCTCCTTAGGGATTTCCATTATCTCATCATTCAGTTCCGTCTCTAGATACTTTTTCCATATTAGACACTAAATCTACCCTTGGTTCATTTCTTATAATCTCTCTGTTGTCTCTCCTTTCTAATCATCAAAACTATCTAAATTGCCATCAGTCATCTCTTAAATTTTATTTTATTTTTGCATATAACATCATTCATCTCAATACTCTCAACTTTTGCTTAACAACTCTATATGAGTTCATTACCTTTGTCTCACCTGGCATTTCACCATAAAGCTTAATAACTTAACTAACACTTCAAAATATCGATATATTCATTATTTATCGAATCAATCATTTCCTTCTTGCAAACCTTAACCCAACAGATTCTAAGGTACCCTCTTTTCATCACAAAGAAACTCCATACCACATTACTCCAATATCTTATCTAATGAATAGCCACAAAAATTGATCAATAGCCACAGAATTGATCAATAGCATCAAATAATTAATCTAATTACCTCGAATATCTATAACTCCAGTTTACAATGGATCGTCCATACTTAATGGTCTTCACTTTACCATATTATCTCATCAATACACATTCCTCAAATTATCCACAAGCTTAATAACACCAACGTATGATCCAAATCCTCAATTTTAAGATCATAATAAATTTCTACCCAAAAATAACTCTATATGAGTTCTATCCCCTTCTATTCCTCTACATTCTCTCAGGTTATAGCCTAAGGACTCTTTCTCCTAAGGGTTATAACCTATAGCTCTGATACCAACCTGTGACACCCCCAAATCCGGGTTTCCTAACCTCGAATTCGGTGTTCACGATACTCAACAACAAACATACTTTCTAACTGATGCGGAATAATAAACATACAGTGTTTATCGAAATAGTAATAAAGTCTTACAATCATAGTCCCGAGGTTCTTTAACCTTAACTTAAAACATACCCTTAATACAATAAGAGTTCACATAACCAAATAACATTTAAGATAAACTAGTACATAAGCCATATCAGGCAACTACTCTTGAACCTTCCCTTTTCCTTTGTCCTCTTTAGACGTTTCTGCCTTAGCTGAAATAAAGATCATGATATAGCAAGAGTAAGCAACTAATTTGCTTAGCAAGTTTATATACAAGGGAGATATATCATGAATAGAAGGAAGTTTCGCTTTCAATGTTCAACGACAATATAAAATTGTGAAGAAACATGAATTAATAGTCAACAATTGAATATTCGAATAATTGAATGACAGTTACTGAGTGGTTGAAAATAACCATAGACATTTGCCAAGGTTCTCAGCATTTAAACTGGACCTCTTAAAAAGTTTTGGTAATCAAGGGGATCAGCCTTTCGTACCCCGTGATTTGTGCATAAACACTTAATAAACCAGCATTGATATCATGCCTTAATCAAATTTATCTTTTTCTCAGCCAAGAGTTCTTACTATAGCAAATTAATAAGAACAGCTTTTAAAATACATTTGATTTCACAAATTTAGACATGCTTGATCTAGCTGATACAAATAGCATAGATCTATCTCATAAACAGTTCATGCTTGAAAGAACTTTAATCTAATTCACAATTCAATAACAATAGAATAGAAATTCAATTGCACAAGGTGCGAATCTCAATAACCAATATAGATGTGAATAATCAACAATAATTATTCACTAACATGCTTCGAAAATAATAACTCGAGTTTGAGTTAGGGAACTTGCCTGTCTGCTCAGCTACAAATAATCTAGCTTTAACTAATTGGCTTTGAAAAACCTAACATTGATAATGTCGATCTTTCAATTAGTACTGCGTAGTTGTATATCGACACGCTTACTTATGTTATTTATTTAACAATTAAGCCAATCACATAGCACACATAAGCAAATAGACTATTGTAAATCCTATAAGACACTTAATATTATCAATCCTGATAATATTTAATTCACCTCTTGGTATTATTAGTCCACTAATAACAATTTTATTCGTTTACTAATGTTATTAACATCTTAATAATATTTTAATCATCCAATAATACTTTAATCTAATATTATTAATCTATTAATAATATTTTAATTCTCATATCATTAATAATATTTTAATCTAATATTATTAGCCATTTTAATAATATCTTAATCATTTATTAATGCTTAAAACAAATATTATTACCCATTCAATACTATTTCCATAAAATTTTAATCTTAATATTTCTTTGTTTACTTAAAAATATAGAATTCTTATATTACAAATATCATAGTAATATTTTAATAAGTTATTAGGCGAATAAACAATTTATTCTAATTATTTTACCCTTTATTAAACAACTCCTTTACTACCCATAAAAGGTCATAAATATTATTTCTCATTAAATATTACCAAAATACCCCTTAATAGTCATAATATATAATATTAGGAGTATCCAAGCTTAAAAATCACATTTTCCTTATTTATGACATCATTTAACCATTTATTTTCTTTTAACCATAACTATAACATTATTATGAAAAATAGCAAATAGGTTCTAAAAATTATTATCCTCTGGATCTGGATAGTATATGTCCCACAATGATCCACAAATTTTCCTGGAATTTTAGAAAGTGATTTACTATTTTTAAAGTACTCAAAACCTCCGAATCTTGTTACATTTTTCATACATCAAGTTTTGCTCAGAAAATTCTGAAATTTTCAGAGTACACTCTCATAACATGCATAAACATACTGTACAAATTTCATATGTTTTCAAGGTACACACAGTGAGAAATCCGAGTATGAATATTTAGGAGTCCTTCACGGTAAAAGCCATTACACAAAAACTACAAATCGAAATGTGTTCGTTCTTTTTCCTACTTGTAGATAACTTCTTAAGGTACCTCTGTGATTTTTTCCAGATTTTTAAAAGATCCATAACTAGCCGAAACAACCTTTGGAAAAACAAGGACAGCAAGCTTTTAGGGTTTTAAAGCTTTAAGTTTTATAGCTGGACTGTTTTGGGAAAATAGCCTCCAAGGCTTCAACAATTATTGGATTTGTGTTCTACCAATTGGGTTTACTAGCTAACTCATGTACCTAGCACCCCCTTTTAACGGATCACAAATCCAAGTTGTAGATTTCAAGTTATGGGTGATCCAAGTGAAGAAAAGCTAGGGTTTTTACCCTTTAAGAACATAAGTTCCTTTTCTTCTTTTGAATCTCCATTCTAACACTCAAGAGTATTAGATCTATATATGAAGCATGAAGATCTAATGATTCTTGAGTCTTAGAATAAAATCTCTCAAAAACTATGAAAATAAAACAAAGTAAGAAAGAAGGAAATGGTTTAGGGTTTCACCTTGATCTTGTAGCTACTCTCCTTGATCTACCAAAGTATGTGATGAACTTGAGATGCATGAACTATGCTAATCTCACTCTCTTTTTCTCTCTAAGCTCTTACTCTATACTTGGTGAATAATAGATGAACCAACCCCTACTAGCATTGGTGAGGGGTCCTATTTATAGGAAAGTAGAGACCATGGGCAAAATAGTTATTAATCATGACTAGGCAAGGGCAATTTGATCAATTCATCAATAATAGGAAGCTTCCTAGCAACTTTCTCAAGGGTATTTTAATCATTACCCAACTTATTTTAAGGTTAAGATAGTCTTTTCGCAAAATCTTAATTATCCATTAGTTATTAACCATTCTTCATTGGTTATTAGACATTGGTTATTATCTTGTCATAATTACATTGTTTAAACACAATGGTTATTATCCCGCCATAATTACATTGGTTATTAACCACTTGGATATACAATAGTTATTGCCCCTTCATAATTACCTTGGTTATTAACCACTCTTGGCCATTTTAGCCATTACACACCAATTCCTACACTTGACTCACATATGGTTATTTCTTAACCATAGTTATATTATACCTGCCAACACAAGTATAGACACATCTTATACATCTCCCACCAATTAACCCAAGTTGGTTTAAATAGAACACAATGTTAACTCATTAAATTAAATTAGATTTAATTAATAAGGACGTTCAAAATTCAAGGGCATTACAGCAGAGAGAATGTTTAATTCCAGTTTATTTTGTTTCTATTAACTGGTACTACTTGTTGGGCAATTAAATGCTCACCTTTGCTTGGAATTAAATGTTTTCAGCCAAGTTGGACCGTGTAAGGATAAAGGAAAGGGAAAGGTGGAAGGACTGCAGAATGAACTGTTTTGTAATAGATAAGATGTTTGTAATAATATTCTATATATTAACATGTACGAAGATTTAAAGGTCTTAGAAACTGGGATCGTAAGGATATGTCTGTAATAATTAGTAATTACATTCATGTTGTTAAGGGTTTATAAATGAATGTGTGTTAAATGTGTTGTAACCTATGACTCCCCCAAAATACGGGTACCTTTAAACCTGTATTTGGTGCTTTACGGTACAACCCATTCAACACACATTCGTTTATAAACCCTTAACAACATGAATGTAATTACTAATTATTACAGACATATCCTTATAATCCCAAGTTCTAAGACCGTTAAATCTTTGTACATGTTAATATATAGAATATTATTACAAACATCTTATCTATTACAAAATAGTTCATTCTACAATCTTTCCACCTTTCCCTTTCTTTTATCCTTACCCAAACCCTCAGCACGGTCCGGCTTGGCTGAAAACATTTAATTACAAGCAAGGGTGAGCATTTAATTGCCCAGTAAGTAAGAACAGTTAATAGAAACAAAATAAACTTGAATTAAACATTCTCTCTGTAGAATACTTCAACAACTATACTAAACAATAGTTGTGAAGATATTTTTGAATCTATTTGATTTAACATAACTTCTAGTTTAGCATTTTCAAAACGATATACTAACAATTAATGCTGAGCGGTCGAAAGACCAAGAACTTTCTTTTTCATACTTTTGAAAAGGTCTAACAGTAATTCAACTGTAAACCGTCTAGACTTACGGGCACAGTGGGTGATCAGCCCTTTATGCCCTACGTTGATTAACACTACATACTAAAACGACATTTACGTTTATCATCACCGCCTTTCGGCACTGCCAGAATATCCAACTAAAAATTTTCCCAAATAAGGGAGGTTCATTCTAAGACTTGAGTCCAAACCAAAATAATTTGGTCGAACAGCTCTACTTAATCTCAATAACATTTTAAAGATTTATTTTCAAATCATTAAAACGTTTTAACATATGTCTAGCCAAATCAAATGGCTTAGACTATCTTCTAAATCAGTTCAGGCATTTTAGAACTTAAAAGTATGCATTATAACAAAGCTTTGAACAACTTATATAATTATTAACGATTTATACAAGTTTGAATTTCTCAATAATACACGTAAATTGCGTAATCATAACACACATACGAAATATTCATAAGAGTATTATCTAATGAACAAAAAGCTTGCATATAAAAATGATGTACAAGGTTAAAACATTTGCCTTTTGCGTTCTTTAATAACTTGATGTTAATCGTCCTTCACAAATGTCCTACACATTTAAGTTCATATACACATACCAATTAGTCATGTAACGATGTTAATTAACGGCTTACATTAGTTTTATTTTATTTATAAAAATGTTTCTTTTTATTCGAAACATAACCTTAACCCGTGTCTTCTCAAAACCTATTACCATACCATAATACATACATAACATACTTTATCATATTTATAAGAACGTCCCAGTTTATGCCTGTAACCGGCGCTATGGCGCCAACCAATCTGGCCACTTACTCTACAAGTCGGCGTTGTGACGCCCAAAATGAACTAAATGGGCGGCGCTGTGGTGCCAACCATGGTTTCCAAATTTTTTTCTAACTTGTTCTTCTTATGCCTTCTTTGTGGGCTTCATATCTTTCTCGTTCCTTAATGGAATGAGTCCGTTCCCAAGCCATTCTCAAGCTCATAACTATAGACACCCGGAATTGTGCATATATCTTCTAACCCTGGCAGGAGGGCAAAGTAGTCATTTTTGCCAGAGGACATATAAACAGAGGATTTCGGGTCTCAAATCAATATGCACGAATCCATCTCAATGACTGTGAAGTGACAAGCTACCTAAGGCATGACGGCTGACCAACCGACATCGACGAAAAGATCTATTTCTGCATTTCTCTCTATCATCCCAGATCCAAAATTGGCCAACCCATATGTCATTGCATAGCTCTCGGAAAGAGCTTTCCAGAATGGTATGGTACATCTCCCAACTATTCCCGGATTAAAAGTTATGATCGTTTCAGTGCAAAGCAAAGCGAACGACTAGTCGACATCTACCCAAGGATGGTTTTCCCCCTTTTTCTCTGCCTTCCTGAACTCGGAATTGGGCAAATAAGATATCATTTCGAAGGTATCGAACAGAGCTTTCCAGATTGGTATGACATGTTTTTTATCTCTCCCGGATTGAAAGTTACGGACAGTTTAGTGCAGCCACAAGTGTACCCTCGGCCAAGCCTAGAAGCCTATAAATGGCCGAAATCAACTCATTTTTTGAAGAGATAACATTGTAGAGAGAGAAAGTGCATAGCTTAGTAAGAGAAACACCCAAAAACCTCTCTAATACTCATCTAGACCTAACTATTCTCATCAAATCTCACAAAATTAGATATAAGCCATCTGACCCAAGCTCAAGGAGGAAAATTTCACCATTCCTAAGGTGAAAGACTCAATCTTTATGTATATTTAATGTAGATCTGGTATAGATCTAACTTAGATTCGTATTTTGTAGTAAAAGATTCAATCTTTATGTTGATTCAATATAGACCCAATGTAGATCTAATATATATCGTTTATTTTAGCGAAAGATTTGATTTTTATATAGTTTTGATATATATCTATTAGATCTAGTATAGATTTTGCCTATTACATATATTATTGTGCTTAGATCTATTTAAAGTTTTAATCTTTATACATATATTGGTTGTTTATATGCAGATCTATCCATTTTAATGATTATTTTGCTTATATAGTTAAAGACCAAATTTTTTCACTAGATCTACTCTAGATCTAGTTAGATCTAGCCTTTAACCGATTCTAAAGCTTTAAAGCTTCAACCTTTATACTAGATTAGCTCGGATCTAGGTTAGATCTGGTCATTTCCAATGTTTTCAATCGATTTTGAACACACCGCAAAACCCTAGATCCATATCTAGTGGGAAGGAGGTCCTAACTAATCACGCTAGGGATTCTAACAATTGAATCACCTGATAGCGGTTTTAGGATACATTTTTTATGTGCTTTTGTTTTAATCCTGATTGTGACATTATACGGATCTAAGGCATCTTAGATCTACGGATTTATATCCTAGATTCTAAGTCCTTTTCAATAGATCTCGTTAATACACATAGTCCCTCGAATTGTTGGCTTCGATATTACAATCTAAAAAATAGGATTACGGGAACCCGTTTTTAGATGTCTTTTTACTTACGTTTCAATATATTATGATGTGAGCCTCGGAATATTGAAGTCAAGATCCTCGAATCGGATCTTGAGCTAATTCCCACGATGGACATTATTTCGATTGTAAAGTTATTATCCGATCATTGTAAATGTAAATTTGGGCCTTAAAACGGTATCGAGGGTTCTATCCCATGAAAACCGGATTTAAGGCTCCATGATAGTGAAACTTGCGATTTCAGGTGTTCGGGGCTATCGAGATGGGTTTCATGCCCACGGATCCCGCCGACCCTATTTTGATGCTTAATTTCCCCTTTATCACCAAAAACGATTTTCTAAACAAAACAACAAAGATTTTCTAAAATCAAACTCAAATCGCTTAGGTTAGTAAGACGACCTTAAGTTAAAATTGAAAATAACAAAGAGTTTCGATTCCTATTTGGCGAAGGGTTTGAAAACCATGTTTTCCAAAATGTCACCAAAAAATGGTTTTTATCAAAAAATCGTAATCTAAACCAAACCTTTTCTTTGAATCAAATCGCTCATGCATAGGTTCAAAGAGGCTTTAAGTTGCTTTCAAATAGCGCACTTCTCACGACGTTGATCCAAAGTTAGTTATCGATATTCTAGATTCTTTTCCAAATCACGCACATGTACACACACACACACACACTTCACATATAGGAAAACATCAAGATGCGGTAATCGTGTTTTCACGGAAGTCGGGGGGTGCCTAACACCTTCCCCTCGCTTAAGCAAGCCCCCGAACTATATGAATCTCAATTTCGAGACCAATTTTACGAAGTCATATATTGGACCATATTGCAAAGAAATCCAAAAATTCGGATGAGTTGGTACATCCATTTAAATCTTTACTAACTGGTTGCTTTGTCTAACTGGCCTATCCTTAAAATCAATCTTTCAAAAACCCCGTCGACAGTTGGATTTTTCTTAAAAATCACCCTTTAAGCGAAATGAACATATTGAAATCTTTAAAAAGGGTAGAAAAAACGAAATCCTAGGAAAAATAAATTTTCTTGGCGTCAACAGCTGGCAACTCTGCTGGGGACATTAGAGGGCTTAAACCGTGTATAATCTTGTTGTTTTCCTTTCTTATTTATGTGTGGTTGATTTGAATGAATGATGCGATAAATGTCTTACGAGCTTCATTTAAATGCTTCACACGAATGTCATCATATGCATGCAGTAAGGCATGATGAATGTATGTTGTGTGATTTCTCTTCCAGGAGGCGAACCCATCGGTTGTTGATTACTGGACTCAAGGGGGCATTCCCCCGTGAGGCTCAGGAAAGGCACCACTCAGATCCGCTCCAATCAAAAGATTGGATTCACTCCCATCGAGTAAATTGTGAAGATTTGAGGACCTTCATGCCGAAAAGCCCGAGAGAGTAACCCTAGGGTAGGTCAGCCCCAGATAAACCCAACGTTATGGGAAATCTCTTCATACCCTGTTACTCCTTATATGTAAAATGTCATACATCTCGTGCTTAAATGAAGTCATCTTATCCTGTCATAAACAAAGACCTACTAACCATTTGTTTTGTAGGAAAAGATTAATAAAACCTCAACACAAAACATACTGCATTAACATGCATCCAAACCTACCGATTCTCAATAATAAACTACGTCATATTGCTTTTGTAGATTAGTCCTCGAACCCGGCTTCGAGCTCAAAAGGTTAGAACACCTCCAGTCAAGATATCTGAGAATCCTACACCTGATTCGGTTCTCGTCTCTCGAGAGGAATTTGAAAGCTTCAAAAAGCAGGTCGCTAAGATGGCTAATCTGTTGAAAGAGCAATGTAAGATTATCAAAGATTTAAAATCTACTACTCAACTTGAATCCTCTACACAAGGAGGGATCCAATCCCAATCAAGACAAACGACGTCCGAATTCCCGCTCCGATATTCTAGTTAGACATCAAAGTAACCAAGAATGCTCCTAATAAAACCCAGACGAGGGAAATAGTTAATGTACCCGAGGACAAAGAAACCGGGGAAGTCAGAAAGAAGATAAGATAAATGGAGGAAGCCATCCGCTCCATGAAACTGGGGGAACCTACGGCAGTGTCAACTATTCAGACCTTTGCATATTTCCTAGTGCTCGCTATCCGAACAAATTTCAAGTACGAGATTTCGAGAAATATAATGGGTCAGGAGATCCTTACACCCACCTGAAAGTATACATAGGAGAACTAGGATCATATGACAAAGATGAAAAACTGAGAATACAACTTTTTCAAAAGAGTATGACTTGAGATGCTAGGACCTGCTACGTTAGACTGGACAATACCAAGATCCACACTTGGGAAGAGTTAGCCCATGCTTTTCTGAACCAAAATAGTTTTCAGTCACAGATGGCTCCGAATCGGTATCAAATGACCAAAATCAAGAAGCAACCTAATGAATCCTTTCGAGATTATGCCCAAAGATGGAGACGATTAGTTGCCCAAGTGAGTTCACCAATGGAGGAAAATGAAATGGTGATGACCTTTATTGACATTCAGGAGGCTCCCTACTATGAAAGGGTGTTGGCTGGAATTGGTAAGCCATTTTTTAAGATGATAAAGCATGGAGAAATGGTAGAAATGGGATTAAAAGCCAGAAAGATCAAAGATTTCACCACCTTGGATGCTGTAGCCGAACACTTCCAAGCCGAGAATTATGGTAATGTTGACAGAAGAAGTAACAAAAGAACGAAAAAGATGTATCCTTCGTTCTACAGGGGCAATCGAGGAGACCCAACAATAGTCCCTCTATCTGGATGAAGGGATGTGACCTGCCACGACAACAACAGACTGCATTCAACCAAAGCCAGGACAGGCAAAGAAAATTTGAAAGAACTAAAAATCAGGAATTCACTCCTTTAAACGATTCTCTCGAGAACATATTGGCATTATTAATCGCCTAGAAGAAAATTACTGAATTGGCTCCACCTCTAGATCCAAAGAGCAAAAGATACAATCCCAGCAAGAGATGTTCTTACCACTCAGGGTCTCCAGGACGCAATACACAAGATTATTGGTCCTTAAAACATAAAATCCAAAATCTGATCGAGAGTGGCAATATTGTGGTCAAACGACCTGACCAGCCAAATGTCAATACCAACCTTCTGTCACAACACAATACGGAGGGGGGTAAACATGATCGGGTCAGGAAGCTTCGAAATGGATCCAAGTCACAAGTACATTCGGATGATTGAAGAATACCCCCAAAGGAGCAGAACGAATGTCCTAAGATGGCAAAATCTATAAGAGAGTATGATAGTAAGACAAGATTTGGAGGTGATTAAGAAACAAACAAATCAGTTAGCTGAGCTGATAGTATAACAACATCAGGTTACAAGGCAGCTATTCATTCAACTATCGAAAAGCTAAGAGAAAGAAAAGGTTAACTAGAATTCAAGCCTATATCCCTCCAAGATGATCCAGCTGACTGAAGACGATCAAAGCAGGCTGAACGGGCAGGAAAAGTAGAATAATAGATTTACTAGAAGAGCTCGCCAGCGAAAAAATCTCTCGAAGGAATGCGAATTCCCAGAGAAGAAGGATCAGACGTCATCCACTAGACACCGACAATTTACCCCTCTGAACAAGTCAAAGGAAGAAGTGTTACGTCTTCTGATTAGCGAAGGAAAGATCCAGGGACGAAGAGATATGATCCCACTAAAATATGTCTCTACCATTTTAACTCACATGGACATACGACTGAGGAATGTTGGGCTCTGTAACATAAAATCCAGAATCTTATTGATTATAGAAAGCTGAAGATAGAAGTCCCTCAAGAGTTTAAGATGTCCACCCGAGATAGACAGTTCAAAGGAAGCTATGATCACCAATCTCGACGGAACACAAGGTGGACCGGTCATAATTTGGGGACTGGCAAAGGAAACTGAAAAGTCCTCTGAGAAAATTACGCTGCCATTGACAAACATCATGTTGCCCAAAGTTAGCAGCCATATTCCTGATTCGACCCTCCTGGATGATGAGGAGGAAATACTAATCCTTTGCAATGAAGAAAAAGTCAAGAGGGAAAGTTTCTTACAAGAAATGCAACAACAGTTTGAGAAAAAATTCAAAGTCAAAACATCGTGAGCCCTGGAAGAAGATGGGGGAAAAGACCAAGCGAAAGGGAGTGAGGGTGTCGACCCGTCGACGAATCAAGAGCTCTGTTGGTCGATTTCGCAACCGAAAAATACGCGCAAGTATACGCGGTCAACAAGTAATAAAGTGATAAGAGAGTTGTCGAACCCTCAGGGAATTAACTCTAATGTATCCCCAAGTACTAACTCAATATCGACTCGATCTAAATCAAACTCTTTGATTCAAGTGATAGATAAAGGTTACATCTAAATTGCATGGAATATAAATAACAAAAATAGATAGATAAATATGTCTAAGATTATAATTTCCCAAGAAACCAATTTCAAGAATAATTAACAAGTGTGACATGTAGGTATATGTCTATCCTACACACCATCAAGAGACCAATTTCAAGAATAATTAACAAGACACGTGTCACTAAATCTCATTAACCACCCTTTTAATTACCAACTTTCACATAGGAAGTCATTAAGATTAGATTCTTTATTGATTGCACACAGTATCTAGGTATATGTCTATCCATTGAGGATAATCAACAAAACACACGTCACTTAATCTCAATTAATAACCCACAATAATCTTTAACTTTCGCATAATATCATAACAAGGTCTAAACACTATAATTCGTTCGTCAAGTTCATATAGGTTCCCACGGTAATTACTAGCTAGGCAATTAAAATATGAAGCATAAATTATGATATTCAATTCATAAATGAGTAATTAATAACAAAGAGAGAGAAGTTAATTCAAACTATGTGTTGGGTTCCATTGAAATCTTAGAATACAAGCTTTAGTTCATGGTAGCTAAGCAAAACATCAAACACATGGTGCTCATCATAAAATAGAAATACAAATTCAAAGGAAAGTAAGAGATGATAAAACCTATTTAGAAGATATTCATACGTTGCTTGCCTGGTTGATGACAATATCTAGCTTTTCCTCTTCCTTTGGTATACTTTTCTCTTTTTGCTCCTTAGCTTGTTGCTGGAAATTTCCTTGAATTGCAGCCCCCAACTCTTCTCAATGAAGTATGTGCAGCCTCCCAAGGTCTAAATATCTCTTTGACAATCCTTTCTTTCTTAGTTCTTTGGCTTTTGCTGAGTTTTCCTTGTATTGCAACACTTTTGCTCTCAATTTTGATGTTTTAGTCTAGCCTCCCAATCCGTTAGTTATGAAATATGAAGCCCCAATGAGTTATTATATAGTGCCTCCATGAAAATCCTAGCCAAACATCAGATCTTGGGTCAAAAATCCGCTCAAATCGCACCAAATAGCCAGCTGGAATCGCACTCAGCAGATTGGCGAGGCCCCGCTGGTTTGTGGCGAGGCCCCGCTGGCCTGCTGCAACTCCCTGTATGCCTTGGCGCAGCCCCGCTGGTTTGTGGCGAGGCCTCGCTGCCCTGCTTGGAAAATTCAGCATTGACGTCAGTTGGGAAAAAGGTCATAATTTCTTCGTCTGAACTCGGATCGAGGCGATTCAAAAGGCTACGGAAATTTAAGAGATAGCTTTACAACTTTCGTTCTTTGAGTTCTGAGAGAAAATGGCTGGATCATGGGCAAAATTTGGCGAGAAGCAGCTGCTATGTCAATGTTGCGCTAAAAATGGCAAACAAAACACTTCCAAACATTGAACCAAATAGCTTTTATTCAAATTACTACAAAATAAAGTAAAAACATATAAAAGAAATACAAAACATGTAAAAGTAATATAAAACCAAATTATATAACAATAAGATAAAAATACATGGAAACCACATAAAATACCTAAAAACATACAAATTATCAAGGTCAAAAGTACCTAATTTGTGTATATAAAACACACTCCTCAAATACCCCCAAACTTAAATCTTTGCTTGTCCTCAAGCAAAACAAACCTAAACTACACAATTCAAACACTTCTAATACAACCTAACTTGAGCAATGAATTAATAAGCCGACAATGGTCTCAAAGGCATCAACACATGGAACTTAAGAGAATAAACAAAGCGTTGCAAGTCTAAAATTTCAGTTAGCTAGTCATACTTTGCTTAAGGCCCCTTCCGTATGTGCGTGTGTGAGTACCCAATAGCACTAAACCAATCAAGCTCGGATGAAACTATGCAACCACATTACCTTATGAAATAATCAAAATAAACCCCAAAACAACATGCTTAACACATCACTCAATACAAAGGTATGAATTGGATTAATTTTGATAAGCGTGCGTGGAGCCAGAATCACGAGTATGATCAAAAGATTAAAACTATTTGACCTTTTGATTAGGCATAAAATCTTAGTTCAAAGGGCTGTTTGGATCAGAATCGACCTCATGTGCGTGTCTGCACTTTGCGTGTGCCCTGACTCTTAGTTATGGGGTATATAATTATGGCGACAATGGCGACATATAATGCGAAGTTAAAGGGGTATCTTTACACCTGGTGCCCTAAAGCCGTCTGGCTTGGGAGTCACCGGGCTAACGCTAGTTACATGGGTAACTTAGAGCCTAAGAAAACGAGCAGTGCAAAAGGAGAGACCTGGGCAAATTCGAATCGTGGCTTGGTTTATTCGAGTAATTAAGCTTGAGGGGTGTTACACTTGGTGCCCTAAAGCCATCTGGTTTCGGAGTCACCAGCCCAACATTCACTACTGGGTAACTTAAGCCTAAGAAAACGAATCTTGCATAAGGTCAGGCGAGGAATAAATAGATTAGACTACTGGACTTGCCTCGAAGTGTGGCCTTTGTTACTCGAGCAAGTAAACCCGAAGGGATGTCTTTCCACCTAGTGCCCTAAAGCCGTTTGGTTTATGAGTCATTGGTCAAAAACTCGTTAAATGGGTAACTCTGAATAGCCTAAGAAAATGAGACAAGTTAAGTGAGAAAAAGAAAAGAGAGTAAAGGAAATATAGAGTCAAAAAGAAGAAAATTCTAGGCAAAAAGAATAAGACCATCTAAAGTCATAGAAGAGAAACCCCTACTAAGGGTTACGACATTCGTATTGCGTATGTTATATGACATCAATTCTGTAAAGAATAACACCGAGAATGAAGACAAAGTACCTTTGATAAAGGAAGGTAGTTCTTTTGAATTTGATCTTACTCATGCATAATGACCATGGATGCTTAAAAGTTTTCTTGTGATTTCATAACTTGTTAAATGCAAAATCGTCAATAACCTTGAGGCTAATATATACACGGCACATCATTCACGATTCACAGCTTACTTTGGAAAGATTCATTTTCTTACTCGATTTCAAGTTCTTTAGCAATAAGATAAAAACACCGCGAATACGAGCTAAGTTGTAACACTAATAAGCATTCAGTCTCATGAAATTTAACTTCATATGCCTTATTGATGAGATTATACTAATCCTTGTATCAGAGATATCCCTGACGGCCTGAGCCGTCAAGCTTTTTGCACAATTTTTGATTTGCCTAGTGTGCAAGATATTGCTCATTATGGGTAACGTGGCATGGTCAACAAAGCAAGTTTCTTATATGAATCCCCGATAACAGCACGTGCAAGGACTGGGGCATTTTTAAGATTCATTGAAATGGAAGGAGTCCAAGGTTGTACCAAACTTCTCATCAAAAGAAATGGGAACTCTTGAAAGAAATTATGGTAAAGAAAACTCACGACAAGGGAAGGAAAAAGACAGAATTCCCTACCCAAGAGAATCCTTAACTCAAAAAAGATCGCCTTGTTGGTAAAATCGTATCATTTGACCAAACATGGGTCATCTCCATCTAAGCATATATATACAGTGAACATGCATCACGACAATGAAAATGAATCCATATATAATGTATTGATCCATACATAACATCTGTGTATATATACATGAATACAAAAGTCAAAGTAAAATATATAGGAAAGAAGCACTGTCGCCCCAATGAATTTGGCGTCTCAACACTAATCCCCCGCAATGCACGGCTCCAGGTGGAGGGAACCGAATGCATGACTCAGCTAATCAGCATGGATGAAGTGAATGGCTGCCAAAGCCGATCTACGAGGACGAGCCCCGAGGAGGCCCTAAGAATCACGAAACTACTTAGCGCATGAGGATTCATATCTAAGTTATGGAAAAGAGCTTCCAGCGACTAATCAGGTATGTTCTCTTTATAATTTGGTTCAATTGGTTATTGCATTTTCCTTAGCAAGAGGAGAAATATAAATATGCATGTTAAGCGATTAAGATGCATCAAAATCAAGTGGAAGAAAAAAGAATTTTTAAAATTATAAAGCGTTTCGAGAATCTGAAATATGATAACAATGGGTCATAAGATACTAAAAATGAGAAAAACTGTAAAAAATGGAAAGATGGGAGAACACTGAAGAACACTGAAGAACACATGTCTTCTTTTTACTAATCGACATTAAAAGAGTTGGGGACGAGACTCAACAAAAGCATCTGGGACGAGACTCAGCAATATGATTGTTGGGGATGAGACCCAGGGAAGACATCAGGGACGAGACCTGGTGATGTAATTCAAGGCGCAATATACGACTTACGATGAAAGATAGGATTTGAGATGCGAATTAATATGCAATATGATTAGATTTGATTTGCGATTTGATTTGATATGATACACAATTTGATATGCGATTTAATTCGATATATGATTTGATATGCGATTTGATTAATATGCAATTTGATAGACAATTTAATTTGATATGCAAGCTGATTTGATATGGGATTTGACTTAATATGGGATTTGACATGCGATTTAATTTGATATGCGATTTGATTGGCCATGAGATATGTGATATACGATTTGCGATGAGCGATTTGCGATGTGCAAAGTGTGATTTGCGATGTGCGTTTTGCAATGCGCGAGCTGCGATTTGCGATCTGCGATGATATGCGATTTGCGATGCAGTGGGCGATATGCGGTTAGCGATAATATGCAATATGCGATGCACCTAGCAATGCCATCGGAGAAAATACTTGGTAGTGTCAATACGATGATAGTTTTCCCCAACGGAGCGATATGATATTATAGTTAAAGCATTTTGTACCATTGCATCATTTAATAATTGACTTGCATCCTTTTATATGATTATCTTATATTGTCAATATATCTTGTTATGCATTGGGTGTCTATATCTTTGCCATGCTCATTTCACTAAATTGCATAAACATGACAAAGAAGGGCATCTGTAGACACCCGGAATTTGGCATATATCTTCTAACCCTGACAGGAGGGTAAAATAGTTATTTTTGCCAGAGGACATCCAAACAGAGGATTTCAGGACTCAAATCAACATGCACGAAGCCATCTCAACGACTGTGAAGTGACAAGCTACCTAAGGCATGACGGCTGACCAACTGACATCGACGGGAAGATCTATTTCTGCTTTTCTCTCTATCTTCCCAGATCTAAAATTGGCCAAACCTTATGTCATTGCATAGCTCTCGGAAAGAGCTTTCCAGAATGGTATGGTACGTCTCCTAACTATTCCCGGATTGAAAGTTATGATCGTTTCAGTGCAATGTAAAGCGAACGACTAATCTACATCTACCCAGGGATGGTTTTTCCCCTTTTTCTCTGCCTTCCCGAACTCGAAATTGGCCGAATAATATATCATTTCGAAGGTATCGAATAGAGCTTTACAGATTGATATGGCATGTTTCCCAACTCTTCAGGAGTACCTACGGCCAAGCCAAGAAGCCTATAAATGGCTGAAATCAGCTCATTTTTGGAAGAAATAGCTTTGTTCGAGAGAGAAAGTGTGTAGCTTAGTGAGAGAAACGCCCAAAAACCTCTCTAATACCCATCTAGACCTAGCTATTCTCATCAAATCCCACCAAAGTAGATACAAGCCATCTGATCTAAGCTCAAGGAGGAGAATTTCACCATTCCCAAGGTGAAAGACTCAATCTTTATGTATATTTAATGTAGATCTACTAGATGTAGCATAGATCTAATATATATTTCGTTTATTTTGGCGAAAGATTCGATTTTTATATAGTTTTGATGTAGATCTATTAGATCTAGTATAGATTTTGCCTATTATATATATTATTGTGCTTAGATCTATTTAAAGTTTCAATCTTTATACATATATTGGTTGTTTATCTGCAGATCTATCCATTTTACTGATTATTTTGCTTGTTTAGTTAAAGATCAAATCTTTTCACTAGATCTACCCTAGATCTAGTCAGATCTAGCCTTTGACCGGTTCTAAAGCTTTAAAGCTTGAACCTTTATGCTAGATTGGCTCGGATCTAGGTTAGATTTGGTCATTTCCAATGTTTTCAATCGATTTTGAACACTCCGCAAAACCCTAGATCCATATATAGTGGGGAGGAAGTCCTAACTAATCACGTTAGGGATTCTAACAATTGAATCACCTGATAGCGATTTTAGGATACATCTTTTATATACTTTCGTTTTAATCCCGATTGTGGCATTATACGGATCTGAGGCATCTTAGATCTACGGATTTATATCCTAGATTCTAAGTCCCTTTCCATAGATCTCGTTAATACACATAGTCCCTTGAAATGTTGGCTTCGATATTGCAATCTAAAATATAGGATTACGGGAACCCGCTTGTAGATCTCTTTTTACTTACGTTTCAATATATTATGATGTGAGCCTAGGAATATTGAAGTCAAGATCCTCGAATTCGATTGGATCGTGACCTAATTCCCACGATGGACATTATTTCGATTGTAAAGTTATTATCCGATCATTGTAAATGTAAATTTAGGCCTTAAAACGGTATCGAGGATTCTATCACATGAAAACCGCATTTAAGGCTCCGTGATAGTGAAAATTACAATTTCAGGTGTTTGGGGCTATCGAGATGGCTTTCATGCCCACAGATCGCCCCGACCCTATTTTGATGCTTAATTTCTCGTTTATTACCAAAAACGATTTTCCAAACAAAACGACAAAGATTTTCTAAAATCAAACTCAAATCGCTTGGGTTAGTAAGTGATGAATGTGTTTTATACTTGCGAATCAGGTCTTGTTAGACTTAATTATTGCGGTCTTTAAGTATTTTTAGTGTTGTTTTATTCGTTTTTTGTGTTTGTTTATTATAGGATGGAGCTGGAGGGGAAAAGAGTCAATTTGGAGCTTAAAGGATTAAAATTTGACTTGGTGGCATTTTAGTAAATTCTGAGGACATGACCTAGCTCCTAGAGCGCTAGGAATTGAACTAATCTAGCGCCAGAGGGGCTCAAGCCTGGTTTTTGATGCTAAGTTGCGGCTGAATGAGGGAGAGGAAGCCAATTGGGAAGAGAATTGAAGTTTTTATCAGTTAGAAAGAGAGAAGGAGACTCCAAGAGGAACTAATTAGATTTTCATTCATTATTCTTCTACTTCTCGAGAGAGATTTGCCAAGTTTACTGTGGATTATTATCGTTGATTGTTGGATTTTGATGTGGGTTTAAGCTTTACTTTGGATTATATTCAACAACTGGGTTTGATTGTTCTATTCTTTCATTATTCAATTGTTTGCTTATTTTTCCATGTGTTGTTTTGATTCCATAATGGCTTTTGGTTCAATCATGAACTAATCTCCATTATGGGATTCTAACGGATTTTAATATGTAGTTTAGTTATAAGCTTGAGTGTTGGATTGTTTTGCATATCGTAAGAAAACTCTATCATGGTTGTTTTGCATGTATGAATGCTTGATCATCATTCGATTTCAGTGCTTGTATGGAATTGAAAAATAACATATGAGTATGGATTGTGTCGACGCCGGGTTTTCGCTTCAAGATGCGATTGTTTGTCCTTTTCCGATTTTAGCCTTTTCATTAGGTGATTTTTGGAAAAGGTCGGCATTAAGGTCGACGGGGTTTTGAAAGATCGTTTTTTATGATGAGCCAATTAACCAGAGTCGCCAGTTGGTATATTTGAAATGGATGTACCAACTCATCCGAGTTTCGTTTTCGTAAATCGCTGGCTCATGTGTGACTCCGAATTAATTGGTCTGCGAACCAAGATTCATAGAGTTCGGGGGCTTGCTTAAGCGAGGGGAAGGTGTTAGGCACCCCCCGACTTCCGTGAAACACGGTTACCGCAATCTTGATGCTTTTCCTATCCTTTAATTCTCGAATGTGTGTGTGTATGTGCGCGTGTGTGCGTGTGTGCGTGTGTGTGTGCCTATGTGAATGTTGTGGTGAGTTTGTATGAAAGAATCATTTGGATTTTTAGGGAAAGTCGTGCTTTGATTTGAGAATGCTTCGGAATGTCCTTCGATTTATACGAGAAAGCTTGATTCTTTATAAGAAGGGTTTGATTTTAATTGTCCAAAAACTATGAGATTTTTCGTTAGGTGTCGTTTTGGCAAAACAAAGAGTTTTAAACCTTCGTCAAAATAGGAATCGAGATCTATATGTTGATTTCATAACTCAAACGATGGGCAACTTCTAGAACCTCTTTAACCCTATGCACACCGGTTTAATAAAACGTCACTTATTTTATGAAACCATTTCTTGTGATGTTTGAAAACGATTTTCTTTAGCTTTCTCGTTTGAAATAGAAATCGACATTCATTAGCACTTCCCATTTATTAACCTCGTGATGCTAATAGCCTAGTTTGATTGATTTTATGAAAATCTTATCATTTAACTTTGAAATCAATTTCGTCTCATAAATCAAATCGAGCATAAACACGGCGTCGGGGCTATTCATGGGCATGTAAGCCATCAAAATAACCCCAAACGCCTACAATCACAAGTTTCACTATTTCGGGGCCTTAAACACGATTCTCGCCTTGGCGTCGTTTTAAGGCCCGACGATTACATATTTACAATGAAAGATACATCGAATTTATTACATATATCAATAGATGTCCATCATCGGATTTGGACCACGGGGTCGCGCTCCTAGGCTCACATCCGAAATCGCTACACACCCACAAGATCCTAAAAATAACAATCTAAAACAATCTATGCACAATACATCATTACAACGAGTTAAAAATTCACCAAATGGATATCATCGGGCCATTAGGAGGAATTTCGTTCCATTTGGGAACCCTCACTAATAGCCCTCAATCCATGGATTCACAACAATATACAAGAACAACTACATTTAATATAATTTGGATGACAAAAAGCTTAACAAAAAAATGGTTTTAAAACAAGATGCTAAAACAAAGGATTTTTTACCTTGCAAATAATCCCCACAATATGTATGAATTTGTGTATTGAATAGAGTAGAAAATATGAGATGTAATCTCACAAAATGGGTACAATTGCTCACTATTTCTCACTCTTTTCTCTCTTGATTTCTCTTATTTGCTTGCTGTTTTCTCCTTCTTTTTCTTTCTTTTTCCGCCGCTGCTGCTGCTGAACCCTCTTCCTCCCAAAATTTTCTGCTGCCCTCTTCTGCAGGAGGAAATGTGCTGAAATAGGCTGGCCAGAGCCAGCTGCAGATTGATCTGTGGCTGGCCGCAGATCAATCTGCGGCTGGCTGGCCCACCTCCCATCGCACTCAGCTGATAGTGCTGATTTCCTGGTTTCCGTGCTGGCGCACTCACTTGGCCGCAGATCAATCCGCGGCTGGCTGGCTTGACTTTCTCAATTTTTGTGCCACGCCTTGATTTTCGTGCTGTGACGCTGGTTTTCGCTGACAGGCTCGTATTTTACAGTCCAGGAATCATTGGGAGGCGTGCCACACCTTCCGGGAATGCCAAATTCGGATAGCCTTGCTGTCACGTCGATTTTGATTTGTAAATCGTTGCGGTGACGTCGAGTGTTCGTTCCGGTGCCCATCCTTTGCTCTCGTAGGCCGGCCCAATGGATGAATTTGCCCTCCTGTCATGGTCAGTATAGAAGTGCAAAATTTGGGTGTCTACAGCTGCCCCTCTTTATCATGTTTATGAAATGTTAAATGAAATGAACATGATAAAGAAATAGACACCCGATGCATGAATGACAGTGCATAAGAATGACAGTGCATACATGATGCAACACATACAACTTATGATGTAACGCAAGATGTAAGGCATGCAACACATTTGCAAGGGTGTCAATGCATCAATCCCTGATCTGTCGCTCGTCTCGTAATCGCCGGGTCTCGTATCCGGTCGATTGTCCTGTGAGTGCCGGGTCTCGTATCCGGTCACCCCTCTCGTAATCACCTTATTCCATCCCATTGTCATCAAAGGAAGTTATTCTCCTGACTAGCTTTGAAGGGCATCCTTGGAGTTCGTCCTCGCACATCGTTCTTGGCAACCATTGCTTTTGACTCTGATAGGCTAGGACCTTGACACCTAACCTGCATGGATCACGTACAGAATTATCACTTATTCAATGCATGTGACACAACATTTAAAATGAAAAATGACCCCTGTACAGTCTTTTGATACGATTCTACAGGTGTCACCGTTTGTCGGAGCCGGTTTTCGTCGCCGGACATCCATCTCGTAATCGCCGGTTATCGTCGCCGGTCAATTGTCTCGTCGGGGCAGGGTATCGTCGCCGGTCACCCATCTCGTAACCCCCGGTTATCGTCGCCGGTTGGTTATCTTGTCGGAGCCGGTTTTCGTCGCCGGACATCCATCTCGTAATCGCCGGTTATCGTCGCCGGTCGATTATCTCGTCGGGGCCGGGTATCGTTGCCGGTCACCCATCTCGTAACCCCCGGTTATCGTCGCCGGTTGGTTATCTTGTCGGAGCCGGTTTTCGTCGCCGGACATCCATCTCGTAATCGCCGGTTATCGTCGCCGGTCGATTGTCTCGTCGGGGCCGGGTATCGTCGCCGGTCACCCATCTCGTAACCCCCGGTTATCGTCGCCGGTTGGTTATCTTGTCGGAGCTGGTTTTCGTCGCCGAACATCCATTTCGTAATCGCCGGTTATCGTCGCCGGTCGATTGTCTCGTCGAGGCCGGGTATCGTCGCCGGTCACCCATCTCGTAACCCCCGGTTATCGTCGCCGGTTGGTTATCTTGTCGGAGCCGGTTTTCGTCGCCGGACATCCATTTCGTAATCGCCGGTTATCGTCGCCGGTCGATTGTCTCGTCGGGGCCGGGTATCGTCGCCGGTCACCCATCTCGTAACCCCCGGTTATCGTCGCCGGTTGGTTATCTTGGATCTTAGCCCTTCCCAGGGTGGTTAGTTGTTTGGATCTCAGCCCCTCTCAAGGTTTGTTGTTTTTTGTCTTTTTCTTTTTATGGATATCAGCCTTTCCCAGGGTTGCTCACCATCTTGTTGTGGTTCGCGTGGATCTCAGCCCTTCCCAGGGTTTGTTGTTTTTTTTGTCTTTTTCTTTTTGTGGATATCAGCCCTTCCCAGGGTTGCTCACCATCTTTGTTGTGGTTCGCGTGGATCTCAGCCCTTCCCAGGGTTTGTTGTTTTTTGTCTTTTTCTTTTTATGGATATCAGCCTTTCCCAGGGTTGCTCACCATCTTGTTGTGGTTCGCGTGGATCTCAGCCCTTCCCAGGGTTTGTTGTTTTTTTTGTCTTTTTCTTTTTGTGGATATCAGCCCTTCCCAGGGTTGCTCACCATCTTTGTTGTGGTTCGCGTGGATCTCAGCCCTTCCCAGGGTTTGTTGTTTTTTGTCTTTTTCTTTTTGTGGATATCAGCCCTTCCCAGGGTTGCTCACCATCTTTGTTGTGGTTCGCGTGGATCTCAGCCCTTCCCAGGGTTTGTTGTTTTTTGTCTTTTTTCTTTTTGTGGATATCAGCCCTTCCCAGGGTTGCTCACCATCTTGTTGTGGTTCGCGTGGATCTCAGCCCTTGCCAGGGTTTGTTGTTTTTTTTGTCTTTTTCTTTTTGTGGATATCAGCCCTTCCCAGGGGTGCTCACCATCTTTGTTGTGGTTCACGTGGATCTCAGCCCTTCCCAGGGTTTATTGTTTTTTGTCTTTTTTCTTTTTGTGGATATCAGCCCTTCCCAGGGTTGCTCACCATCTTTGTTGTGGTTCGCGTGGATCTCAGCCCTTCCCAGGGTTTGTTGTTTTTTTTTTATCTTTTTCTTTTTGTGGATATCAGCCCTTCCCAGGGTTGCTCACCATCTTTGTTGTGGTTCGCGTGGATCTCAGCCCTTCCCAGGGTTTGTTGTTTTTGTCTTTTTTCTTTTTGTGGATATCAGCCCTTCCTAGGGGTGCTCACCATCTTTGTTGTGGTTCGCGTGGATCTCAGCCCTTCCCAGGGTTTGTTGTTTTTGTCTTTTTTCTTTTTGTGGATATCAGCCCTTCCCAGGGGTGCTCACCATCTTTGTTGTGGTTCGCTTGGATCTCAGCCCTTCCCAGGGTTTGTTGTTTTTTTTTTGTCTTTTTCTTTTTGTGGATATCAGCCCTTTCCAGGGTTGCTCACCATCTTTGTTGTGGTTCGCGTAGATCTCAGCCCTTCCCAGGGTTTGTTGTTTTTTGTCTTTTTTCTTTTTGTGGATATCAGCCCTTCCCAGGGGTGCTCACCATCTTTGTTGTGGTTCGCGTGGATCTCAGCCCTTCCCAGGGTTTGTTGTTTTTTGTCTTTTTTCTTTTTGTGGATCTCAGCCCTTCCCAGGGTTTATTGTTTTTGTCTTTTTTCTTTTTGTGGATATCAGCCCTTCCCAGGGGTGCTCACCATCTTTGTTGTGGTTCGCTTGGATCTCAGCCCTTCCCAGGGTTTGTTGTTTTTTTTTTTGTCTTTTTCTTTTTGTGGATATAAGCCCTTCCCAGGGTTGCTCACCATCTTTGTTGTGGTTCGCATGGATCTCAGCCCTTCCCAGGGTTTGTTGTTTTTTGTCTTTTTTCTTTTTGTGGATATCAGCCCTTCCCAGGGGTGCTCACCATCTTTGTTGTGGTTCGCGTGGATCTCAGCCCTTCCCAGGGTTTGTTGTTTTTGTCTTTTTTCTTTTTGTGGATATCAGCCCTTCCCAGGGGTGCTCACCATCTTTGTTGTGGTTCGCTTGGATCTCAGCCCTTCCCAGGGTTTGTTGTTTTTTTTTTGTCTTTTTCTTTTTGTGGATATCAGCCTTCCCAGGGTTGCTCACCATCTTTGTTGTGGTTCGCGTGGATCTCAGCCCTTCCCAGGGTTTGTTGTTTTTGTCTTTTTTCTTTTTGTGGATATCAGCCC